>OY740782.1:51667874-52008295 GCA_963514005.1 Raja brachyura
AAATGGCTTGTAGCTATGATTTCTCTTTTACTTGAAAGTTTGAACATGAGACACCTTTTGAATTAAGTGGATTGGAATTTCAGCTCGTTGAATGAATGGCTCCAGTGATCCTAAATTAACCATAGACTTGCCATGAAGCCTGGCATAACTGTGTTAAGAACCATTAAACAGCCAAGCTGGGAAATAATAGAATATTTAATTAAATGCTAAATATGTTTAGATATCTAAATAGAGATGATTGAGAACAATAGAGGAGTCATGCAAAAGTTTTATTCAAAGTATTTACATATTTTTTAAATATTCAACGCTAATTAAAATCTTGTGGAATTGCACTTGTTAATTGTATTTATCAGTGCCAGAAAGGTTGTTTGGCATTAATTAATGCATGTCATACTGTTTAAAAAAATTACTTGAGTTGGAACAGACAAGCTGTAATTTATTTCTGGCAAAGTTGGTCTGCATCAAACTTGCTTCATGTCATTTCATGTATTTTCAATGCCAAGTCTCTTGGCAAAATACCAGAAAAGCACAGAGTTCAGAGGAGCAACCCTGTCTGCAGCTTAATGATTTTCACATTTAAATCTGCATGGGTGGTTGCTGAAATAATGTAAATGCTCACAGCCTTGCCATTACTGCCATTAGTTAACAGCAAATTCCTGCCCATTCAGTTAACAAATACAGCCTCACAGTTACAAATGAGACCCCTTCCAGTGTTCTGCAACCCTTTCTAGATAAATGGAGTCACAACAGACCGCAGATGCTGTAATCTGATGCAGGGTCATAACCTTAATCATTGACTTGAAACCTATATAGATGCTGCTTGGCCCACTGAGTACCTCTACTCGTTTGTTTTCCTTTGTTTTTTGCTCGATCGTAGGTAACATTGGGCAAATTTCAGAAGAGTGGTGTATTTTAATTCCTGAAACTTCAGTGGAAGAGGTACAGAGACTGAAAGAATAATATACGCATACATTTATTTTCAATATGCCGAAGGTCATACTGGATCCTACTGCATGTCTTGCAACTACAATGTATTGCTTCCATTGTCTTTTCTTTTTCTGGCCTTCACTTTACACCTAACCGTACCTCTTTGCATCTTAAAATCTACTTTAGCTTTTTCTTTCTTGTTCTGATACTAGGGACGCCGCATTGATGGCAGCCTCTGCCTACAGACTGTCTATTTTTTTAATTTTTAGTCAGTTTTAAAAGTTTGTGTTGGAGAGTTCTTTAGCTTTTCTATGTGGGGGAGGGGGGTAGGGCAAGGTGGAAACCGTTTCCCAGTCACTTCCTGGCGAGGACACGACTATTTCCTGAGTCGCGTCCTCGCCTCCCTCCTCGCAGCCTACCACTTGGTTTGGAGCAGGCATTCCTGCCAGGGAACCGAACCAGAGCTTCAGCAGCGGCGGCACAGCGCTGGATACATCGCCGAGTGGGCGATTGCGTACCTGGATCGCCGTTGAAGCTCTGGAGTGTTGGGCCTGCTGCTTTGAAATCGGAGCTGTGGTTCGTAGAGCTTCCAGCGCGGGCGGCGCTCACTTCAACATCCCGGAGTCCTGGGGCCCTTAGTCGAGGGTCGCCTTCGTGAATCTCCGCCCAGCGCAGCCTGTGGACTTTGGGAGCCACGGACTCTGGTAGGAGGTGGCTGATTCGGATGTCCAAGCTGCTGAGGATGTCCTCCAGTCCCAACGTCGGACCTCCATCACCCCGGCAAGCGGGCTTGAACATCGGGCCGCCCGTAACGGCGACAACGGGGTGTTCGGGAGCCCCCTGACCACGGGAGGACAACAGTGGAGGATGACTGAATTTTGGAGCCTTCCCGGACATTGGGAAACTTTGTTCCTGCGTTAGAGTCTATCGTGTTCTGTGCTCTTTATTATTCGCATGGCTGTATGGCGACCACAGATTTCACTGTACCAATTGGTACATGTGACAAATAAATGTATCTTGTATCTTCTTGTATCTTGAGGTCATTGACAAGAAACATGAGATTTTGTTGGTTTTGCAGATACTGCTTGATCTGCTGAGTATTTCTGATTATCCTGTTATTATTTTGTAATTCTTGCATCCACGGTTTACTTTTGGTTTAATAAGACACTGTATAGTTTTGTCTTCTAATTGGAGTATAATTAGAGGCAGCTTAAATTGCACAAAATGACGTCTCAGAAGACTAAATGTGTTGCCTACTTTTTGACGTAATTTGTTAATTGTTTGGTTTCTAATTATTATGATAAGACAAATGAATTACCCAACTAGCTAATTTTTCACCTATAATTCTTTTGTTAAAAGCATTAATGATTAGCTTATGCAATTTTAATAGCAAGTATACTTCTAATGGTTTGGAACATGGCTTTTGAATAGAGCATTCTTTAAACAGGAAAGGAAACTAACTAGGTTAGATTGGAGCATCCAATTTCAGTGCATCTGACATATAGTGCCCAGTTTTATGCTTTCTATTTAACTTTTATGCTTACCTAAGATTACTTCTCAACAATTTAAAAGATGTTAATTCCCCTTTGCATTTACACACTGAGTATGGTGTATAAGGTTGAGAATAGGTTGTTTTCTAGTGTTGTTATGGGCCTGTCCCACTTAGGCGACTTTTTAGGCAACTGCGGGAGACTCTGTGGTCCTCACATGGTCGCCACATGTTCGCAGGATGGTTGCCAGGTAGTCGCCTTCATGGTCATGAGGAGTTCCTGCATTCTGGGAACTAGTCGCGGCCTCAGGGTCACGCAAATTTATCAACAGGTTGAAAAATTAGCGGCAACCAGAATGAAGCTGCCATGGAGAGTAGCAAGAATTCTCGTGCCATAGGTGGGTCGCCAGGAGGTCCTAGTGGGTTGCCAGGAGGTCGAAGGGTTTCGTAGATTGTAGCCGGTGCTGACCGGTGAATTTCTTTGGCTCATTGGGGGAAAAAAACATAAGCCGTAGTTTTCAGAACCAAGGATAACCAACCGGTAATGTTAATGTCCGCCAAGCTTCACAGCTGTGTATCTCTGGCTTCTTAAATGTTGTCTCCACTCTTTCTCCCACTTCTCCCCACTTCTTCCCCACCTCTTTTAAAGGACTTATGTGACCCTTCCCGTACACTGTCTTTCACTGCCTTAATTACAGCGCCAACCTTCCTGTGCATCGCAGTGTGTGACTGTATCACAATGGCTTTGCACCGTGTGAATTTCACTCAGCGTTCCCCCCCTCTCTCTCCCCCCCTCTCTCCTCTCCCCCCTCTCTCCCCCCTCTCTCCCCCCTCTCTCTCCCCCCCTCTCTCTCCCCCCCTCTCTCTCCCCCCCTCTCTCTCCCCCCCTCTCTCTCCCCCCCTCTCTCCCCCCCCTCTCTCTCCCCCCTCTCTCTCCCCCCTCTCTCTCCCCCCCTCTCTCTCCCCCCCTCTCTCTCCCCCCCTCTCTCTCCCCCCCTCTCTCTCCCCCCCTCTCTCTCCCCCCCTCTCTCTCCCCCCTCTCTCCCCCCCTCTCTCCCCCCCTCTCTCCCCCCCTCTCTCCCCCCCCTCTCTCCCCCCCCTCTCTCCCCCCCCTCTCTCCCCCCCCTCTCTCCCCCCCCTCTCTCCCCCCCTCTCTCCCCCCCCTCTCTCCCCCCCCTCTCTCCCCCCCCTCTCTCTCCCCCCCTCTCTCCCCCCCTCTCTCTCCCAAACCCCCTGTCCCCTCCACCCTTCCCCTACCCCTTCTCAGCCCCCCTCTCTCTCCTCCCATCTCTCCTCCCATCTCTCTCTCCCCACCCTCCCTCTCCTCCTCCCCTCCACCCCCCTCTCCCTCTCTCTTGCCCTTCTGTCTGTGCCCCTCTCTCTCTGTCTCTCCCCATTCTCTCTCCGCCCTCACTCTCTACCCCCCCCCTTAATAATATTAATATAATATCAAGGGGGGGTAGTTAGCGTGTGTGTGGGGGTGGTTAGTGCGTGTGAAACCGCATGCTGCCCCAGCCCCCCCACCCCCACCGCAACCGGGCGTTGGAGGAACAGACCCAACGGGTCTGCACTTGGTCTCGTCAATATTAAATTGTGGTATCGTAATTGCATCCTGGGTGTTGCAAGAAGGTGGAATAATTTTGCAACTTGTAAGCATACAATAGAAAGCTACGTAGTAAATTGCAATAAACTATAATGGTATATTTAATTCCTCTTAGTTGTCAGTGCATCATATTCGTTTTTAATAAGGATTGTTTTAGTTATTTTTTCATGTAATTTAATCTTTAAAACAATAACCCAATGTTCATATGCTTCTTATTTTTAGAAAAATGCAAAAGGTCAAGATCTCTTCGACCAGATTGTTTACCATTTGGACCTTGTGGAGATAGAATACTTCAGCCTGCAGTTCATGGATGCGTTACAAGTTTTAGTAAGTTATATTAAAGGATTAAAGTTTTTGTTTTTATTAGGTTGTGCCAGGTGATGACAAAAGCATTTTTTTGATGTTTGCTTTTGGATTCAGGAAGGCAGTAAGGTAGAATTTAAATTGGACTGGTTTAAACATTTAAATCTGTAATTCTTATGTTTCTTTGTCAAATATGTGAGCAAAAATGCAAAATATACCAGCCCAAAACTCAGCAAAACTAACAGCTTAAAAAAAACCCCACATATTATGTACACGTGAAACTAACCACAATCGGCCTCTTTTCCTTTTATCTGATATGCAAAAGTGACTTGCAGGCTACCAACTCTGACTAGGGACGGTCTGGTGGAATAGCCTCGGAGAAAGGGGTTTCTGACTTCCATTTAAAAGCCTGATGTACGATAATGTTGATATTTCCACTCCAAGAAACTAGGTAGCTGTTTGATTCTTAGTACATGTCAGTGAGGAAACATACAATGGAGGCAGAGTAGAAGCATTGGGTAGGAGGAGTTGGGTAGGAAGCAGAATTTTTTTTTTTAATCCTATGTTGTCCTTATCTACTTAAATGTCCTGCTATGTCGTTTGAGAGACTACATATGTGATAGAGACATAAACAATATAAATATTGCACAGTGTTTTGACATTAGAGAGAATTCATAAACTTCAGGATAATTAATGGGGAGAATAAATCTGTTGGATTGTATTGATAAAGGTACTAAGTTTAAACTGTGGAAGCATAGTGGAATATTTGATTTGGATCCACCTCCAATACACTTATAGCATCTATCTATATTTAAAGCTCAAAGTATGAAACTTTCTGAAACTTTGTTGAATGTAGTTTGTGGTAAATCAAAATTCTAGCATCTTCAAATCAGTCCGTTTGTCTTGTGTGTTTACAATAAATCCTGATAAATGATAAGTAGCTTTCATTGACTGATTTGCATATCGGGAGCTCAGTCCTTTGGTTTTCCAGTTTTGAGCCTCCATTAGAAGCATTCCTAGGACGTTTGATGCTCCAGTTATATAATTAAGCGGGTGATTTTAGGATATTGGTCAAATAGCAAAATACTGACTTTTTTGTGGCCATGTTAGGATAGTGTTTACATCCAAATAAACTTCAGATGTTGGAAATCTGAAACAGAAACTAAGAAGGTTAGAAACACAAATTAAACACACAGTTTAATTTGATTAAAATCCTTGGCCTGAAATGTCAAGTGTGCATGTCTCCCCAAGGATGCTGCTTGAATTACTGAGTGCTTGCAGCTGTCTTTATTTTTTATTTAGGAAAGTACCTAGAAAAGCAACGTGAAATCAGAGTTTTTGTTATGTAGGTTTTGTTGGTTAGGGTGGCTTTAAAAAGTGTCTGGATAGTTCATAATATTGGAAAAGCGACACTGAAGGCCAACATGCTCCTTTTCATTTTTGCTAATCTCAAATTGAATATGGACATGACTAGACCTCATTTACTGTATATGTTATTCAAAATGTGGACTCTTATACATCGGCGAGACCAAACGTAGACTGGGCGATCGTTTCTCTGAACACCTTCGCTCAGCCTGCCTGAACCTAACTGATCTCCTGGTTGCTATACACTTTCTCCCCCCCTATCCCCCCTCTCCCCCCCCCCCTCTCCCCCCCCCCTCTCCCCCCCCCCCTCTCCCCCCCCCCTCTCCCCCCCTCTCCCCCCCTCTCCCCCCCCCTCTCCCCCCCCCCTCTCCCCCCCCCTCTCCCCCCCCTCTCCCCCCCCCTCTCCCCCCCCCTCTCCCCCCCCCCTCTCCCCCCCCTCTCCCCCCCCTCTCTCCCCCCCCTCTCCCCCCCTCTCTCCCCCCCCCCTCTCCCCCCCCCCCCTTCTCCCCCCCCCCTCTCCCTTTGTGTGTGTTTTATGATCATGATTCCAGCATCTGCAGTTTCTTGTCTCTACATAAACTAGGCCTCAGCAACACTGAATGTACTAACCGGGAGATTATGTTGCTGCTGCCAAAACAACAGTTGGCAATGTATGCACGGTAGATGTCACATTGCGTGGGAAACGAGGTCTCCAGGGAGACGGATGCAAAGTGCTGGAGTAACTCTGTGGGACAGGCAGCATCTCTGGACATTTATAAAGCATTACATTTTGGAACACAAGGAACTACAGAAGCTGGTTTACGAAAAAATACAAAGTGCTGGAGTAACTCAATGTGTCAGGCAGTATCTGTGGAGAACATGGACAGGTGACGTTTCAGGTGAAAGAAGGACCTAAAGTTTGAAGAAAGGTCCCGACCCGAAACGTCACCTATCCAAGTTCTCCTGATATGACTAATCTTCAACATTTCACTTCTGGCACTCAGGCCAAACCCACAGTAGACTCAAGAGTCACTACGGTAAACTCACGGGCCACTCCGTTCTTACAACGGGTTTAAATGTTTCAAATTTTAACTTCAACAGTAAATTTGACTCGTGGAAATCGTTAAACATGTTTAAAGTTTTTCAAGAGGTAACAAGTTTCCCGGGTACCTGTTGTTAGCACCACGAGTTGCCAAGTTCCGTCCACGCGTTCCAACGTTCCCGCTACGTTAATTGTACGTGATTACCACGAGATTCATTCGTTTTAAACTCGGGGTCACTCGTGGGTCGACTCGCACCATGAGACAGGGGTTTTAGTTTTATGTTACCAAGTTTGATGTGTGACCATTGATGTACAGCTTAGTCATTGTACGCCTGCAGTGGAAAATATGAATGTTGAAGTTTGTGGATCAGGTTCTTACTTATAATTGCATCAGTGTGCTGGGCCCAGGAAAGATCTTTGGAAATATGCACGCCCAGGGATTCGAAGTTTTTGATTCTCCACCATCGTCCCGTTGATATAAACTGGATTATGGGTCCTCTTCCTTCCTCTTCCAAGTCAACAATCAGTTCATTGGTTTTACTGATATTGACAGCCACATTGTTTTGCTGGCACCATTTGGTCAATAGGTCAACCTCACTTCTATTCACAACCTCACACATCACCATCGTTAATTCGTCCAACTGTGGTGTCATCAGCGAACTTGACGATGGAGTTCACGTTGTGTCCGGCTACACAGTCTGTGTATAGTGAGTGGAGCAGGGGGCTGAGCATATAGCTTTGAGGTGCTGCCGAACTGTTTGTTAATGAGGAAGAAATATTTCTGCCAAATTCAAACAGTCTGTGGATGAAGAAGTTGAGGATTCAATTGCAGAAGGATGCGTGGAGACCTTGTTCCGTGCACTTGGTAACCACCTTGGAGGGAGTGAACGCTGAGCTGTAGTCTATAAACCATATAACCATATAACAATTACAGCACGGAAACAGGCCTTCTCGGCCCTTCCAGTCCGTGCCGACCATTTATTTTCCCCTAGTCCCATCTACCTGCGCTCAGACCATACCCCTCCATTCCCTTCCCGTCCATATACCTATCCACTTTACTTTTAAATGCTAAAAGTAAATTATGTCCCTTAATTCTCGTGTCATGCCCTCTTGTTTGAATCTTTCCACGTCAACTCTGTCTGTCCCTTTCATCATTTTAAAGATCAAGTCCCCCCTTAACCTTCTGCGCTCCAAAGAATAAAGACCTAACTTGTTCAACCTTTCTCTGTAACTTAGTTGCTAGAACCCAGGCAACATTCTAGTAAATCTCCTCTGTACTCTCTCTATTTTGTTGACATCCTTCCTATAATTAGGCGACCAAAATTGTACACCATACTCCAGAATTGGTCTCACCAATGCCTTGTACAATTTTAACATTACTTCCCTACTCCTATATTCAATGCTCTGATTTATAAAGGCCATCACACCAAAAGCTTTCTTTACCACCCTATCTACATGCAATTCCACCTTCAGGGAACTATGTATAGTTATTCCTAGATCCCTCTGTTCTACACCATTCCTCAATTCCCTACCATTTACCACGTACGTCCTATTTTGATTTGTCCTGCCAAGATGTAGCACCTCACACTTATCAGCATTAAACTCCATCTGCCATCTTTCAGCCCACTCTTCCAAATGTCCCAAATCTCTCTGTAGACTTTGAAAATCTACTTCATTATCCACAGCACCACCTATCTTAGTATCATCTGCATACTTACTTATCCAATTTTCCACCCCATCATCTAGATCATTGATGTACATGACAAACAACAGTGGACCCAACACATCCCTGAGGCACCCCACTGGTCACCGGCTTCCAGCCTGACAAACAGCCATCCACCATTACTCTCTGGCATCTCCCATTCAGCCACTGTTGAATCCATCTTGCTACTCTGCCATTAACACCCAAAGATTGAACCTTCTTAACCAACTTCCATGGGGAACCTTGTCAAAGGCCTTACTGAAATCCATATAGACAACATCCACTGCTTTACCCTCATCAATTTCCCTAGTAACCTCTTCAAAAAATTCAAGGAGGTTTGTCAAACATGATCAATCAAGATGTACTAATCAAGATTATTTTCTAACTCTGCCTTAAAAATATCAAATTCACATATGGTACATGATGTGACCATCTTTCAAAAGCTTGGCATTAGGGTGAAAGGATGGTAATAACAGCTATTATATTAGTCAGTTCAACCATTAGGTTTTTTCTCTGAAGCTTCAATTGCAACTCTGCAGTCCGTTTCCGATCCCTTTCTCCTAGTGTTTCAGTTGTGTTTGTTTAATTGGGACTTGGAAGTCCCCTAGCTTGAGCAATGCACATTGAAAACCATACAGTAAACGTTAGACATTGTGATGTGCAGACTGAGTTGATTCTGCCTCTTATGGCTTTATCAGAATATGGTCTGAAATATAAAACAAAAGGCCAGAGGGCATGAAAGGATGAGAAGATGAGTCTTAGAAGAGATTATAATGGAAAGAAGGCAGATGGAATTTAAATTGGCAGGAAAACTGAAGATGATGGAGCAATTAGTTGATACGTGAAGGTACCTGCACCTGGGCTCCTATCTGGGAAAATAAGTAACAATTCTGTCTGAACCATTTCTTGCACTGGAGGAAATTCATTTGTCTTTTACCAAACACAAATTATCGTGTACAAAATGTTTAAGAAGGAACTGCAGATGCTAGAAAAATCGAAGGTAGATAAAAATGCAGGAGGAACTCAGCGGGTGAGTTTGTCATGCAGTAGAAAATAGTCACCATTTGCAAATTGGAATATTCTTGTGAATTGTTCAAATAGCTGGCTAACCAATTCCTTGATTGTATGCATTTGGGGCATGCAGTTTGCAGATTGTACAAAACGTGAACCAGCAAGAGTATGGTGATGGATCACAGGATAAAATTAAATTGATGGAATGGACAGACATGTGGCAAATGAAATTTAATGTGGAGAAATGTAAGGTGTTGCATTTTGGTGGGAAGAATGAGGAAAGGCAATCAAGAATGAAACACATTGTTCAGGTACAGAGGTGTATTTATTAATAATTAAAATTGACAGGGCAGGTTGAGAAAGCAGTTAATAAGAAGGACACAATCCGGGGCTCTGAATACAGGCAGGGGGTACAAAAGCATGAAAGTTACACTAAATCTTTATAAAACACTGGTCAGCCCTAAACTGGAATGAAATAGAGTCAAAAGAGTTTATTGTCATGTCAAAGACAATAGAGGTAGGGAATAAAGAGTAATATAGGGGAAAAACATTTTTACATAACATGTGGTTGGATTCCAGAATGCACTACCTGCAAATGTATTGGAAGTGAATTTCCATTGTGGCATTCAAGAGAGAACTGGATGGATAGGTTGGAGAAAAATTAGTAACCTACAGAAAAGGGGGCAATAATTGGAACTAGACAATTGTTATGGTAGAAAGTCAGTGCAGGCAGGATGAATTGCATATGGTCTAATAATGTGACCATTTATAATTATTTATTACATTGGCAACAGATTGCTCTAACTAATTCTTGCCACAGGTCTATAATTTGGGAAACAATATATAGCTGCACTGGCAAATGTCATCTATGTCAATGTAGCAGTTACGTGAAAGAACTCAGAATAATCTGGCCACAAATGCAGCATTAAAATACCCTGAGATACTTTGCAATCTATTTGATTCATCAACAACGCATGATAGGATTCAGTGGATTGGATGTAAAATTTGACATTCTGAATCTTGGTGGCTGAAAGTTAGGAGCCCTCAAAGATTTTATTTATCTTCTCCGAGATCAGGAAATAAAATATTGATGCCAGATTACCAAAGTAAATTTGAAATGAATTGAAGCAACTAATAATCCTGAATAGGACTCATTCCAAATTGTGTTATTTAGTATGTAGGGCAGGCTGTATTAACAAGATTTACAGAAAACAAGCTTTTGGCACTGTCTGTGTAGTAAGGAACTGTAGATGCTGATTTAAACCGAAGATGACACAAAATGCTGGAGTAACTCAGCAGAACAGGCAGCATCTCTGAAGAGAAGAAATGTCTGCTAGACAAACACAGGTCTCGAAATTTCAAATACATTTCCTTAACATATTTGTCCTTTTCAAAATCATTGTGTAATTCATATATTAAAATCCAGTTGAAGCATTATTTCACAAAATTGTTTACCCCTGCGAACTGAAGCCTTGTGGTTCTTTCTTTGGGAAATCTGCTCTCCGAGTCTTCATTCTCAGTGCATCAAGAAATGTTATAAAAACAAAAGAAAAAAGGCAGATGCTGCAAATGTACAATAAAAGCAGAATGCTGGAAATATTAATCAGGTCTGACAGCATCTACTGAAAGAGAAACTTAACATTTCAGTTAGGTAACCTTTCTTAAAAATTGATCTGCTGAATATTCCATCATTTTTATTACAGATTATGATCCTAATCTTAGCAAAGGAAATGTTTTTTATCTCTAAAAGGAAGAACCTTTGGAGTTTAGCTTTGAGGCATTGTCATTTACTAAGAAGAACTGCATCTATACTGACAAGTTTGTCATATTCATAATATTTATCATAACTTGTCTTTTTATTTAAACAGCACTGGTTAGACCACACAAAACTCATCAAGAAACAAATGAAAAGTAAGTATCTATAGTATAGTATATAGCAATAGTTTTAGAACTCTGAATATAGTATTTGTTTTGATTGGGATCCCTTATAAAAAATAAATCTGCATTATATCGATGTGTTTTACATGTAAGTAATCAAAATTTTAACCATCGTAATCTGACATGAAATGTAATATATACATTTACTTTTCCCAGTTGGACCTCCTTACTGCTTATACTTCAGAATAAAATTTTACTCCTCTGAACCAAACAACCTACGTGAAGAGTTTACAAGGTAGGTATGTGGTGTAGAAATGAAACTAAAGGGCCTGTCCCACTGTATGAGGTAATTCAAGAGTTCTCCCGAGTTTTCCCTTGATTCGAACTCGGAGAATGTCCGCAGCGGGTCCGCAGGAGTTCGTGGATGTCTCGTAGCGGCTCGTACGAGTAAAAAGTAACAATTTTTTTCATCACAAGTATTTTTTTACTCGTTGACGTTTTTCACAGTGTTGATAAAACGTCACAAGTTTACCGGATTTCCCGAGTACCTACCGTTAGCATTACGAGCCACTACGAGACATCCAAGAACTCCTACAGACATTCTCCAAGTTTGAATCAGGGGAAAACTCGGGAGAACTCTTGAATTACCACGTACAGTGGAACAGGCCCTTAAGTGTGACTAAAAGGAAGCTTCACCTTTCTAAATGTTATCATTGTTTTCAGAATGTGATTGACCATGGTAATCTTGTTCATCCATATAGCTAAAGGGTCTTTGTGGTCGGACACTGAAATGAACTGGATTATGAGTAGCAAATTCCTGTTTTTGAAGATCATTCATGGGCCTTTATACAAATAATTCAGCAGGCTTCTGGTCATAATTCAAGAATTTATTAAATTTAATAAGTTCGTTTAAATAACTGCTGTAGTGGGGATTTGAACAGTCAGGTAGATTCTTAACTCTTATAGACTCGGGGTCAACGAGCCATAAAGCATGGAAACAGGCCCTTTGGCCCAACTTGTTTATATTGACCAATCCCCAATCTGTGCTAGTTCCGTCTGCCTACATTTGGCATATATCACCTTTAAACCTTTCCAATCCATAGATTTGTTCCAAAACATTTATATCTGTTTTGATTGATCTCTTGAAATGTGTTAAGGGCTCTCGCCTGCAACTCAAACTAAAGTTGATGATTCGACTCCTTTTGATTGTTCCATCATTCAATTAGATTATCTTAAATCTATTTATCTGCCATTAATCCATTTCTATTGACTCTCTTACTTTACAGAACAAATGCCCATTAACATTGATTTTGAAGAGTTAAATTGATGCAACATGTGTAGAATTTTAGGATGAAATATACGTTTGTCCCCATTGTTTTTAAACAAATTAACAACATTGCTATTTTCTAGTCTTCTGGGACTATGCTTGTGGCTGAAGGGGATGTAAGGATCTCTGTCATGATCCCAGCAATTCTTCCATCCATGCCTCTGTATCCTGGGATAAATTCAATCAGGCCCTGGGGACGTATCGATTTTATTGGTTTACCCAGCAGCTCCTTCCTAATGTTGATATTTCCTCGGACATCAAAATACGTCTTCTTGATCTCATTACTATCCATGTCCTTTCCCTTGAAGAATACTAATGTGAATTACATATTTAGGAATATGTGCATTTCCACATGAGGGGGGGTGGTGACTGCAGGCGTCACTCGCAGCGCGTGGAACACAGCACAGGCCGCGCAAAGCAGATCCATTGTGATGTCATCAGCGAAATCTTTTTTTTTCAAAGTTATTTTAGAATTGTGAACATTTTGATTAATAACTCGAGAAATAAAGCATTAATTTTTCAGATAAAGACGATTTGTGACTTCACGGGATAAATCTCTAGCGGAATATGTAAATTTCTTACCGTTAGCGGGTCGTTTTTTTCTCGAGAAGATGTGATCACACACAAATAAGTCCACATACAAGATCAGAGTTTTATAGTTATAATAATAAGGATAATCAGCTGATTTCTGTACACAAGCACCAATATGGAACCTGCCATTATTCATCCATAGATTTATTTAACTTGTAATGACTGGACAGAGCTATGGTCGGAAAAAAATTAGGTGATCTCTTAAAGATCAGTGTTTTCCCTTTGAAAGCTGAAGTTGGGTTGTGTGCGGAAAGGTTATACATAGCTTGAGCTTTGTTATTACAATGTATTCCATCATCTGAACTCCCTGGTTAGATTCTGCCTTGTAATTACGGCATTGTATCCATTATATTCTAAAACAGTGACTGATATAATAATCTGCAATAATGATATAAATTACTAGAAATGCACAGCAGGTAAGTCAGTAACGTCAGACCTGCGTGTGCTTCCAGCGGTTTCTTGCGTTTCACACTTCTATTATTATATGCAAATTCATATGGTCTCAATTGGAAGTATTACATATAGGTAATATATATTTAGCATATGCTAAATGCTTTGCTTATATAATATGCCATATACTTTTACTTTTTTTTAATTGATTGAATTGAAAAAAAATTTAGAGCATAAAAACAGTGAAAGATATTGGAGAAATGAATCTAGCTGACTCTAAATGACTCGAATATAACTGTAGTGTGCTGTTTTTCAGATATCTCTTTGTGCTACAACTTAGACAAGATATTCTCTCTGGCAAGTAAGTTGATGTCAGACCACCATGGTTTTCACATAGAGCCTTGCATGGTTCGTGCCAAAAATAAAATCTATTTAAGTAAATGATTCTTGTGTATTTTGTTTGCAACTAATCCCTTTCTTGTTGTTGTTGCAAGAACAAGTCTATCAAAAGATCTGAATGCATACAACTCTATTAAATTATATTGGTCAATTTCTTAGCAAGCCTAATTATATTTTCACTTGGGTCTGCTGATTGAAAGAAACCTTTAGAATTTCTTACTGTTTCTCATTAATTTTTTCTTAATGAGAATCCAGATTAATTTCATTTTTATTTTCAGTGTGGTTGGTCTTTGAACAAATGTGGAACCATGTAATGAGATCTAACTCGCTATGAATTACTGTTTTGCAGATTGAAATGCCCTTATGAAATCGGACTAGAACTAGCTGCTTATTGCCTTCAAGGTAAGTGAGAAATCATTTCTTGACAATCAAGATTAATTTTATTTTTATTTTTCAATGTAATAATTATTTTGCATTCTTATTAGAATTGTATGAGAGCAATACAAGTTCTGCCTCAGTTGCATTATTAAAGCAGAGTAAATAATGTGTAAATTCAGTCAGTGTCTATTTATCACGAGGGAGTAGCATTTTATAATCCCTTGACTGAGGCCACTGAGTGGTTTCATCCATTGTTATTATAAAATGAAAGGATCAGTTGTTTAAAACATATTGGGCAAAATATATGGTGCATTTATTTCCAAAATTAAACAGACCAATGTTGAATATTCTTATTAATGGCTACTTACCAATAATCCCTATTCAGTTAAATTTCGTAGAAGACACAAGCTGCACATTTAAAGAAAATTGCGATTTTGTTGACAAATTGATCCCACAGTTAGACCACCAGAAAATTGGCCATTTACCGGAAATAAATTTAAGGGTAGCCTGCCACCACAGGTAAAGATTTTTCTGATGAAGATTAAGTGTATATTTAGTTTTGTTTATTAACTGTTATCTATGTAAGAATCAGAGCAACGTAGACAAGAAATTGGTCCTTTTTGGCCCACGTCATCTACGCTGATAGTGATGCCGATCTATGTTAATCCCATCAGCCTGCACTAGCCCAATATCCCTCTGTCTGAAGAAGGGTCTCGACCCGAAACGTCGCCTATCTCCTTCACTCCTTAGATGCTGCTGCACCCGCTGAGTTTCTCCAGCTTTTTGTGTAACCCTCGATTCTCCAGCATCTGCAGTTCCTTCTTTAACACAATCCCTCTGTCTGCCCTTTCCAGTGTGGTTATGAAGATGTAAAAGTCTCCGTCAAAGAGCAAGCAATTTGCTCCCTTACATCCTGGGATAGATCTGAACCAACTCAGGAGAATTTCCACTCTAATTTGATATTTCTAGCACTTCTTCTTTCCTGATACAGGGTTAGCACAGAATATTAACTTTCATTTCCCTAGATAATCATTTTGGATCTGGCTCATATCCCATGGCTCAACACACAGATTAACCATTCCTTAGCTAACCTCTTCCAATATGTTTAAGAAATAATAGAATTCTTCTGAAATCAATGTCATTTTATGGCCTATTTTTGTCCTCATAATGCCTTTCTCTCCTATACACTTTATGCCACTAGATATAGGAACAGAATTAGATAATTCAGCCCATCAAGTCTATGCCACTCAATCATGGCTGATCTATTTTCCCTCGTCACATCTTCCTATCTCCACCCCTTTCTGCTTTATGCAGAGACCGTTCCTTCGTAACTCTCTGGTGCACTTATCCTTTCCCACGTAAACCACCTCCTCCTTAAGGACTTTCCCCTTCCCCTGGAGAAACAACACTTGACCTTATGCCTCCTCCTTCAATTCCATCCTGGGACTTCGACAGTCCTTTCAGGTGAGGCAGTAGTTTCCTTGCACCACCTCCAACCTCATCTACTGTATCCGGTGTTACTAGTGTGGGCTCCAAGTATAGACTGCGATTGTTTTGTTGAAGGCTTACACTCCGTCCGCCTTGGCCAATGCCAAACATATTAACTCCTCTTCGCTTTCCCATACTGATCTTCTGTCCTGGGCTGCCTCCACTGTCGGCGCTGGAGTGATGCCACAGGCAATTTGGAGGAACTGCACTTCATATTTTGTTTGGGCAGTTTACAACCCAGCGGCATGAACATTGATTCCTCTAATTTCAACTCCTTCATTCCCTACGCTCTCCCCCTTCCCCCATCCTAGATGCCCTACCTAGTTTCACTTGGACGACTTTGTATCCCGCATCCTTGTATCACACCTTCCCCAGCCAACAATGGGCCATTATGGGCTATTCCCTTCCTGAGGTCATCTATTGCCGGCCCCGAATTTGACCCCACCCCACATATCTATACTTTCAGTCTGAAAAATCATTACCTATTGTTTTTCTCCAGAGATGCTGCCTGACCAACTGAGCTATACCAACATTTAGTGTCTATCACAATATTCATAATATGGCCTCACCAGCACCTTTTATAATATTAGTGTTAGATTCCTGCTTTTATACTTTAGTCCCCTTGAAATGAATATTGGCATGACATCTGCCTTCCTTGCCAGAGATTAATTCTGCAAATTAACCCGTTGGGAATCCTACCCCAGCACTACGAAGTCCTTTTGCACCCCTGATTTCCAAATCCTCTTCCTATTTAGAAATGAGTCTATGTATTTATTTATTCTACCAAAGTACATGACCGTACAATTTGATTTGGTTTATTCCATTTGCCATCTCCACCTGTCCCTGCACCTTTGATCCACAAGCCACTCATTTGATACCATTTTCCTATATCTGGCATATAATGGTAAAATTAAACGAGAACTTACCTGTTCAAAGTTTGATCTTTATTTTATGAGGAGTTACGATGAGGGATTACGTAAAGAAGCCCCGCCTGGCGCTTGATCGGCATACTTCAAAGCAGCGGCATGAAAAACACAGAACCAATGGCCGGAGTAAGATAGTAAGGCCCAACATAGACTAGAACTACTAGATGATCATTTATATTATGAGGGTTGGGAGCGGAGGGCATGTAATCCCTCATCGTAACTCCTCATAAAATAAAGATCAAACTTCGAACAGGTAAGTTCTCGTTTAATCTTACTATTTTACTTCGGAGTCACGTGAGTGACTACGTGAAGATTTTAAAGCACTGTGTTTTTTATGTCGTAGGTTCATTCCATACGACACTCTGTTTAGTCAATACAGTAGTGAGTAAATAGTATTATAAAACATTCTTACAATTTATGTAATGTCTTTTAATCATAAAAAGAACAATTTTTTAATAACCCCTCTATCGTAGGGGAACATTTTACAAAAGAAAAATGATAATGATATCAAATGATAACATAAATCGATAATATAAATCGATAATATAAAACAAAGCAAGCATTTAAAGAGAACCCAGCACTGCGTGTCCAAATCCTGGCACCGTGACAACAGGTTTATCATAGAACTTTGAAAAAGTTTCTTCTCTACACCACCCTGCAGCCTCTAAAATTTGATTGAGTGGTACGTCCTGTACCTTCGCCGCGGACGTAGTTGCCGCCCTAGTGGAGTGAGATTTAAACACATCAGTGTCTATTCCTGCTAAATCCCAAACCTGTTTTAACCATATAGAAATGGTTTGAACTGAAACTTTTGTATGTGTTTTTTTGTGCGTTATCAATAACGCTGTTTCAGCACCTCTGAGATTTTTGGTTACTTCAATGTATTGAGTTAAATGCTGAACTACACACAATGTTTCATCGATAGGATATGCTTTAAACATTACCTTAGCTCCAGTTCTCCCCGGTCTGCTTTGTTTGATCAGATCATAAACATAAAACACAATGTTATCTGAAGCCACATGCATGCAATCTAACCGTAACAATTGCAAAGTTTGTACTCTTTGAACTGATACTAATGCCATATACATTACTACCTTGAATGTTAACTTCTGCAAAGACATTGAAGTAATTGGAGTCCATTGCTTAAACAAAGTGAGAACAATGCTAACATCCCAAATTTCTGTATATCTGGGCTTGGGAGGATTTTATTAAATTCCTTTCATGAATCGGGATACCAATGGGTGAGACCCAACTGAGTCTCGATCAGAAATTTGTCCTAATTTGGACGACAAAGCACTACGAGCACTATTAATGGCACTATAACTCAAGTGCTCATCAAAATGTAACCCAGCAAGGAACTCCAATACATTTGATATGTTCGCAGTATGATAAGATATCTTTGACTGTCTACAAAAGGCTTCCCATTTCCTTATATGCGACATATATTGTTTTTTAGTGCTATTTCTCCAAGCTGCACCTATAACATCCATGGTCCTGTCCGACAGTCCAAACTCTTGCAATGGTCTGGTCAGAACCTGCAGATTAACAAATTGATATGATCATGCAATGGATGAACTTCTTTTGTTACTGGTTGTGTCAACAAATTGTCGCAACTAGGAATTGTCATACATGGTTCAATAATTATTTTTAGCATCATTGCGAACCATGACTGTGTAGGCCAATTTGGCACCACCAAAATGCCTTTGGCAGCGTCTTGCGCTATTTTCTTGACATTGCCCAATCAGACAGAATGGGGGAAAAGCATAAAATAACATATTCCCCCAGTGTAGCGAGAAAGCATCCACCGCTACTGCCCCTGGATCGTGTTCCCAAGACACGTATTTGGGCAATTGGTGATTCAATCTAGATGCAAACAGATCAATGTCCGGCACTCCATACCGACTGACAATATTTTTGAAATTTTGTGGATTTAACATCCATTCTGTACTGTCTTTAAATATTTGTGATCTTTTGTCTGCCTCAATATTGTCTCTCCCTGGGAGATAAATAGCTGAAAGCCAAATATTTTTACCAATACACCAATGCCACATCTGGTTTATTGATCTTACTCCACCCATGTGATTGATATATGCCACCGCTGTGGTTTTGTCTATTTGTATTTGGACATGCAAGTCCTTCATAGTAGAACAATAAGCTTTTAATCCATAAAATGCTCCCAGTAACTCCAAATAATTTATACCATATGTTTGGAGCAATAAATCCTCTTGGACAGTCCATCTGCCCCCATAGCTGGTCTCATTATCCGTAGCACCCCATCCGAGAGAACTCTCATCAGTTTGCAAAAACACTACTGGCTGCTGAACTAAAATGTTCTTAACAGCTTGTGGAACTTTCTCAATCCACCAATGCAATTCTGATAAGGCTTCCTTTGGCAATTGCATGGGCCTATCAAAATGGCCTGCTCGCTGTATAAGCGCTTGAGTTTTTGCCCTTTCGAGATTTTGGTAATGCAGTGGACCAAATTCTACTGCTGGGAAAGCTGCTACTAACTTCCTAATAACCTTAGCAACTTCTCGGATGGAGGGATAAGGTGTGTTAATGAGGCATTGACACACATTTGTCATATCAATAACCTTGTCTATTGGTAAAGTTACTAACATGGTAACTGAATTAATCACAAACCCTAGATATTCAATGGTTTGGGATGGCTGTAACTTAGATTTTGTTGGATGAATCAGGAACCCCAGCCTTTCAAACAAACTTGTAGTTGCTGAGACTGATTTTTCAGCTGACTCCTGATTAGCATTGACAATTAAAATGTCATCTAGATAAGCCATAATGATGTGTTTTTTCGCCCTTAGCAGTGCAAGTGCTGGTTTCAACAATTTAGTGAACAGTCTAGGCGCTGAGCTTAATCCATTAGGTAATGCTTTGTATTGCTACATCTGTCCCATCCACTTAAATTTTAAATACCTGCGAAAGTGACGATGAATTGGAACTGAATAATATGCATCCTTCAAATCTATTGTAGCCATGTAACAACCTGTTGATACCAGCTGTATTGCAGTGTTGAAGGTGTCCATTTTAAAATGTTTATACTGGACAATGTATTCAATTGTGTGAGATCTAAAATGATTCTACAACCCCCATCTTTCTTTGGTCTGGGGAAAATATTTGACACACATTGTTGTGGATCCTCACCTGTTTTCTCGATAACTCCTTTTCTACACAAATTCTTAACCTCTTTATCAATTTGAATTTTGTCAAATACAGAAAACATCAAAGTATGATTAGACTTATTGTGTCCCAGTGGATCCATATCTTCTACAAAATCAATGGTAGATCCTAAAACAGTATCTAATATAACACAATCAGATGTTATACTGTCCCATTCATTATAAAACATTTGGAGTCTACCACCAATCTGAGGTTCATCCAAAAATTCTTCTTTAATAGGATAAAGTTTTTGTACCTCTCCGACCGGACGTAGTGGTCTCCTTCTCCCAACATATGGGTGAACATTCGGCTGTGCTGGTTGGTAATTCTTCCTTACCATACTCCTGCCTCGGCTTGTTCCAGCTCCAAAATCAAATCCCCTTCTCATTTGACCGGCCCTTCTCTGGCCAAAAATGAAGGGTTTCATGCGGCCAATAGTTTTTGCCTCTTCATCAATTTCTTTAATTTGTTTAGACAGATTTTCTCCGAACAAATAACCAGGACCTTGAACATTGCTTGATCTGCATAACCCTGCAAATCTTGGATGTAAAATGGGCCGAATGGCAATCTTCCTCATACAATTTATCTCAAAAAATGAGTTGCAGAACAATGCCAACATATCCTTCTGAACTTTGGTCATTCCACAACCTTCCACTTGCCTTCCAAAAGCAGTGATGCCAGCCGAAATCAGTTTGAGGATTCTATGAAATCGTATTTCCTGCGCCCGCATCATTGATGACATTGGCGCCCAAATAGCCGGATTCACCGTAGGTACCTTCAGTGAGGTACAATTAATAGGTGTTTTATACAAATCTGTTGTTTCAACTATAACAGCTTCTTGAAGCGGGTGAGAGACCATAGAATTAATGTTGGCCGCCAGGTGTTCTTCCATGGCCTCAACGCCTCCTCCAGGTATAGCAAAACTTTGTGCCACATCAGGCACACCTGGATCAACATATTTGTATTGTGGGTACTCATGACCGAAATCACCACCTTCAGGATCAGTCTCATACAGCCCTGGTACTCCTGAGACTTGCTCAAAGGAGACTTCCTCCAGCCCAATCCCGGGCACTGGAGTTTCAAATTCCGAATTCAAACTGGCACCATATTCATGATATGGAACCCCCTCAGGGGCTGCCTGGGAATATTCTGGGTTTTTAGACCCTTGGTTGATTATTGTTTGGAGCATTTTCTCCATTTGATCCATTCTGAGCCATAAGGCTTTTCTTTCTGGAGGATCTTCCTAATCAGATTCATCAGAAACCACAGGCCTTTCAGATTTTCTTTTACATTTTTTAGGCACTGGGTTTTCCTCCAAGGTTTCTATTTGTGGAGCAACCAAAGGTTCACTAACGGGTATTTCAACGGCCACCGGTATCGGAACCGGCTCCGCAATCATCTGCTGTCCCGACTCTTCTCCACCCCGGGACGCACGTTCTACCCGCGATTTTTTAACTTTCCCCATTTTAGTTTTAACTCCTCCTGGTTTACCCACCAGCCTACGGAGTTTTGAAAACGCCCTGGAAGTAAAATAATTTTACTTACCTGCGGGCCGTTTCCTTACCGCTGTGTGGAGCTGCGCTCTGCAGCTCTTTCCATACCGACAGCGTCGACGTAATGCCGATCAAGCGCCAGGCTGGGCTTCTTCACGTAGTCACGTGACTCCGAAGTAAAATTCCACCTGCCTGATCAAACTTTGATTATCCTTTATCAGTGGCACAGCGGTAAAATTGCCGCCTTATAGCGCCAGAGACCCGAGTTCGATCCTGGCTCACAGGTGCTCTCTTTATGGAATTAGTAAGTTCTCTCCGGTGATCTGTTTTCCTCCCACTTTTCAAGGAGGTGCAAATTTGTCAGTTATTATGTAGTTTCTGTAAATTGTCCCTAGTGTGTAGACTAGTGTACAAATGATTGATGTTCAGTGAGGATTCAAAGGGCCAATTTCCATGCTGTATCACTAAACTAAATTAAACCAGTATTCCCTATCCGTAGCATCTTTTCCTGTGATACTTACAAGGACATGCTGAGTATGAACTCCTAATCTCTCACTTTTAAATGCCTCCCACTTACCAGATGTTGTTTCCCCTGTAGCAGCTGCTTCGAATCTAACTCCCCCATGTCCTGTCCTGTCTTGTTCTGTCAAAATTTGCCTTGAGGTCTAAACGAATTGGCCTACTTTATCTTCATTATAACTATGTTGCTTACCAAACTCTAGTCATTTTTTCCAAAGTGTACACACACAACCCCCCCTCCCCATTCCCTGACATGGTTAAATACAGCTTCCCCTCTCGTCACACTCTTTACGCTATGGCTTTTGCGGTCTGCATACATATCCATTCTTCTAATTTCCACTGATGATTAGGTGTCCCATAGTATAACCCAATCAGAGTAACCACCCCTTTCTTCCAAAATATTACTTGTATAGCCCAATCTCTTCTGTGGTATCTTACCAAAGAGAGCAACACAAAATCTGGTGAGTGGAGTCATATTACTACATATCTAAGAAATAGTTCGAATGTCCAATTAAATGTAAGCAATTCTGTTAGCAATTGCAGAGATTGAAGCTCAAAGTGACGCTACCTTTGCACTTTTTTTAAATCTAACTGCTGAAGGAACTCAGAAGGACTAGAAGTATCTATTGGGGGAAGGAATGATCAAAGTTTTGGGTTGAGACTGTTCATCAGGACAAAATGTGGAATGGGAAAATAACCAGTATAAAGAGGAAAGGAGGAAAGGTGAGATAGGGACCAGTAAGTGCTGTATAGACCATGGGAAAAATGCATGGGTGGAGAAACGGGTGAACCTCAGAGACAGACAGACAGATGGGGTGATAAGAATAGCTTAAGAAGGAACTGCAGATGCTGGAAAATTGAAGGTAGGCAAAAGTGCTGGAGAAACTCAGCGGTTGCAGCAGCATCTATGGAGCGAAGGAAATAGGCAACATTTCGGGCCACTTCAGACTGAGCGGGGGGGGGGGGGAAGGAGAAGAAGAGAGAAAACAAGAGGAGGAGCCAGGGGACTGAGGAAGAGCTGAGAAGGAGAGGGGACAGCAAGGGAAATTGGAGAAGTCAATGTTCATGCTGCTAGGGTGCAAACTGCTCAAGCGGAATATGAGTTGCTGCTCCTCCAATTTCCGGTGGTGCTCACTCTGGCAATAGAGGAGGCCCAGGACAGAAAGTCGGATTCGGGATGGGAGGGGTAGTTCAAGTGCTGAGCCACAGAGAGATCAGGTTGGTTAATGATGGGGGCGATAAGAAGATACTGGTGCTGGTATTTAATTATTTTTTTTAGTGCTAATTAAAAATTAAAATAACCTTGCTGGTGGATAGAACCAGGAGGGGGTCGGGGACATAGTGGCTGAATGGGGAGGGATATAAAAGGAAACAAACATTTAGGAGGACAGGAGGTTTACCTGAAATTGGAAAATTCAACTTTCCAACAATTGGTGGGAACGCTACCCAGGTGTAAATTGAGGTCTGTTTTCTAGTTTGCTTGGACCTCACCCCAGTCGTGAAGATCAAGGATTGACTGTCAGTGTGGGAATGGAGATGGGAAGGGAAGTTGAAATAACATGCAACTGGGAGCTCAGGATGACCATCTGCTTACCATCTGTAGTTACTAGAGAGTATTCTGAGGGAAAGGATATACATGCATTTAGATGGACAAGGGCTGATTTGATATAGACGTCTGTCCGATATAAGCTATTAGGAATAGGAAGAGTCTCGACCCGAAACGTCACCCATTCCTCCAGCATTTTGTGTCTGCCAGCTGAACAGCATGGTTTTGTGTGTGGGACATCATGTCTCACAAATCTACGTTTTTTAAAGATGTGACCAAAAAGGTTGATGAGGGCATAGCTGTAGATGTAGTAAACGTGGACTTTAGCAAATCATTCAACACTGTTCTACATGGTAGGCTGCTCTGGAAGGTTAGATCACATGGGATCCAAGGAGAAATAGCTGAATGGATTGAATATTGACTTAATGGAAGGAAACAGAGGGTGATGGTGCAAGGTTGCTTCTCGGACCAGAGGCCTGTAACTAGTGATGTGCCCGTTGCTGTTTGTCATCTACATCAATGATTAGGATGAAACGTACATGGCAAGATTAGCGAGTTTGCAGATGATACAAAAGTGGGTGATATTGCAGATAGTGACGATGGAAGTGAAAAATTGCAGCAAGGTCTTGATCGGTTGGCCAGGTGGGCTGAGGGATGGTTGATGGGATTTAATACAGGGAAAATGTGTTGGAATTTAATACAGGAAAAAGAACTGCAGATGCTGGTTTAAATCAAAGGTAGACATTAAATGTTGGAGTAACTCAGCGGGACAGGCAGCATCTCTGGAGAGAACGAATGGGTGATGTTTCGGGTCGAGACTCTTCTTCTGACTCCTTATTCAGACTTAATGCAGGGAAATGTGAAGTGTTGCATTTTGGGAATTCTAACATTGGCAGGATCTACACCGTGAATGGTCGTGGTCTGGGGAGTATTGCAGAGCAGAGGGATCAAGGACTGCAGATGCATGGTTCCTTGAAGATGGAGTCACGGGTAGATAGGTTGGTCAAAAAGGCATTTTACTCATTGGCTTTCATCAGTCAGAGTATTGAGTATAGAAGTTGGGAGGTTGCGTTGAAATTATATAAGACTTTGGGGAGGACGCATTTGGAGTATTGTGTTCAATAATAGGAAAGATGTTGTCAAGCTGGAAAGGGTACAGAGAAGATTTACAAGGATGTTGCCAGGACTCGCTGGTCTGAGCAATAGGGAGAGGTTAAATAGGTTGGGACTCGATTCCCTGGAGTGCAGGAGTATGAAAGTATGATCTTACAGACCTGTATAAAATCATGAGAGGACTAGATTGGATAGATGCCCAGAGTAGGTGAATCGAGGACCAGAGGATATGGATTTAAGGTGAAGGGGAAAGGTTTAATAGGAATCTGAGGGGTAAAGTTTTCACACAAAGGATGCTTGGTGTATGGAACAAGCTGCCAGAAGAGATAGTTGAGGAAGGGACTATCCCAATGTTAAAGAAATAGTTAGACAGGTACATGGATAGAACAGGTTTGGAGGGATATGGGCCAAATGCAGGCAGGTGGGACTGGTGTCGCTGGGACACTTGGCCGGTGTGGGCAAGTTGGGCCAAAAAGCCTGTTACCACGCTGTATGACTCTACGACCATTACAGACAAGGCAAAGTTACTCAGCATATTGGACGCCTAGTCTGCGATTGGTTTTGTCACTATAGAGGAGACCATGGGAGGAAACCGGAGATCCCAGTGAAAACCCACCCAGGTCACGGGGAGAACATACAAACTCCTTATAGATAGCACCCATAGTCAGGATCAAATCTGCGCAGTAAGGCAGTAACTCTACTGCTGCTCCATCGTACTTGTTCACTTAGCCAATTTACTCATTAACTAAATAACCAAAAATCTTATCCCCTTTGTCGCTAAATTTACCTGATCAGAGACATGCCCCATTCCCATCTGCTGAGTCTTAATGAGCCTCTTTTCCTCACTATTTCTGAAAAAAGCTCTGAGCTGAAATGTTAACTTCCCACATTCTTCCCACAGAAGTGGCCTGATCTGCTTCGTATTCTCAGCATTTCTATTATTATTTCATCATCAACTTGAAACGTTTGTTCAATTACATTATGTGGCAAAAACTGGATCGATCTAACTTATTTCCAATGACTCCAGGATAAATTATTTCATTTTCTTTAGCGGAGCTTGGGGACTGTGAACCGCTTGAACATTCTTCGGAGCTGGTGTCAGAATTCCGGTTTAATCCAAATCAGACAGAAGATATGGAAATAGATATTTATACGCAGTGGAAGGATTGCAGGTAAATTCTTAAAATAAATCTCTTAAGAAATGTCTTTAGAGTGCACCTATGCCTTTTTAGCAAATACGTGATAGTTGTAGACAACAAAACAAGATTTTTACTTGTCAGTGATATAGAAATATGACAATTCCTTGTTCTTGATATTTTTAATATATCTTATCTTACAAATAGCTGCTGAAATTCCTCATGACACTTACAATATTCCTTTTCTTTCTTCAAAACGAATAAAACAAGACTTTCTCTTCACAAATCTACACACAATTAAAAGGAAAGTTAATGCTTAGACATAGCATCATACAGTACAGACACAGGCCCTTTGCCCCAAATTGCCAATGTCGACCAAGATGCCCCGTTAACACTAGTCCCACCGACTAGCGTTTGGCCCATATCCCTCCCAACCTTTCCTATCCGTAAAGTCGTCCAAATGTCTTTCAAATATTGTTATAGTATTTGCCTCAACTACCTCCTGTGGTAGCTTGATCCATATACCCATCATTCTGTATGAAAAGGTTGCCGATCAGTTCCAATTAATTAATAAATCAGTTCCAATCCAATGTTCCCTAACTCATGATTCTCCTAATCAGGGTAAAAGTGTCCATTCACACTATCTATTCTCCTCATGATCTTATACACCTCTATAAGATCACCCATCACCTTTCTTTGCTCCGAGTCCCAGCCTGCCAAACCTCTCCATGTAGCTCAGACCATCAAGTCCTGTCAACATCTTTGTAAATTCTCTCTGAATAATACATTGCATGGAATCAGCTATAAAATACGGTAAACGGGTCTTTGGCCCAACACGCCCATGCCAAAAGCATCACTAAACTGAACTGTTCCATCTGTTTGGCCCATGTTCCTCCACGTCTTCCCTATTTATGTACCTGTTTCAGATGTATTTTAAATGTTGAAATTGTACCCGTCTCTATTACTTTATCTGGCAACTTATTGTGCAAAATTCCACCCCCCATGTGGAAAATGCAGGAGAAACTCAGCGGGTGAGTTTGTCATGCAGTAGAAAATAGTCACCATTTGCAAATTGGAGTATTCTTGTGAATTGTTCAAATAGCTGGCTAACCAATTCCTTGATTGTATGCATTTGGAGCATGAAGTTTGCAGATTATGCAAAACGTGAACCAGCAAGAGTATAGTGATGGATCATAGGATAAAATTAAATTGAAGGAATGGACAGACATGTGGCAAATGAAATTTAATGTGGAGAAATGTAAGGTGCTGCATTTTGGTAGGAAGAATGAGGAAAGGCAATCAATAATGAAACACATTGTTCAGGAACAGAGGTGTATTTATTAATAATTAAAATTGACAGGGCAGGTTGAGAAAGCAGTTAATAAGAAAGACACAATCCGGGGCTCTCAATACAGGCAGGGGGTACAAAAGCATGAAAGTTACACTAAATCTTTATAAAACACTGGTCAGCCCTCAACTGGAATGAAATAGAGGTAGGGAATAAAGAGTAATATAGGGGAAAACATTTTTACATAACATGTGGTTGGATTCCAGAATGCACTACCTGCAAATGTATTGGAAGTGAATTTCCATTGTGGCATTCAAGAGAGAACTGGATGGATAGGTTGGAGAAAAATTAGTAACCTACAGAAAAGGGGGCAATAATTGGAACTAGACAATTGTTATGGTAGAAAGTCAGTGCAGGCAGGATGAATTGCATATGGTCCAATAATGTGACCATTTATAACTATTTATTACATTGGCAACAGATTGCTCTAACTAATTCTTGCCACAGGTCTATAATTTGGGAAACAATATATAGCTGCACTGGCCCATGTCCCTCCACGTCTTCCCTATTTATGTACCTGTTTCAAATGTCTTTTAAATGTTGAAATTGTACCCGTCTCTATTACTTTATCTGGCAACTTATTGTGCAAAATTCCACCCCCCATGTGGAAAAATTACAGGGCCCTTCTAATTTGTTCCCCTTTCAACTTAAACCTGTGCCCTTTAATTTTAGACTTTTGTCACATGGAAGAAATAGACGGTGCTTTTATCGCTCATGATTTTACAATTTTTTAGGTCTGTCCTCGGCCCCTTACGCCCCAGGGGAAAAAAAATCCAGCCTCTCCTGATGACTCAAACCTTCCAGACCCAGTAACATCCTCAAATCTTTTATTGCACCCTGACCCTTTTAATTACATCCTTCCTTTAGCAGGACAGCCAGACCTGTACACAATCTACCCATGTTGCCCGTTTCATGGAACCAAGTACCTGCATTCCAAGATATCACTGTTCTACAGCAATCCTTAGGGCTCTACCATTTACTGTGCAAGTCCGATCCTGCTCTGTCTTACCAAAATGCAACACTTTGCATTTATCTGAATCAAACTCCATCTCAAATGGTCAGTGCCGAGGGGGCTTCCAAACTTTTCAGCATGAGGGCTACATAATATATTTGGCACATTTTTGCAGGCCATAGGAAAAAATAAAGAAATGCCAGTTTTATAAATTTAATGAGAGATAGATGGAGAGTGAGATGGCAGAGAGAGAGAGAGAGAGGCAGTGAGTAAGAGAGAGGGCAGGCAGAGAGGGGAGAGATGAGGCAGAGAGAGAGAGAAGGCAGAGAGGAATGATCGCCGCCAACACATTATGACCACCGCCGCCAAACAACCCCCCCCCCCCCCTCCCCATTCCACCCTTCTTCACGGCAGCCCTGTGCTGTCTCGGCACTGACCATTTGAGGAACTTGCCCGGTAACAGCATTAGGAGCAGCGCCGGTCCACTGTGCTCCCTGACATGACTCAACACACGCTCAGTCCTGCGCTCAGCTTCCTGCGGACCAGATAAAATCACATGGTGGGCCGGATGTGGCCGGCGGGCCATAGCTTGGAGACCCCTGCCCTAGCTGATCAAGAGATTGTTGTAATCATAGATTATTCTGCATGATTGGAGGAGGTTTCAAACATCTTTGTAGTCAAAAATAAATATGGGAGTTGCTTCGTGTGTAACAAAGTCTTTGTCGCAGAGGAAAAATGAGCCATGGTTTAACAAGTCATGTAAAAGATAATGCTCATATTATTTGCTGTCAACTAACTTCATTAGGAAAAAGGTCAGTGTATGCTGATTCATCCATTGATTGAGGTGGTGTGCAATGAGGAAATGCAGTTCCAAAAATAATGATGAATGGAGAGTGGAATATGTTGGAATAATTCAGGAACGCTTTTTACAAAAGCAGGCAACAGATTCACAGAATGAACAGGATCCAAGAAATCCTCTCTGCTATTAGAGAAAATGGAAGCATGAGGGAACAAATACAGGAAATATTTTGCGGAAATTAGATACATTTTAAGTCATAAATTAAGGTCTTCAAATAGCTTTGGAAAAAATAAATAGGAAAACAGATTATTCTCAAGTGTTTAATAATTAAAAGTAAAAAGTAGAAAATTTACAAAAAAAATGTCCTTTCAGAAAAATATATAGTGTAGGCTAGAAATTTGAAGGTAATTGATAAATTAAGAGCAGCTGTTTCCATTACTTTCTATTGTTAAACAAGGAACTGCAGTTGCTGGGGAATCGAGGGTACACAAAAGGCTGGAGAAACTCAGCGGGTGCAGCAGCATCTAAGGAGTGAAGGAGATAGGCGACGTTTCCGGTCGAGACTCTTCTTCAGACTGGTTAAGGATCAGGGAAATGAGAGATATAGACAGTGATGTGGAGAGATAAAGAATAATGAATGAAAGATATGCAAACAAGTATCGATGATAATGGAAACAGGCCATTGTAAGCTGTTCGTAGTGTGAAAATGAGAAGCTAGTGCGACTAGGGTGGGGGAGAGATAGAGAGAGAGGGAATGCGAGGGCTGAGGGAGAGATAGGAAGGGGAGGAGACAGCAAGGGTTAACAGAATTGAGAAAATTCATTGTTCAAGCCCAGAGGATGCAGACTCCCCCAGTGGAATATGAGGAGCTGTTCCTCCAACTTGTGGTGTTGCTCACTCTGGCCGTGGAGGAGGCCCAGGACCGAGAGGTCGGATACGGAATGGGAGGGGGAGTTGAAGTGCTGAGCCACCGGGAGGTCGGGTTGGTTATTGCGGACCGAGCCAAGGTGTTCGGCGAAACAATCGCCAAGCCTCCGCTTGGTCTCACCGATATAGATCAGCTGGCATCTGGTGCAGCGGATGCAGTAGCTGAGGTGCACGTGAACCTCTGTTGGACCTGGAAGGACTGCTTGGGTCCCTGAAAGGAGTGGAGGGGGGAGGTGAAGGGACAAGTGTAGCATCTCTTGCGGTTGCAAGGGAAAGTGCCCGGGGAAGGGGTGGAGTGGGAGGGAAGGGAAGAATTGGCAAGGGAGTTGCGGAGGGAGCGGTCTTTGCGGAAGGCAGACTGGGGGGGAGATGGGAAGATGTGGCGAGTGGAGGGGTCATGTTGGAGGTGGCGAAACTGGCGGAGGACTATGTGTTGTATGCCGGTTGGTGGGGTGAAAGGTGAGGACCAGGGGGACTCTGCCCTTGTGAGTGGGGGAATGGGGAGAGAGGGCAGTGTTACGGGATATGGAGGAGACCCTGGTGCGAGCCTCATCTATAGTGGGGGAGGGGAATCCCCGTTCTCTGAAGAATGAGGACATTTGTGATGACCTGGTGTGGAACACCTCATCCTGGGAGCAGATGCGGCGTAGACGGAAGGCACTACAGAGGGTTATTAAAACAGCACAGAGCATCATAAACACTCAACTACCCTCCCTGGAAGACATTTACAAGGCCCGATGTTTACGCCGGGCGACAAACATCACACAGGACTCATCCCACCCTGCCAACCACCTTTTCACTCTGCTGCCCTCTGGGAGGCGATACGGGTCTTTGAAGGCCCGCACTTGCAGACTAACTAACAGTTTCTACCCACGTGCCATTAGAGAACTTAACTCAAACAGATAACTCTACGGGCAACACTACACAATTCGGGGTGCAAATAAAAATTTGTCTGCTAGAATGTGCAATATAATGTGCATTTTTAAATTATCTATTACTTATTTTATGCATTGATCTTGTAGTAAATGTAAATGTAAGACTAAATGGTTGTTTGTGTTATTGTGTTTTTGCTCTTTTTTTAAATCTTTTTATCCTGTGTCTTTTATTGTTTACCATTGAAGGGGATGCACATGAAATTTCGTTGTACAGTTGATGTGCAATGACAAATAAACGTATTTGATTTGATTTGAATTGGGAATAGGGGATGGAGTCCTTACAGGAAGCAGGGTGGGAGGAAGAGTTGTCCAGGTAGCTGTGGGAGTCAGTTGGTTTGTAGTGGATATCGGTCAGGAGTGTGTCACCTGCAATAGAGATGGTGAGGTCAAGGAATGGTAGGGAAATGTCGGAAATGATCCAAGTGTATTTGAGTGCCGGATGGAAGTTGATGGTGAAATGGATGAAGTCAGTTGTGTGTGGGTGTAGGAGTTGACACCAAAGCAGTCGTCGATGTAACGGAGGTAGAGGTCGGGGATGGGGCCCTGGTACGCCGAGAACAAGGATTGTTCGACATACCCGACAAAGAGGCAAGCGCAGCTGAGGAAATAGGAGGAGTCAAAAGAGAAGTTATTGAGGGTAAGGACCATCCCCGCTAGGCGGAGGAGGGTGTCAGTGGATGGGTATGGGTTGCTCCTCTGGTCGAGGAAGAACCGGAGGGCTTTGAGACCATCCTGGTGGGGGATGGAGGTGTAGAGTGACTGGACGTCCATGGTGAAGATGAGAGGATGGGGGCCTGGAGAATGGAATGCACGGAGCCGATGGAGAGTGTCTGAGTGTCTTGAACATAGGTGGGGAGAGATTTAACAAAGGGGGATAGGATGAAGTCAACATATGTGGAAATGTGTTTGGTGGGGCATGAACAGGCAGAGACGATGGGTCTGCCAGGGCAATCGGGTTTGTGGATTTTGGGGAGAAGGTAAAATTGTGCCGTGCGGGGCTGGGAAACGGTGAGGTTGGAGGCTCGGGGGGGTAGGGAACCGGAGTTGATGAAGTCGGTTATGGTGCTCGAGATGGTGGCCTGGTGTTCGTCAGTGGGGTCATGGTCCAGGGGTAAGTAGGAGGAGGTGTCCGAGAGTTGGCGCGTCGCCTCCGCTTGGTAGAGATCGATGTGCCAGACTACCACGGCACCTCCCTTGTCAGCGGGTTTCATAACCCAGTCTAGGTTGTTACGGAGTGAGTCGATGGCAGTACGTTCGGGGGGGGGGGGGGGGAGAGTTTGGAGTGAGACGGGTGTGGAGAAGTCGAGGCAGTTGATGTCCCGACGGCAGTTCTGGATAAAGAGTTCTAAAGCATGAAGGCTTTGAGGGGGGGGGGGGGGTCTCTATATCTCTCGTTTCCCTGATCCCTAATCAGTCTGAAGAAGAGTCTCGACCCGAAACATCGCCTATCTCCTTCGCTCCTTAGATGCTACTGCACCTGCTGAGTTTCTCCAGCCTTTTGTGTACCCTCCCTTACTTTCTATGCCACTATGGCCTCCAAAGTTGGAACAATGGGAATGTTTGAAGGCAAGGATAATTGAAATTTAGTTGTACGGATAAATTGATAAGTTTTGTGTTCAGAGGGACCTGCGTGTCCTTAAATATAAATTGTTATGTTCATTCACAGGAATAGCATGCAATTTGGAAGGTTAGCAAAGTTGGCCTTTTTAAGAAAATAATTTAATTATAGGTCTTGCTATAATTATAGGTCCTTGTCATGTCTCCACTTAAGGATTGTGAAGGAGTCTGGCCCCTACCTGAGGAAGGAAATCTTGGGAGGATTGAAATCATGATTGACGAGATTGATTCCTGGAATAGTGGAATGATAATAGGAGGACTATATGATTATATTCAGCTACTCTGTCTGTACTCATTGGAGTTCAGAAGAATGAGAAACAAACACAATTCTTGAAGTTTGATGGATTAATGCAGGAATGATATATCCCTGACAAGGATATTTAGAACCAAGTCACAGTCTCAAACTAAAGGTTTCAGAATGAGATGGGAAGTCATTTCTACATCCGGAGGTATTGTTTGGAAAACTCTATAGCCAAAGGAACTCTTCACTCGTTTTTATGGACCTCGTTATAACGAATTTAAGTTACGGCAGACTGACCTACTGATGGCTGCCTGTACCGTTCCTGGCTCGGACCGTCTCCCCTGCCACTTGCAGTGCGGGGTCCGCTCACGCCACCTCTCCTGCAACACAGAGCGTTGATGGCTCCTGGCTCATGCTGATTTCCCAGCCGCTCATAGCATCAGCTGCTCGCAGCGCCTGCTGCCCCCGGTTTGCGCCACCCCTCCCCTTACTGGCGCCGCCGGTCGAACCATCCTCGCCACTCGCAGCACTTGCTGCCCTTAGCCCATGCCACCTCTCCCGGAGGTGCCACTCCCCGCTATTCGTAGCGCCAGCCACTGCCATGGCCACTAACAGCAACGTCCACCCGCTCATCCTCCCCTTCCTGCAGCCCGCAGCACTGGTCGGCCGTTGCTCACGCTGTTTCTCCCGCCGCTCAATGTGTGGCCACCACTGGTTCATGCTGTCTCTACTTCTGCTAACAGTACCGTCACCACCACCCCCGCCGTACCAATGCTGTACTTGCTGTTTCTGCCACTGGCTCCCCTCATCTGCATTCCGGCCACCTGTGGGCCGTGACCATTGATTCTGCTGATTTTTGCCTCTCCCCTGGTCCATGCGACATGGCTTTTCTCAGTCCTGTTTGACTCTTCCACGTAATCTCTTTAATTTTATGCTTCTAACGTGATTTATAAAGCAAAGTGCACAAACTTCTCTTGCTGCATTTGATGAAAATATCCTTTTATGAGTGCAGTGATTTTTAATATTAAACTAGATTTTGCAAAATATGCTGAAGTTGTCACTTGAAATATTTCCTAACACTATACTAATTAATTTGGAAATTATCTCATTAATTAGCAGTGATTACATAGCAAATTAGATGAGGTGTCTTCCTAATTAGTATGCCAAACCTTTACTCACCTCTATTTTATACGTTCTGATATTCTAGTTCTGTTCAGCCCTAATCCCTGAGCTCGTTGACCTCTGGTGGCTCTTGGTTAAGCAGTGGTTTGATTTTTTTTAAACTAGCATCCTCATTTTCAAAATTGTTCATGACTTCATCTTTCTTGATCTCTATAATCTCCTCCACTTCAGCCAGTTCATAGGGTTCTGTTATGGTGCAGCGGCTAAATTATCATTAAAGACCCAAATTCATCATGGCAACTAGAATTGAAATTGTTTTCAACTAGTTTTAAAAATGAAAACTACAGGATTGACATGAAATCCATTTGATTCATAAATGCTATATGTGCCAATCTTGTCTGACCTTTCTCTGACTGCATTCTCGCCCCATGTGATTGACTCTTAAATGTCTTGTGAAATGGTCTAGTATCATTACCACTCAGCTCAAATAGAGATAAGCCTCCAACCATTGACCTAGATACTGAATTCAAAGACACCGAAGAGGCTCTCACCCAGTGAAGTTTACAAAGTCCTTCACAAGCAATTCTGAATGATATGTGAATTGGGAGAAGTGTCCCACAGACAGGTCAAGTGACAAATTAACACAGTTCAGCTCTGTAATCTCATGGCGTGGCAGCTGACTGGATAGCATGCAACAAATAAAGCTTTTCACTGTACCTCGGTACACATAACGATAATAAACTAAAATAAACTTTATTATCTAGCTTGGGACCCAATCCTTGTTCAGTGAGAAGTACAGTTGGACATGCCAGGAGCAGAACCAGGCGTATTAAAAATAACTTATGTTATAACTTCTGTAGTGATGCTGCAGTACAGAACCTCATGCTGAGCAGCATTTTTTTTAAAAGATGAAAAAGGCAAGTAATCTCAAATGTAATGGATGTTCAAAGCTCTTCAAAGTCCCATATGTGATCAGGAATGACGGTGGACAATTTAAGACCCAACAGGAGAAGGAGAACATTGCCATTGGCAACTATGTGATAGGTTAGCAAGTGAGTGCTGCAGAAAATCCCAGAATTGCTGAACAAGTAAATTCACCTCAGCTCCATCTGGCGATCTCCACCAACACAGAGGCCAGTCTCCAGCCAATTCAAATTACTCTACATGATTTGCTGAGAGCATCAGATACAGCAAAGCAACTGGAATACATGGCATTCCAGCCATGGTACCGCAAACCTGAGCTCCAGAATTAGCTGTTCCACAGACCAAGTCTTTCCAGCACAGTTACTATGCTGACATCATCACAATAATATGGAAAATTACCTAGATATCGCCTGCTCATAAAAAGCAGGACAAATCCAATTGGCTACTTACCGCCCCATCTATATACTCTGTATACTTTGTCATCAGTAAAGTGATGGAGGATCTTGTGACAGAATTATCAACCAACAGTTATTCACGATCCAGTTTGAATTTCATCAGGATCACTGTGGTCCTCGGGTTTTGTCCAACCGTGGACCCAATAGCTAAATTCCAGAGGTGTAATGACACTATTCCTGACATCAAGACTGCATTCGACAGAGGCATCAAAGGACATTGATAAAACCGGTCAAAGTGCATCAAAATTACGACCCCCAATAGTTGGAGTTCTATAATTTACGCAAATGAAGACAGTGTTGTTAGAGCAATACAGCTCTGAAACAAGTTCTCCATATGTCAGAGGTCAGTCATCTCAGCTTTAACTTCAGTGCAGGAGTTCCTCAGGGCTGTGTTCCAGGTCTAACCATATTCAGCTGCATCATCTATTATCAACGTTTCATCTACTGCAATAGATCATGCCTGCTTGCAGCAAGACCGAGACAACATTCAGGGTTGGGTTAATAAATGAAAAGTAACACTTGCACCACAAAATTACCAGGCAATGGACACCTCAACAAGAGAACATTTTAGTACCTACCTTTCAAGTTCAATTTAATTACCATTGCTGAGACCCCACCATGCATATCGTGGGGTGGGGGGGTCACCATTTTTAGAAATGCAATTGAACTGGACAGATACATACTTTTGTTTTAAAAAATAAGCAAGAGGTTGGGCATCCTGCAGCGAGCAAAGTCTGAATGTGATGGAATAGATCTAGACAACATTCAGGGTTGGTTGATAATATGTGATGCAATACCAACAATGCTCTTATGAAGCTCGATACCAAGATGTAACACCTCGGCTGTTTCTATATGCTGTCTTGTGGATATAGTGACCATCTCATGATAGCAATTATAATAAAATGGTTGTGCTGCCTGTTTCAAAAACCTAAAGGTTATTTTTTTTCATTACTTTTGTCAGGATGGTCATCAGACAGTGAGAAATTTACATTGTAGGCTTCATGGTAGTTGCCAGTGGTAGTGGCAAGATATATTTCTATAAAAAAGCCAATTTCAAAAATGATGGTGCAATAGCAAGACCCAAAATTGACTGAGATAAAGAATATAGGTTCAGCTGACAGGAAATATTTAGCTGAAATATTCAGAGTTTTAATCTGTTTTGAAGTCCCTATTGATTGCCTCTCCGTCTGCTGAAGAGTAAAGAGGGGTAATATATTTGATTTAATTCTTTATGTAGCTTGTGAGGGATTTGTAACATTATGGGTAAAACAGTACTTAAACTCTTAGTCATAGCATAGAATTATGTGAAAATAGAAGTCTGTGTTCGACATAATTCCTGGATTTACTTTCTCATTGTGGTAGGGGGAAAAGTCCAGCACAGGCAGAATTATGTTATCTGAACAAAGCCAAATGGCTAGAAATGTATGGAGTTAACATGCACATAGTCAAGGTAAGGTAATAAAATTATTTCTTTAAACAAAAATCAAAATTGTTCAAATATCTGTATATATGCATCTAATGCCTAATTGCTGTGTGATCTATTTTAACTAGGGAAGAGATGGCTATGAATATTCTCTTGGATTGACACCAACCGGCATATTGGTTTTTGAAGGATCCAACAAAATAGGCCTGTTTTTTTGGTAAAGCAATTTGATTTCTTCATCATAGAGTTCTGTCGTAATTAACATTCTTGGATAGCTGCTGATATTACCCTGTAAGCACATTTTCTTTATGTTGTACAGGCCTAAAATTACTCAGTTGGATTTCAGAAAGAACAAGCTAACTCTTGTTGTGGTAGAAGATGATGAGCAGGTGAGCAACAAGTATAAGATGCACACAGGGATTCGAAATGAGTCCGTGCATGAAGATGCATCTATGTCACCTGATTTGATTTAATCCAATCTAAATGGACTTTCCACTGATCATGTTCAATTATCCTAATGGATACATTAAGTTAACCTTCTACTGGCCACCAATGCAGATTAATTTGCATTGTTATTTTTTAATTTATGTCAATGGATGGAATCTTTGAAAGTTTGGCCTGGTGGCAAATTTGATCCAACAGGATTAATTTTCAGTTCAGTGTTGCCATTTGTCATTTAAGCGAGGGAACCAACAGGCATTCATTTGCTGCATTGTATTTACCTTTCAATAACAATAAGAACAATCACATCTAATTTTGATCTGGATTAGATACGTGTATTCCTTCTCTGTGGATTTATTGAATGCAGAATGGTTACAATTCAAAATGAGGCCATTTGTCCTATCAAGTCCATGCCAGGTCAATGCAAGAGCAATCCAGTTAGTGTCATTAACCCACTCTCTGCATGTAACTGCAACTTCCCTTAACGGTACTTATCCAGTTTCCTGTTACATATAAAAACACCACTGGATTTACCTTCACTGCTGCTCCTGACAGTGTTTTCTGGATCCTAACCATACACTGTAAGGTTCCTTGAGTAACTTTTTGTTGTATTCGTCACTTTTATTCTATGTTTATTACTTCAAACATATCAATGTTTCTGCATCTACTCTGCCTATAGTTTGTATTATTCTACAGACATGTATGAGAATCCCTCATGATTCTTGCTCTTCCAATCTCCCAATCCCAGTCCATTTTCCTGTTGCACAGTGGTACTGCTCGTCAAGCTAATAACTTGTGAACTTTGCATGTCTTCCTTGTAACCTTGTGGTTTTCTGCTGGGTGCTCTGGTTTTCTACCTCGTCTCAAAAGACTTATTGATTGGTAGGATAATATTACAATTTCCCTTGTGCATGTGGAACGTAGAATTCGGTGGTGGGAGGGGATGGCAGTGGATGGAATGATGCATGAAAGATGAGTAACGAAATTGAATTGTTTTGCAATTTGACATAGATTTGAAATTGTGCATGGTTTTTTGTGTAATAAAAAAATTAAGAACTTTTGGTAAATGTCTTCTGCATTGTATGCAAAAGCTTACTGGACACACTATATTTGTGGCCATGCAGGCGTTTTGTTAAACTTCATTGTGACTTTTCATTAGAATCCTAGTCATAAGCTTAGGATCCCATGCAATTTTCTTCAATTGATTTCTCAGCATATCCATATCAAATGTAGGTGTACTCCATATCACCCTTTTCATGTACCCATTTTAAATTGTGCTCCCAGTTTATATTATCTCTTCTCGTTCGTCTGCCAAAATGCAATACTTCACATTTCGTAACATTAAATGTCAACTTCCATTTCACCAAACTATCTATTCCTTTGATGCATATTTCTGTCCTCCTCGCTGCTTACGGTGCCTCCAAGATTTGTCATTTGCGGATTGGAAAATCTCCCCTGCATTCCCAAATCCAAATTATTAATTTATGTTAAGAACTAGTTCTCATTCTGAGCCCTGAGGAATGAAACTTTCATCTGAAAAACAAGCACTTGGTGTTTTCCAATTAGCCAATTTTCTGTGCACACTATCACAAGCCTTTTAACGTGTGACCTTTAATCCAATTTTAAATAATTTCAAGAATATTTTGAGGAATCCTATCAAAAGCCTTTTGAAAAAGTCTGTAAATATCAATTTTTCCAGATTGTGATTTAATTAAAAACTCCTATCAATTTAAGTAGATAATCATTTTTTTAAACAAATCTATACCTTTCTCAATCCAATTGATGACAAATTCTACCCCTGATTGTTCTTTCTAGGACATCCACCACTACTAAGATTTGTCATTACTCGCTTGATTCTGATTTTAAAAAATGAAATAGGAAGTAACATGTACAATTTTGCTGACAGCACTCTTAAAGATCATATTTGGAAGATTATAGCCAGGATCTGTATAATTTTCCCCATCATAACTCTCTTTGCAATATTGGCCACATCCCATTTGATTTAAGTGCAGAGAGCATTTGCATTACCTCCTTTACAAGTTTTAACCAATTTTGAATCTCAACTGCATTATATTTTTTACCAAATGTTTTTTACTGAGGCTGTAGCAGCATCTCTCTAGACAAGAACCCTGATTTAGAGAAACCGGGAAGAGATTAGGCTATTTACTCTTTTTAGTCTTTTTTTGACATTCAACGAATAATGGTTGAACTGTGATGCAAATCCAAACGCAAACTAGAGGAACAGTATTTCCCCAATGTCGTCTACGATCCAAAAACATGGATGTTGACTTCTCCGAATTCAAGCAGGTAACTTCAGTCCCCCTTTCTCACCTCCCCTGCCCTGATCCTCTCTCACAGTGTTCTTTCTACAATACCCTCCAGCCCCCTTTCACTGTGTTTCTTCTCCTCTCCCCCCCCCCCCCTCATCCCACCTACTCCATCAGCCCATCACCCACACACTGCTCCCAATAGATCCTCCCCCTTACTGCTCGCTCCTCTCTTCCCTTTTATTCCCATCTGCCACCATGCTTCCTAATTCAGTTCCATGCTTCACCTTTCTTTCCTATCAGATTCCAGAATCTGCAGCCTTTTGTTCTTCACTTAACATCTATCAGACTTTTGCATTCTCCACTCTTCCTTTTCTAACTTGAATGTTATCTACCAATTTACCCCTCTTCACCTGTATCCTCTCGCCTGCAACCTTATATGAGGGAAATATGGTAAATCTGCACGGTACTCCCTCCAAAGCTAATATATCCACCCAAGGCTTTACATGGATGCAGCATACTTTGAACCAAATTAATTTCATTCCTGCAGATCTAAAGGCCAACATTTCATGACATTTGAATGATTTATGTATATGATATCGCAAACCTCTCTTTCAACATTTAGAAAGTAGTCTGTTTCCATCATTGGATAGAAAATGGATGAATTCACATTTGCCTTCATAGCACTGTTTTTTATTTAAAGGACTATGTTTCATAAAAATTGTAAGTCTAAAAGGGTTCTTTATATTTCCACCTTCATCAAAGGGTCGAGAACAGGAGCATACATTTGTTTTCCGGTTAGATCATTCCAAAGCATGTAAACATTTATGGAGGTGTGCTGTGGAGAATCATGCCTTTTTCCGACTTCGAGCGCCAACCCAAAATAAAGAAGAACGATCAGACTTGCTACGTTTGGGGTCTCGCTTTCGATTCAGGTATCATCTTGCAAATTTATTTTGTTCATATATACCTGTTTTTATATTTAACTAGACCAAGTGCAGACCCGTTGGGTCTGTTCCCCCAACGTGCAGTTGCAGGGGAGGGAGGGCGGGGCAGCATGTCTCTGAGGGTGGGTGAGGGAGCGGAGAGGGGAAGGTGAGAGGAGAGGGGTTATGGGGAAGAGGGGAGGAAAAGGAGGTGGAGGGGAGAGGAGAGGGGGAGAAAGAGGGGTAGGGGAGAGGTGGAGGGGGAGGTAAAGAGAGAGAAAGGAGAGGGAGAGAGGTGGGGAGACAGAAGGAAGAGTAGGGGGAGGGGGAAGAGTGAGGAGGGAGGGAGAAAGCAGAGAGGGGGAGGGAAGGGAGGGGGAAAGGTGGGGAATGGGGGAGAGAGAAGTGGAAGTGGAGAGGGAGGGTGAGAGGTGTAGGGGAGAATGATGGAAGTGGGAGAGAGGGAGGGGAAGCAGGAGTGGTGGAAGAGGGAGAGAGGAGTAGGGGAAAGGGGTGGGGGAGGGAGATAGGTGGGGTGGGAGAGGGGTGGGGGAAGGGAGAGAGGTGGAAGAGGGGGAGGGGGGTAGGGGAAGTGGTACAGTGTCCCCCTAGTCACATGTGTGGGGGAAGTTGTACAGTGTCCCCCTAGTCACATGTGTGGGGGAAGTGGTACAGAGTCCCCCTAGTCACATGTGTGGGGGAAGTGGTACAGTGTCCCCCTAGTCACATGTGTGGGGGATAAGGTACAATGTCCCCCTAGTCACATGTGTGGGGGATATTAGGTGGTACAGTGTCCCCCTAGTCACATGTGTGCGGGAAGTGGTACAGTGTCCCCCAGTCACAAGTGTGGGGGATATTAGGTGGTACAGTGTCTCCCTAGTCACATATGTGGGGGATGAGGTACAGAGTCCCCCTAGTCACATGTGTGGGGGATATTAGGTGGTACAGTGTCCCCCTAGCCACATGTATGGGGGAAGTTGTGCAGTGTCCCTCTAGTCACATGTGTGGGGGAAGTGATACAGAGTCCCCCTAGTCACATGTGCGGGGGGGGGGGGGTCAGCATGTCCCTGAGGGGGTTAGAGAGGGGTGGGGTAAGGAGGAGGGGAGAGGGGAAGGTGAGAGGAGAGGGGAGGAAAGGGAGGTGGAGGGGAGAGCAGAGGGGGAGAAACGGGGGAAGGGGAGAGGTGGAGAGAGAGTGGAGGGGGAGGGAGAGAGAGTGAAAGGAGAGGGAGAGAGGGGTTGAGAGGGGGGAGAGGGAAAGGAGAGGGGGAGAGGTGGGGAGGGGAAGAGTGGTGAGTGAGGGGAAGGGTAGCAGGGAGTGGTGGAAGAGCGATGGGAAGGGGGTTGGGGGGAGATGGGGATGAAATGGGGTGGGAGAGAGAAGGGGTGGGAGCGGTGAGGAGAGGGAGATGGAGAGGAGGAGAGGGAGGAGGAGAGGGGGGTGGGGGAAGGTGTGAGAAGGGTGGAAGGGGAAGGGGAGAGGGGGGGGGGAAGAGTGTGCAGGGAGGGGGAGAGTGGTAGGGGAGGGGGAAGAGGGAGGGGGAAAATGGAGAGAGGGGGAAGAGTGGGGGGGAGGGAAGGGAGGGGGAGAGAGGGGTGGGGGAGGGAGATGGGGGATGGGGAGAGAGAAGTGGAAATGGGGAGGGAGGGTGAGAGGTGTAGGGGAGAGTAGTGGAAGTGGGAGAGAGGAAGGGGGAGTGGTGGAAGAGGAATAGAGTAGGGGAAAGGGGTCGGGGAGATAGGGAGGGAGGGAGGGGAGAGAGAGGGTGGGAGAGGGGTGGGGGAAGGGAGAGAGAAGTGGAAGAGTGGGGATGGAGAGGGGTAGGGAGAGTGGTGGAAGTTGGAGAGAGGGAGGGGGGTGGGGGAGTGGTGGAAGAGGGACAGAGGGGTAGGGGAAAAGGGGTGCACGGAAGAGAGGGGAGGGAGGGGGAGAGAAGTGGAAGAGTGGGGGGGAGAGGGGTAGGGGGAGCGGTGGAAGAGGGACAGAGAGGAAGGGGGTGGGAGGGAGTGGTGGAAGATGGACAGGGGAAGGGGGCGGGGGAGGGAAGGGGCAGGGGAGAGATGGAAGGGGGTGGGGGAGAGACGGAAGGGGGTTGGAGGAGGAGGGGAGTAAGGGGGCGGGAGAGGGGAAGAGGGGAAGGTGAGAGCAGAGGGGGTAGTGGAGAAGAGGGGAGGAAAGGGAGAGGTGGCGGGGAGGGGGGGGGGGGAGGTGGAGAGAGAGGGAGAGAGAAAGGGGAGGGAGAGTTGACTTTCCTGTAGAATTAAGTCAAACACAACAAAAGAATTTAAAAGAAAACGGTGAAAAATGTGGGTAAATTCAGCGGAGCAAATAACAGAGAATTAAAACTGTTAAAAATGCTGTAAATTGAAAAAGAGAATTTTTAAAAACTGATTTTTAATGGGGGTTTTTTAAGCATTTAAAAAAAATTACTTGTCTAATGTAAAGTATAGATACGCAATGAAAACCAGAAATTGAAATAAAATTATCACTTGTCTAAAGATAACATTTGATAAACATGGCTGTGGAAATCGGCAAATAAAAAAGCAATCTCTTCAAAGTGGAGTAATGAAGTCCTTTGAATAAAGAGAGAATATTAAAAAACCGGGAAAATGTGTGTTAATTTGGCAGAGCAAATAACGGAGAACTTGATAAAAATAATTATTCAAATATAAATAAATATTGAAAACATCGTCTATGCTTACCTTTTGAAAAAAGTGTAAATCGATAATAAGATTTTCAAAACAAAAGTGTCAAGTGAAAAATGATATATTACGGCAGAAATCCAGCGTTTCGATCGATCGCTGTCGAGAAATGAAGTCCGAATGACCATTGGGGAAGAATGTTCTTGAAAAGGTTTCCAAGGCAACGCGAGCCGGCAATGTCCCCCCAGTCACATGTCCACACAGGCTGCATGGGGAGGGGCTGGGGCTGGGACAAAGGCAGATGTAAATGAGATCCATTCTAATTGGCCATTTGTGAGGGATGGCATTGTGACATCACACAATGGAACATGCTGGAACATCAGGCGGGGGAGGGGGGCTGGGGCTGAGGCAGATGTAAATGAGATCTGTTCCGATTGGCCATCTGTGAGCCTTGGGCATTGTGACATCGCACGATGGAATGTTTACCAACATTCTATGGGTGAGAGCAGTTTGATTTTTGAAAAAGGGGGAGAGGGTAGAATTTTATTAAAAACGGTGTACGTAACGACGCCATTGGGAAAGCGCGAGCGTAATGTCTGGGCCGGTGGGAAAAACAGCGGCGTCCGAGGGTCCGGTTTTGGCGGAGCGCGACATCAAAGGGCGGAGACGCGGCAGACGGTTGTCAGCACCAGCCACGCAGTTTTAATATATACATGATATGATATGATTTATGATATGATATATGATTTAACACCTAACCAATATTTATTCCAGTGGTCGGACTGAATACGAAGCAACGCATAAAAGTAGGCTCCGTCGGACGAGTACATTCGAAAGGCGGCCAAGCAAACGATATCCCTCAAGAAGGCACTCAACAATTAAAGGTATTGGTTGAGATTTCTGGATCATTGTTTTTCAATTATTTTAAACAGGACATCTTAATTATATATTCACTTCAGGAATAGATATACATGCTTATCACACATGCTGTACAAATAAAAGATTACCATAAAAGATGACCAAGATTAATGATTTGCACATACGCGCAGATCTTTGTACAAGCAGGTTTCTATATATATATATATATATATATATATATATATATATATATATATATATATATATATATATATATATATATATATAGCTTTCTTTGTGCAAGCATACCTGTGTCCATAGGTACTGAAGTGGTCTAGTCGGGCAAGAAACAGTTAACGAAAACAGGATCAGCAGTCACGTGCACAAGTGACTTCTCACACTGTGGGAAGCCAGTGAAGAAATCACAGGTGCCCTGGCTGAGATATATGACTCATTATGTATCTGTGAGGTGCTAGAAGACTGGAGGTTTGCAAATGTTGTGCCACTATTTAAGATAGGCTGCAAAAACCAAACCTGGGAACTGTAAACCAATAAGATTAATGTCTGTGGTTGGCAAGTTGCTGGAGAGGCATCTGAAGGATAAGATATACATTTATTTGGAAAGATGGGTTGATTAGGGAAAGTCAGTATAAATGCGGGAGATCCACTCTCACATATTTGATAATTATTCCCCATGACTTTCACTGCATCCCGGTACTCATGATAATAAATTACTACAAAATTGAATATAGTTGTATACCAGGCACGTGCCGTGAGTAATTATTCAAGGTAGGCAGTCAGTCGACTTTAAAAAAAAAAAAAATCTTAAACCGCACATGCGCAGATTGTTCTCTCCGTAAAAAATAAAATTAAGCAACAATTCAATTTTCCCAAGGCTTCTAAATCTCCTTCATTTTTAAATTGCTGAATAGGTGGGGGACAGAGGATGAAGGCAGGTGGAGAGATGGTGGGGAAAAACGGGAGCACTCCGGAACGTTGAATCAGTTGTCATCTTATTTAATGACAATACTAATTCAAGGGACCAATTGGAAGGAGAGTTCCTTTCACAGCGTGTGGAGAGTCTGTGCCAGGGGTTAAAGATGGGCGGAGGGCAGGAATGTTGAGAAGGAGGGGGTTGGAGATCATGTCAGTAACTCACTCATCACTGCCGCAGCGCTCGGGGCACGGACAGCAGAACTGGCCGTCACATCCAGGGAAGGAAGCAGCTCGGGTGACTGCAAGCAGCCGCCGGGACCCGACAGCAGAACCGGCTGCCACTTCAGTGCATTCTGCCGGCCCACTCACTTCTGGCAGTGCTCTCCGTCTGAACACCTCTCACCTGCTGCTCGCCAGCTTCGCTCATGTCAGCCGCTTCCCATAAATCCTTAAATTCCGACAGCCGAGTAACCTCAATTGGTCCCTTTAGTGCGCTGTCGAAATTTAAGGATTTGCTGGAAGCGGCTGACATGAGTGAGGCCGGCGAGCAGCAGGAGAGAGGTTGTCAGACAGAGAGCACTGCCAGAGGTGAGCGGGGACCAGCAGAAGGGGCTGTCCGGTCCCGGCGGCCACTCGCAGCCACCCAAGCTAATTCACTCCCCGGCCACAATGCGGTGCTCCGTGCCCGGAGCTTCGTAAGTGGGTTACTGGCCCTGACCCACTCCTTCACAACGCTCCTGCCCTCCCCGCAACTTTACCCGGGCCAGACTCCCCAAACACAGTGAAAGGAGCTCTTTCCTCCCCCCACCATCCCGGGAAATACGGTTTTTAAAAACATAAAGCATCAAGAAATGTACTTACCACGTTATTGGTACATGGATTCCATTCTTCACTCTTTGTTTCCTAAGATACCCTTAAAATAATGACAATCCATTTTTGAAACATCCGCCAAGAAACGCACTGTGCATGCGCAGTATTGCAAAGGCAGAATTTAAGCTGCCTTCAGGTCCGCTTGTCATTGATGGCTTGAAGCAGCGCCGACGGCACGTGGGCTGTACAGACCTTTGCGTGTTACAAGTGCTGCGGATGAAAGGCACGGAGAATTATGCCTATCTAAGAGATCGATCTCTTAGATAGGCATAATTCTCCCATGCCTTTATTTATATTTAATAATTACCATTTCATAATTTTAGTCAGGGTAGGCAGTGTCTACCTTGCCTATCCTGACGGGACGTGCCTGTTGTATACCGAAGTTTGGAGAAAAGTAAAAGGTGACGTTTTGGATCAAGACCTCTCTTCAAACTGAGCGTCAAGGAAAGGGAAATAGATGATGATATAGAGAGATATAGGACAAATGAATGAAAGATAGACAAAAAGGTAATGATGATAAAGGAAACGGGCCTTTGTTGGTTGTGGGCTAGGTGTAAACGAATTGCAGACAATGGAACTGGATACAGACTGGATATAGTTGTATCATGGGCTATGCTCACATTGGATTGAAACTAGTTCTGTTCCCTAACAAACAGGAAATAAAGGTCCTTTTTCTTTATTCCATATTAGATTTTGCCCCTGACCTCAATTCTGAACACATTTTGACTTTGCTGGTGTAATAGAATGTAAATAATTTTTTCGAAGATTGAAGAAAGAACACTTCAAGGTTCCAAACAACTCCTGTATTATAGTGAAATACAAGAAAAATTATTAATGAAGCAGCTAATGTTTGCAGAAAAAAAATAATGAAGCAACTAATATATAATACAGAAAAAAGGATTAAGAAAGCAACAAGTCTCATTCCCTTCTGCTGGTCACGTCTTCACTGATACGAGCGGCGGCTGGTAGCAGTGAGTCTCATGGCCACCCTCGCCATTGACGCCTCATGGTTGTGATAGCTAGTCTGGAGTACTCAAGGATCCTGGCACCGTCTGAACCTGGTCTACGGAAAAGTCCCAAGAAACTCATTATAAAACTATGCCTTGATGCATCAACATTACACTCACACAAACAACGTCGTGAAAATTCATCCTCTTTACGGCTGGAGTATGGTCTAACATGTTAATTTTATAATTATTTTACTGGAAATGGGTTTTCTGCATGAGCTGTAGTAAGGTTTTTGACAAGGTTCATCATAGACTAGTCTAAAAGGTTGGAGCACATGTGATCGAGGTTGAGCTAACCAACTGGATATAAAATTGGCATGAAAGTAGGAAATGAAAGGGGGCGGTGGAATGGGGGATTAGATGTTTTTCAGGCTAGAGGCCTGTAACAAATGCTATACCATAGGAATCGGTGCTGAGTCCACTGCTGTTCCTTATCTACATTTGTAAATAGCTCGTTCTAAGCTCCCCCAGTCTAGTTTCAGTCAATAAAATACTGAATAAAGCACTTGAGCAACTAAACTTTATTTTGGATAACACAGTAACCATTCCCCTATACATTACCTAACCACTGCAGGTTCAGTCCTTGTATCTGCTTGGCCAAGCCCTTCCAGCCTGGTGCAATCAGAGACACTCCAAAAGGTCACGCAGTCCCCAGCGTTATTCCAGAAGATTGACATCGGACCTCGTGGGAGCTACTTTTTATACGTCCCCAAACCTTGAGGGACTGAACCAAATGGGGGTGGTCTGTGTACAGTCCAATAACACATCGATTGCAACACTACATGATGGACAGTTCCCCAACCCAATAACATAGTAACTAATACATTGTATTCAAAAGGAGCTTCTAGAAAGAAGTTAACACAGGTGAATAATGCAACATGTGCCCTGAGATTCAGGCAACCCAGACAAAGCTTAACATTTCAACCAATCAACAACTATCCAAATGAGGCTTTGCAACATTATTTAAACTATGTATATCTGGTTTGCATTGACCCAATCAGTTCCATGCATTTTACACCTCATTGTAAGACTTCCTCAGATGTCCCATTCTTTCTCTGCAGTTCGTATCTAGGCCACAGACAAACTGGCACCATTCAGCAGATTGTCTCAGTTCTGCAAAGGCACAAATGGCCACGCAGTACATCTGCCCTTACTCAATGTAATACCATGGCTGCTCCAATTTAGCCAGGATTAACATTCCTTCCTTTTATCATATATGATAAACCATCATTTATGATAACCTAATAATTAGGTAATGAAATGTACGTCGGTGACTTGCATTATCAATCTATTAACAACGACAAGATGATGATGTCGCTTCCCAAAATCTCTTCCAGCTTCTCGAGTTTTCGTGGGCGTAGCTTCACAATTTCCATCTGATGAGTCTTCATCTCCCGAGTTTTCGTGGGTGCGAATCCCATCCATCTGCGTTGTCAATCCCTCTACTCCCTCCATGATTGAACCTATAACCTATAATTCCTGAAAAACTTTTTCTATTTACAATCGCTATTCCATTAATCTTTCCTATCCGAGGATCAACACTAATCAGCCCTCTCTGTATTCACACAATGTTCTTCAATGTATATCTGATGATGGTTTCTCATATAAAATTCAGCTGGGTTCAGTCCAGATTTCCCTACAGGCCTGAGTCTTATTTAAAGCAAACCATGAGGAATGTTTCAATTCAACCAAATTCAGTCTCAGTCTTCAATTTAATATTTTAAGTCTTGGGGTCCGTCTCACCCTCTTCATTCAACAGGTTGTGGTCGATAACACAATTCAATCCAATTCCTGTGGAATTCCCAGCCGTTCAAATGTAATCAATTAATTTCCATATGTTGTCAATTTTATTATGAAGCCAATTAAGAATGCTGAATCTAGGGACAATTTCTTTACACCTTGATAATAGGAGCCGCTTTACTATCACGGGTTAGACAAATTTAGATCCACCGGTAAAATACATAGACTCTGACGATGTTGAATACAGAGACTCTGTATTCAACATCGTGTGAATACAGAGAGGGCTGATTAGTGTTGATCCTAGGATAGGAAAGATTAATACAATAGTGATAGTAAATAGAAAAAGGACTCATGAATGGCAGCTTTGTCCCATGTTTTTCAGGAAGTTTGACCGTCAACCCTTTTAGAATTGATTGCCAGTCGATTGAAGTCACCCATTATAACTGTTTTGCCTTTGTCGTACGCATTTCTAATTTCCTGTTTGACACCATCCCCAACTTCACTACTACGGTTAGGTGGCCTGTACACAACACCCACCAGAGTTTTCTGCCCCTTAGTATTTCGCAGCTCTACCTATACCGATTCCACATCCTCCAAGCTAATGTCCTTCCTTTCCATTGCGTTAATCTCTTCTATAACCAGCAACGCTACCCCACTTCCTTTTCCTTTCTCTCTATCCCTCCCGAATATTGAATATCCCTGGATGTTCAACTCCCAGCCTTGGTCACCCTGGAGCCATGTCTCCGTGATCCCAACTGTATCATAATCATTAATAGCTATCTACACATTCAACTCATCCACCTTATTAAGAATACTCCTTACATTGAGACACAAAGCCTTCAGGCTTGTTTTTACAACGCTCTTACCCCTTATACAATTATGTTGAGAAGTGGCCCTTTTTGATTTTTGCCCTGGTTTTGTCTGCCTGCCACTTTTACTTTCACCTTGCTCCCTATTGCTTCTACCCTCGCTTTACACCCACTTGCCACTCTGCTCTTGTACCCATCCCCCTGCCGCCTCGTCTTGACCCCTTCCTCTATGTTCCCTCATAGGGCAACCTCTGCTCCAGTGTCCCGTTTCCCCACAGATGGAACATTGAGCGGGCCTCACAGTTCTATAGCCTCTCCATTTAAATTGAGGAAAAGTAGGCTCTCGGATAGGCATGTCCCTAGGTAATCAGGAGGGATCCATGCCTTAAATTCTTAGAAACTTACAAGATTCTTAAGGGGTTGGACAGGCTAGATGCAGGAAGATTGTTCCCGATGTTGGGGAGGTCCAGGACAAGGGGTCACAGCTTAAGGATAAGGGGGAAATCCTTTAGGACCGAGATGAGAAGAAATGTTTTCACACAGAGAGTGGTGGGTCTCTGGAACTCTCTGCCACAGAGGGTAGTTGAGGCCAGTTCATTGGCTATATTTAAGAGGGAGTTAGATGTGTTCCTTGTGGCTAAAGGGATCAGGGGGTATGGAGAGAAGGCAGGTACAGGATACCGAGTTGGATGATCAGCCATGATCATATTGAATGGCGGTGCAGGCTCGAAGGGCCGAATGGCCTACTCCTGCACCTAATTTCTATGTTTCTATGTTTCTTCTTTTTCCTTCGATGTCACTTCAATTTCTGAATTCTTAGTACTGGTCTCGAGAGGGATTTAGTTGTTGTCAAACCAGGTTGCACTGGAGTCTGTAGCCCGGGGATAGTCTGCACCTACTGCAGTATCTAATTCTAAAGGCGGATTAGGTACCTTCCTAAATGGAAATTGTCTACGGGGCATTCGCTCCATTTCCATAATATCTGGGATTTGTTCTGATCTTATAATCTTAGCGATATCGGGATCGGCTATTTCAGAGCCCCCTACTGTCTCACCCTCAGAGAAATTGCTCTTTCTCTATAATTTAGGAATGATTCCTTTACTTCTCCAGTTGGTCTTTTAATTAATTTCGGCACCCACCTCCGAGGAACCTTCCTTCTAGCTCCTTGATCCTCCACACTATCCTCTGCTGGTGAAGCAATCGTCAGAGCTGGAGTCCTCTCCGGATTTGCCTGCCATGGATTTAAATTTAGTGAATGCTGTGACTCTATTCCGAAAAGGTCTGCCCATTCTTTTACATATTGGGCTTCTCTCCCCTCGAGATCCACGCTAACCGCTGCGCTTGTACTAAACTTGATGAGTTTAACTTTAGTCGGCACCTCCCCTTTAACAGCCATCAGAGTCATTTCCCCTTTAAAGGTCGGTGCTCTTTCCTGCTGCTGACTTTCAATGTCTTTCTCTCTCTTCATAATACCTGGAGAAGGACCAGCTCTCTCTTCCTCCGTCCTCATCCCTAGCTTGGACGCTGTTATTCTTAAAGCAGAACTACTTCTTTCAGTAAAAAAAATCTTCTATAATTTAATGAGTTTGTTCCCTTCTTCATTATCCCCATATCGCTTAATAATTTTCTCTACATAGGTTATTCATGTAACAGACTTTAGCCCACCCATCAGCCAAAGTTCGTTCCCTAAGACTTTATTTAATTTGCCTGAAAATTCACTTAGTCTTTCTGCCTTCTGAGGAATCTTATCGCAGATTATTCTCAATGGACTTCCTGAAATATATGTTAGGTCCTTCTCTAGACTATTTCCCATCTTCCTACACAATAGACACAATACAGATAAGTTTCAAGGCACTCACACCTTCTCTACACTCTCTACTTCCTTTCAGCCTCCAAGGCCACTGAGATCACTTTCACACAATAGCCAACGTCTAACAGAGTCAGACCTCTCACACAATCGTACATTCAGTTTTATTCAACTGCTAGTCAATCGTTTCATTCAATCGCTCAGTTCAATCACTACTCAATCGCTCTGTAATTGTTCTACTCGATTACCCTTCAATCAACTTTCTTATCAATTAAATCTTATTCACAATCACTCATTCAATTTTCAGCCTGTAAACAAAGAACTTCAGTCTCCAAAACTAAGCCTCTTAATATTTAAATCTTCTAGCAGCAATCTCTCCCACTCAGAACACTTTAAGTTCACAAAGACAAATAAACCCAAACCATGCAAGCAAAACTATAATCAAACAAGAAACTATTCCCCCAATTACAAGTGGGCACATCCCAACATACACGACAAACATACGATTAATCACCCACTCTAATAAGTCCTCCTCATGGCATATTCGGTCAACGGAACGATCCCACCCCCGGCATAGCGATCGAAAGAATACGAACCCTGATCGAACCACCACGAATTGGACTCTAATAATACTGACAATCCCGATTTAAACAAATACCATATATTCAATTTAAATGCACATTTACCCCAATTATCCAACACCCAAAATCATTAAGCACCCACACAGTCAATACAAGTAGCGGTTCGCGATCTTAACGCACTCCCAATAATTTTTACACGTTATAAAGTATTTATACAGTTTGGATCCGATAAAGATAAACACTGGAAATTTACAATACACTATAGTACAACACGCTAGCGCACAATTGACAAACACTTGATTTCAATTCCGCGTCGCGCTGTAATCAACTCTTCCTCTGATACCGAAGATTTTCCCCTTCCTAGGGTACTCTTTGCTGAGGGGTACTACTTCTTAATTGACTACTATTCGTCCTTCAGATACTTTTCCTCCTGCTAAGACTGGACTTCTGTTGGGGGACCTCTATCCTTCCACTCTAAGTTCTCAGAATTAGGGATATTCTTTCCCCTCCGGGTACTTTTCACCAAGAAATCAGGTTCCCTTCTCTCAGTTTCTCTTCGCTATCAGGTACTAATCAACGATCGATCAGAGGGTTACTACTAATGGTTGATCAGCCACTATTCGGGATCGATCTCAAACACGCTGTACATACTCCGAAGTTCTATATATGCAGAACTTCAATATGAACTTCTGTATTTAGATACTTTAATTCTGCAAATTTAAGTTCACTGTTCGGACCAATCAGTTTGGTGCGTACCACTCAACGTATGCGGGTTCAAATTCAAACTTACTCGAACAATGAAATCTCGAATGGACGAGAGTATTCCCGGCCTAGAGTATTCTGAGCCCGGTGCCTTTCCGAGTCTTCCTTGGTCTTTTCACGGGTTGTAGATCACTCACACAGGTGTGGCCTCTAGCCAACCTAGGTCACCCCTTCAAATGGGCTTGTTCCCTATCACCTGCTTGGCACCAGGTGTCATTCCGCCAAGGGTAGGGCTTGTAACCCAAATGTGACACAGAATTTGGCTTTGCCAGCAGCTGCAATTACCAAGTAGTAGGGCCTCTAACCCCACCTTAGTTTTATGGGCCCCTAACCCAAAGGTTAGGGGCCCATAAACCCCCCCCCCCCCCCCACCCCCGAGCTTGCTAGACTCTGTTATACGATCTCGTTGGGACTCTTTCACAAGCTCGCGAATGATCGATCTGCTCCGACTAGCGAAGTGCTGAAAATCAATGCAAAAACCGCACCGTGGTGTCGATTTCTGCACTCGCGATTGGAACAGCTCAACACCCTTAATCGCAACGTGGTTGGGGGTCCTTTGAGATCCCAGATGAGCCCCCAATGTAAATAGCTCGTTCTAAGCTCCCCCCAGTCTAGTTTCAGTCATTAAAATACTGAATAAAGCACTTGAGCAACTAAACTTTAATTTGGATAACACAGTAACAGTTCCCCTATACAATACCTAACCACCGCGGGTTCAATCCTTGTATCTGCTTGTCCAAGCCCTTCCAGCCTCATGCAAGCAGAGACACTCCAAAGGTCAAGCAGTCCCAAGCATTCTTCCAGAAGATCGACATTGGACCTCGTGGGAGCTACTTTTTATAGGTCCCCGAACCTTGAGGGGCAGAACCAAATGGGGATGGTCTCTGTACAGTCCAATAACACATCGATTGCAACACTACATGATGGACAGTTCCCCAACCCAATAACATAGTAACCAGTACATTGCATTCAAAAGGAGCTTCTAGAAATAAAATGCAGGTGAATAATGCAACATGTGCCCTGAGATTCAGGCAACCCAGACAAAGCTTAACATTTCAACCAATCAACAACTATCCAAATGAGGCTTTGCAACATTATTTAAACTATGTATATCTGGTTTGCATTGACCCAATCAGTTCCATGCATTATACACCTCATTGTAAGAGTACTGCACATGTCCCATTCTTTCTCTGCAGCTCTTATCAAGGCCACAGACTGGCACCATTCAGCAGCTTGTCTCAGTTCTGCAAAGGCACATTTAACTTGACCAAAATGACCTTTCAGTACATCAGCCCTTACTCAATTTTAAAACTATGGCTGCTCCAATGTTCCCAAGATTAACACATTAACGATTTGGACGTGAGTGTAGGTGGTATATTTAGTAGGTTTGCGGATATCACTAAAGTTGGTGATAGAGTGGACAGTGAAGAAGTTATTACGACTTCAGCAATTGAGCCAACAGACCATGGAATGGTAAATGGAGTTTAATTTGCATAAATACCAGAAGTTACATGTTGGTAGGACAAACAGGACGGGGCTTGCGCAATAAATGGTAGGGTCCTGTGGAATGTGGCGAGAACAGAGACCTAGGGTTGCAGGTACATTGGTATGAACAACAGGAGTTATGACATCATGCTACAGCTCTCCAAGATATAGTAAAGCCTCATTTGGAGTTCTGTGTACAATTATGGCGACCCTGCTACATAGGAAGGGTGTCATGAAACTGGAAAGGATACAAAAAAATAATTTACAAGGATATTACTAGGTCTGGGCTGTTTTAGCTATTAGGAGAGGCTGCATAGGCTGGGCCATTATACCCTGGAGTGCAGGAGGCTGAGGGAGGTGACCTCATAGAGGTTGATAAGTTTATGCGGGGCATAAATAAGGTAAACAGCTGCACTCATTTCCCCAAGGTAGCAGAGTCAAAAATCAGAGGGATTAAGTTTAAGGTGAAAAGGGAAAAGATTTAAATGGATCAGAGCAACTTATACCGAGGGTGCTGCGTACAGGGGAGCCAGCTGCAACAAGAAGTGATAGAAGTGGGTACAATTATGACATTTAAAATCCACTCGGGTTCATGGGTAGGGAAGGTTTGGAGGATTATGTGCCGAAGCAGACAAGTGGGACAAGCTTTTTTGAGAGGATCTCTGGAATTCTCTGCTCCACTGGGTGGTGATGCCCAGATCACTCAATGTATTTAAGGTTGAGATGAATATTTGAAAGGTCAAGGTATTGAGGATTGTGAACTGGCTCAGAAGAGGAGTTGAGGCCAGCATAGATCCTATTGAATGGCGGGGCAGGCTTCTGGGATCTGGTAGCTGTGGCTCCTATTTCTAGTTGTCTTGTGAAATGTGGAATGTTGCCCAACTTGCCTTTATGTTGCAACAACTAATAAGTTGTTCATGCCTTACAGGTTCGATTCCAGTAAAATATGGACACAGCAGGTTGGAAATATTTCTTTCTTTTTAAATATTAAGTGGCATGACAGTAATCCCAAAGTTGTATATTCCTGACCTAGGAATAGCAATTGTGCAGTAATTTTGTTCATTATTTGCATAATATTTGGATCAGTTGTTCCATTAAATAGATGTAACTGTAATGAAGAGTTGGTAAATACACAAAATGACAGTACCGGAATAACTCAGCAGGTCAGGCAACATCTCTGGAGAACATGGATAGGCAATGTTTCGGGTTAAGATCCTTCTTCCGACACATTGAAGAAGGGTCTCAACCCAAAACATCACCCATCTATGTTCTCCAGAGATACTACCTGATCTGCTGAGTTACTCCAGTACTTTGTAACTGAAACAAAGTTTAATATTGAAATTGACAATTAATGTCCATGTGTGAAAACATTCTGGGATGTAAATAATGAATATATTAAAATTAACTGTTAAATACTTGTAAACAGACCTTGATGTACTGTGGTTTGTCTGCTTTCATGTTCAGAGCAATAAGAAAAGTAATAAGCTAAACTTTATCTCAATTGTATCCTTGGTGCATGAGAGTGAAGTAATTTTAAGATTCTGTAATGGATGACCAATCTTTACTTAAATATAGCGATGGTGCATCGCTATATTTAATAAAAGGAAAACATTTCAATGAAAATGGATTCAGTACTGCTTCCACTGGAATGAGGTTTAAAAACTGAAGCAAATTTAGCTTTGCAATCTGAAAATATGGCATTTGTGGGGAATTCATTGCCACCTATAATCTTGATGCGATATATTCAGAATTTAGAAGATTGAGGGGGGATCTTATAGAAACCTACAAAATTCTTAAGGGGTTGGACAAGCTAGATGCTGGAAGATTGTTCCCGATGTTGGGGGAGTCCAGAACAAGGGGTCACAGTCTAAGGATAAGGGGGAATTCCTTTAGGACCGAAATGAGGAAAACATTCTTTACACAGAGAGTGGTGAGTCTCTGGAATTCTCTGCCACAGAAGGTAGTTGAGGCCAGTTCATTGGCTATATTTAAGAGGGCGTTAGATGTGGCACTTGTGGCTAAAGGGATCAGGGGGTATGGAGAGAAGGCAGGTACGGGATACTGAGTTGGATGATCAGCCATGATCACATTGAATGGCGGTGCAGGCTCGAAGGACCGAATGGCCTACTCCTGCACCTATTTTTCTATGTTTCTATGATTATTACCTTAATGTAAACAGTAAAGGAAAATTGAAAAGAACGGTGAGGTGTCCGAAGACTGGAGGTTTGCTAATGTTGTGCCTCTATTTAAGATAGGTTGCCAAAACCAAACCTGAGAAGTATAGACCAATAAGCTTAATGTTTGTGGTAGGCAAGTTACTGGTAAGGCATATGAAGGATAAGATATATGTTTATTTGGAAAGATGGGTTGATTAGGGAAAGTTATTATAAGTGGGGGAGATTTGATATTTTTTCCCCAGGACCTTCACTGTATCTCGGTACTCATGATAATAACTATATAACCATATAACAATTACAGCACGGAAACAGGCCTTCTCGGCCCTTCCAGTCCGTGCCGACCATTTATTTTCTCCTAGTCCCATCTACCTGCACTCAGACAATACCCCTCCATTCCCTTCCCGTCCATATACCTATCCACTTTACTTTTAAATGTTAAAATCGATCCTGCCTCCACCACTTCTGCAGGAAAATCATTCCACACAGCCACCACTCTCTGAGTAAAGAAGTTCCCCCTCGTGTTACCCCTAAACTTCTGTCCCTTAATTCTCATGTCATGCCCTCTTGTTTGAATCTTTCCTAACCTCAATGGGAAAAGCTTATCTACGTCAACTCTGTCTATCCCTTTCATCATTTTAAAGACCTCAAGTCCCCCCCTTAACCTTCTGCGCTCCAAAGAATAAAGACCTAACTTGTTCAACCTTTCTCTGTAACTTAGTTGCTGGAACCCAGGCAACATTCTAGTAAATCTCCTCTGTACTCTCTCTATTTTGTTGACATCCTTCCTATAATTCGGCGACCAAAATTGTACACAATACTCCAGAATTGGTCTTACCAATGCCTTGTAATAAATGCCTTTGGTATAATAAATTAATACCAAATTGGATACAGTTGTATACCGAAGATAAACACAAAAATCTGGAGTAACTCAGCAGGTCAGGCAGCATCTCTGGAGAAAAGGTGATGTTTTGGATCGAAACTTTTCTTCAAACTGAGCATCAAGGAAAGGGAAACGCGAGATATAGAGAAATATAGAACAGATGAATGAAAGAGGCAAAAGGTAATGATGATAAAGGAAACAGGCCATTGCTAGTTGTGGGCTAGGTGAAAACGAGTTACGGACAATGGAACTGGATACTGACTGGATATAGTTGTATCATGGGCTATGCTCACATTGGATTGAAACTAGTTCTGTTCCCTAACAAAGAGAAAATAAAGGCCCTTTTTCTTTATTCCATATTAGATTTTGCCCCTGACCTCAATTCTGAACACATTTTGACTTTGCTGGTGTAATAGAATGTAAGCAATTTTTCGAAGATTTGGATCAATGATTGAAGAAAGAACACTTCAAGGTTACAAACAACTCTGTTTATTATAGTGAAATGTGGGAAAAAGTAGAAATGAAGCAATACAGGAAAAAGGATTAATAAAGCAACAAGCCTCATGCCCTTCTGCTGGTCATATTTTCACTGATAGGAGCAACAGTCTCATTCTGTTGCATCGCTATATTTTAAAAAAGAAAACATTTCAATCAAAATGGATTCAGTACTGCTTCCACTGGAATATAGTTCAAAGTTTAGCTTTGTAATCTGAAAAAATGACATTGGGGGGGGAAGTCATTGCTACCTATAATCTTGACGTGGTACATTCAGTTTATTACCTTAATGTAAACAGTAAAGTAAAGGAAAATTGAAAAGAACACTCATTTAAATCTTATTAGATGAGATTGAAGTGACATGTAATTTTAAAAAAAGGTACATAGCCTTGTTTGCATCATTATTGAGTTTGTTGCCTTTAGAGATATGGAGTGGATAAAAAGGTACATTTTAGTGCAACTGCTCTGATGTATCCTGGAACCTAAACCATAAACTAACTGTGCGCAATTCAGATGTACATTGTATATTTCCCGTCTTTCTATTATTTTTGAAATTTTTGGTAATAGTTTGCAGTTTATGCTTTTATTGATTAGACTCAATTTCTTGCCCCGTTTTTCAGTGCACAGAGCAATGCGGGAATTTGTGGATATCAGGTAAAACGTCATTTTATTGAGTAAATATTGAACAGCTGATAATATGTGTTTAAAATGGTAATAATTATCCACTTGAATATCTGTTTTATAGGCTCCATATATGTGCAATATTCCCCCTGTCCAGCACCACTGGCATTCCAGTAATGTAAGGTCAGTCAATCTACAGCTTAAAGATGTAAATCTTATCAATTTTATATTTAACTTTATCAATAAATTTATTCTACATCCATAGTCAGTTCAGTAACTTTGATTGTGCAATGTATCGAGATACTTAAAATGAAAAGAGCTTATTATATTTGCCAAAATTAGGTCAGCTGGTTGTATATTTTCTAAAATGTTGTTTGGAATGAAGGTCTATATACAATTATGACCGTATCATTTCATCAAATGATATTGCTTTTACATTTTAAGTACTTTGAGCACGTTGCACACCAAAGAACAGCTGCAATAAATTAATAAATGTCAGAAATAAAAAATACTACCAAGCCTTTCCTTTTGTATTGTGAATTAAATAGTCAAATATAGTATACTGATGGATTGTTTTTGGTTAAAATGTTGTTACAGTGCTTTGTTTTTTAAAAAAAAATGTTTCTCTTGCTGGGAATTATCTTTGCTACTTTGCTGTTCATAATCATGTGGTGAAGGGTCTATGATCTTTTACGTTGTTTGGTGGAGGGAAATACGTGGTAGCGCAGTTCATCAATTTTACAACTATCCTTCCAAATGGCTCACTCTGGTGTGTGTGTGTGTGTGCATGAGTGCACCACTGAGTGCTGTTTGTGTAATCAGGAAATTTGATGCAGCTTTGAACTGATGGTTCTGACAAGATTACTTTTAACTCCTTGAACGTATTGGTTATTAATTTGGTATGTCAGTGATGAGATATAATAGCCCATGAACCCATTTCAGGTTTTAAAGAAACAAGTAGTTTGTCTAAAGGGATCCATCAGTATGTATGGAATTTATGGGAGCCCCAAGCCTTTGGGAAGGAATGTTCTTTACAAGCTGAATTTTGCATGTCCCTGCATGTGCTGGAAACTGACATCTCACTTTGCAAATCTCTGTAATAACAGCTTCAATCTGCAGATTGTTGAACGCATGACGTTGTAGTATTGTGCTCTGCTACTCACCTTGAAACTGATAAGTTAGTTATATTAGAAGCTTGTACCTATGCCACTGAAGCTCTTGGGGAGAAAGGTGCATTTTAACAATTATTCACATTTTATTTATTGTTGTCTTCCATCTCTTATATTCTAATTTCCACTCATTTCAAATCACTTTCTATTTAATTTTCATTTGACCAGTAACCATGTATGTTATGTAAAGTTTCATCTCACTAACTGCTCACTATGCACATGGTACAGGCCACCACCCCATGATGTCAGGCAAAAATATTACAACCGGACACCATCATCGGAAGGAAATGGGAGGAACGCAAGATATGTTCAAGAGCAGAATATGAAGAACATGGGAGGCAGGAAGCATAGTGTTGACCGAGATAAACTCATGACTGCACTTTGAAACCTTGACAAAGTGTTTGTCCCATCTATGATTTGGAATCCTATAAATCCCATCCACCCCTCGTCCCATTCAAGTTATAAACCTGAATTGTGAAGAAAAAAAATTCAAAAGTGAAGAGAACCACATTTTTCAAACTTCATGTACAGCTTGACATCTCTACATACTATGAAGATGCTAATCTTTTCAGTGTGTTATATTAAAGTTGTCAATATTTCTATGAAACATTTACAAGACCATTTCGATTGCCTGGATATTCTTGATACATAATGCATCATACAAAATGAGTAGTTTATTTCTTCATGGACCAGATCTGTGTTTGGGAAGGAGGTTTGGGCAGAAGTATTTGCAAAGGTTGGGCAATAGCTTCTGCAAAATCTCATTGTCAGAAGCTGGTGGATTTAAATCAGACTTTAAGATAATGATCGGGGAATCTAGATATGCTTTCCTCAAATATACTGCGGTATTTCTTGGAATTTTAATTTTACATTGGGAGCTCAGTATTTTTTGTTCTGTCCTAAGGTGCATGTTACAGGTAATGGGATAAACTGTATCTGGTTATTAGCATTATGTCAGTTTATCCTGATTAATATTTAATTAGTTGTGATTATTAATCAAGATGCCTTCAGTTTTTATACTTGTGCTCCATTCTTCGGAGGTTTGTCCATATCACTTATCCTGGTGCCAAGAATTTAGCCAAGCGGAACTACCACTGAGGCCCCTGCTTGTACGACTTTTTAACCAGCTAATTGTAGATGCCATTTACAAGGAAAGGCCCAAAATAAATTAAAATATTTTAGGAGCATTCTTTTCAGGTTCCAAGAACGAAAGTATCTGAATGTATGCGTTGTGACTCGCACAAAATGGAGGTCACAAATTCAGCCTGTGTTAATTACATTGATATCAGTAGCAAGTTTATGGAAGGTTTTTCAATTGATTTAATTCTCAGTTTCTAATACTTGTCCAATTGATGCTTATTATAACCCTTGCTGAATCTATATGCAAGGGCTGAATTAGTCTCAACTGTGATTCCCCTTCTATTTGATGGGAACACTAACTGCATAAACATACATGAAGAATAATCACTTGGGCAATTGCCTAGCTTTTGGCTTCTATGAAACTGAACACTTGCCAGAATTATCAGCATTTCTGAATATATTTGCAGGAGACCAAATAGACAGATCATTCTCTTTGTAAGGAAGCATGTAGTTTTCACTGTATTTCCTATTGGAGCTAAAGTGACAAAAAAAATAGAATCAAGTAGGCTTGTAGTCTGAAGCAGTGTTTTGGAATTTTGCCTTGCCATGTCAATTTAATTAAAAAAACAATTACAACAAACACAATTCACGTCTTCTGGCCAGCTGTTGTGAATATGACCACTTAAATATGGGCCTGATTGAACTCTTACCAGAATATATATACCATCAAGACGCTGTGTACGATGTTGGGAAGCTGCGTACGCCCGTCTTGACGACGTACGCCTGGCCCGCAGCCTCACTCGGCATCGTGCACGCCCACTCCACTCTCCCCTCCCTCTCCCCTCCTCCCTCCCTCTCCTCCCTCTCCCCCCCCTCCCTCCCTCCCCCCCTCCCTCCATCTCACCCCCCCTCCCTCCCTCTCTCCCCCCCTCCCTCCTTCTCCCTTCTCAATCTCACATTCGGGGACCAGACCGAATGGGTCTGCACTTGGTCTAGTGTGTGTGTGTATATATATATATAAATATATAAATAGAGAGAGAGAGAGAGAGATACAGTGGCTTGCAAAAGTTTTCATACCCCTTGAACTTTTCCACATTTTGTCACGTTACAACCACAAATGTAAATGTATTTTATTGGGATTTTATGTGATAGACCAACACAAAGTGGAGCATAATTGTGAAGTGGAAAGAAAAAGATAACTGAAAAGTGTGGCGTGCAAAGATATTCAACCCCCTTTACTCTGATACCCCTAAATAAAATCCAGTGCAACCAATTGCCTTCAGAAGTCACCTAATTAGTAAATAGAGTCCACTTGTGTATAATGTAATCTCAGTATAAATACAGCTGTTCTGTGAAGGCCTCAGAGGTTTGCTAGAGAACATTAGTGAACAAACAGCATCATGAAGCCCAAGGATCACACCAGACAGGTCAGGGATAAAGTTGTGGAGAAGTTTAAAGCAGGGTTAGGTTATTAAAAAAATCCCAAGCTTTGAACATCTCACGGAGCACTGTTCAATCCATCATCTGAAAATGGAAAGAATATGGCACAACTGCAAACCTACCAAGACATGGCCGTCCACCTAAACTGACAGGCTGGGCAAGGAGAGCATTGATCAGAGAAGCAGCCAAGAGGTCCATTGTAACTCTGGAGGAGCTGCAGAGATCCACAGCTCAGGTGGGAGAATCTGTCCACAGGACAACTATTAGTTGTGCATTCCACAAATCGGGCATTTATGGAAGAGTGGCAAGAAGAAAACCATTGTTGAAACAAAGCCATAAGAAGTCCCGTTTGCAGTTTGCCACAAGCCATGTGGGGGACACAGCAAACATGTGGAGGAAGGTGCTCTGGTCTGATGAGACCAAAATTGAAGTTTTAGGCCTAAATGCAAAACGCTACGTGTGGTGGAAAACTAACACTGCACATCACCCTGAACACACCATCCCCACTGTGAAACATGGTGGTGGCAGCATCATGCTGTGGGGATGCTTTTCTTCAGCAGGGAGAGGGAAGCTGGTCAGAGTTGATAGGAAGATGGGTGGAGCCAAATACAGGGCAATCTTGGAAGAAAACTTGTTAGAGTCTGCAAAAGACTTGAGACTGGGGCGGAGGTTCACCTTCCAGCAGGACAACGACCCTAAATATACAGCCAGAGCTACAATGGAATGGTTCAGATCAAAGCATATTCATGTGTTAGAATGGCCCAGTCAAAGTCCAGACCTAAATACAATTGAGAATCTCTGGCAAAACTTGAATATTGCTGTTCATGGACGCTCCCCATCCAATCTGACTGAGCTTGAGCTATTTTGCAAAGAAGAATGGGCAAAAATTTAAGTCTCTAGATTTGCAAAGCTGGTAGAGACATAGCCCAAAAGACTTGCAGTTGTAATTGCAGTGAAAGGTGGTTCTACAAAGTATTGACTCAGGGGGGGCTGAATACTTTTCAGTTTTTTATTTGTAATACAATTTGGAAATCATGTATCATTTCCCTTCCACTTCACAATTATGCACCACTTTGTGTTGGTCTATCACATAAACTCCCAATAAAATACATTACGTTTGTGGTTGTATCATGACAAAATGTGGAAAAGTTCAAGGGATATGAATATTTTTGCAAGCCACTGTGTATATATATACTAACATTTTTAGAGCTTATTTATTATGATTGTGAGCCTATTGCTGAATGCAAGTTCAACAAAAAAGTATTTCTCTATGATTTAAGGAAGCTTTGTTTTGTTACAATCATAATAGCATGATTTACTACAACAATCAGTTGACGCGTGCCTATATTCTAGGATAAACAATGCTCTGAGCTGTCTTTATATTTATTAGAGCTAATGGGAATTATTCAAAAGCTAGATTATATGATTTGCTGATGAGTGTGATAACTAATATCAAATGATATTAGTGCAATGGGCAAAAAATCATTTTCTTTTTGAAAGTCTTTTAATTTGTGCCTGAAGAAGCCTATATTGAATTAAAGGGAAACTGAGCAAACTACTCCAAATATTTGTTGCTAAATTGTATATGATCTGTCATCTTGCATATAGTGCAATATCTCAAAAGTTTTAAATTACATTTTCTTCCCTTCCATCTCTGCAAGCAGTCCTGTGCTACATGATGACTATTTGGTGAGCAATTTAATTGAACATTATTCCTTAGTCATCAATTCATGATAGTTAATTCTTCAATTATAACCCATGGTGTTTTGAATTTGGATAATTATATAAAAACAATCATATAATGGTGTTTTGACATGTTAGCTTCTAAGATGCATCAAATTGATTGTTCAAAAAAAGTGTGTGGGGTAGGGTGGGAATTTTCCATTGATTGTAAAACAAACCTATTTTATAAAACATAAGTGTTTTATGACCAGAATCTGCAGCTAGCCACATCCAGAAGTGAACATTTCATCATCTCTCAGAGGGTTAATTAAATGAGATCCAGTGGAAGCACACGTACAATCAATGTGTGTTGTTATGTCCTTGGCCTTTAGTGTGTTTAGAATTAGATTTCATAACCTAATATTTATCTGAGCTCACAGCCTTTTGGCAGCAGAGATGACTTTGAACCTTATTCCTCTTCTGAACAAAGTCATCATTACAGTTTGGAGACCCGACTTCTCATTCTCTCAAAACTGGTTGAAGCTGGAATAGATGTGAACTTCGTTATTTGTTTATTTTAACGACTATCTCGAACATTTTTGTTTTATAATCAAATTGTCTACATGAGGGTATTTTTTAAATCAAAATAACTGATGTTCATAGTATATTATTTCCTTGTATTACATACACCTCAACTTTATTGTGGAATCTGGGCAGATGCATCCTGGTTTCTGTTGATTTGTTTCTACGGGCTGTAGGTGATGGTAAGCATCGATGTGAAGTGTATAGCTGTCGATTAGGAGCTTGAGTTACTTCCTGTATGAAATATTGAAAAGGGTAATAATTTATTTTAAAATAAGAACATCAGATAATTATGTTTAGACACTAGAGCAAAAACTTGTGTTCATTATTAAGCCACATCACTAACTATTTATTATGATAAAGTAACTTGAGGTGCAGTTTCTTCAAGTGAAGATCTGAACAATGATAACAAGCCAACCAACAATTTTCAACCATTTATTAGAAACTTCAGGTAAACAACAATGTGAAACTTAATAATGTTCACCAACACTGTCATTTTGAATATAAATAATTATTCCAAGTGTCTCTCCTTTGCTTTCTCACCTTTACTACATACAGACCGTTTTCTAAGCACTTGTGTTCAGTTTTTTATTCTTATTATTATTCTTAAAAAATAATTCTTAATTATTTTATTCATCACTGATGCAATAGACGCTGGAGTAGGTCATTCGGCCCTTCGAGCCAGCACTGGCATTCACTGTGACCATGGCTGATCATCCACATTCAGTACCCCGTTCCTGCCTTTTCCCCATATCCCCTGACTCCACTATCTTTAAGAGCTCTATCCAACTCTCTCTTGAAAGCATACAGAGTATTGGCCTCCACTGCCTTCTGAGGCAGAGAATTCCACAAATTCACAACTCTCTGTGCAGAAATGTTTTTCCTCATCTCTGTTCTAAATAGTTTACCCCTTATTCTTAAACTGTGGCCCCTGGTTCTGGACTCCCCCAATATTGGGAACATGTTTCCTACAGATGAAAAGGGTTACTGCTCCTTCATGGCTTCCCCTTCCTACTGAATACAACCATAAGTACTCTTGGAACGTTGTATGAATATTATTCACACTGATCTTTCCAAGCAATAGTCCAAGACAGCTGCTGACTCTGAAATTAGTCTCTTTCCTTAAGTAGGTTTATTAGCCAAGTATTCACATACAAGTAATTTACCTTGGTGCTCTGCCCACATGTAACAACATGACGTACAGAGACAGTTATGAATGACTCAGAAAACACTAAACATTAATAATAATAAAACATTAATGATAAAACACCATTGATCAAGCAGGTGAATCAACAAAATACCAGATCAAAGGGAGGCTACTGATTTTTGGCTGTTGAGTAGAGCAACTACACGTGGATAAAAACTGTTTTTATGTCTGGCTGTGGCAGCTTTGACAATCCGGAGTCGCCTTCCAGAGGGAAGTGATTCAAAGGGTTTGTGGCCAGGGTGAGAGGGATCAGAGATCTTGCCCGCTCGCTTCCTGGCCATTGCAGTGTACAGTTCATCAATGGGGGGAAGGTTGCAGCCAAGAACCTTCTCTGCTGATTGAACGATTCGCTGCAGCCTCCAGGTGTCGTGCTTGGTGGCTGAGCCAAACCAGACCATGATGGAGAAGGTGAGAACAGACTCTACGATGGCCGTGTAGAATTGGACCATCATTGCCTGTGGCAGATTGTGCTTCCTCTGCTGCCGTAGGAAGTACATCCTATGTTGTGCCTTTTTGAATGTGGAGTCGATGGTAGCCCCCCACTTACCTTGGAGATGATGGTTCCCAGGAACTTAAAAGACTCCACAGATGTGACTGTGGTGTTGTTGATGGTGAGTGGTGTGAGGGGAGGGGGAGCTCTCCTAAAGTCCACAATCATTTCCACTGTCTTAAGAGCATTGAGCTCTAGGTTGTTGCTACGGCACCAGGATGCCAGCTGTGACACTTCCTGTCTGTAGGCAGATTCCTCCACATCCTGGACAGTAGTAGTGAAGTTGGGGATGGTATAAAACAGGAAATTAGAAATGCGTGCGACAAAGGCAAAACAGTTATAATGGGTGACTTCAATCTACATATAGATTGGGTGAATCAAATTGGCAGGGGCGCTGAGGAAGAGGATTTTTTGGAAAGTATGAGGGATAGTTATCTAAATCAACATGTAGAGGAACCAACGAGAGAGCAGGCTATTTTAGACTGGGTATTGAGTAATGAGGAAGGGTTAGTTAGCAGTCTTATTGTGCGTGCCCCCTTGGGCAAGAGTGACCATAATATGGTCGAGTTCTTCATTAGGATGGAGAGTGACATTGTTAATTCAGAAACAATGGTTCTGAACTTAAGGAAAGGTAACTTTGAGGGTATGAGACGTGAAATGGCCAAGATTGATTGGCAATCAATTCTAAAAGGGTTGACGGTGGATACGCAATGGAAGACATTTAAAGACTGCATGGATGAACTACAAAAATTGTTCATCCCAATTTGGCAAAAGAATAGATCAGGGAAGGTAGTGCATCCGTGGATAACAAGGGAAATCAGGGATAGTATCAAAGCAAAAGATGATGCGTACAAAGTAGCCAGAAAAAGCAGCATACCAGAGGACTGGGAGAAATTCAGAGACCAGCAGAGAAGGACAAAGGGGTTGATTAGGAAGGAAAAATAGATTATGAAAGAAAACTGGCAGGGAACATAAAAACTGACTGCAAAAGTTTTTATAGATATGTGAAGAGAAATAGATTAGTTAAAACAAATGTAGGTCCCTTGCAGTCAGAAACAGGTGAGTTGATCATGGGGAACAAGGATATGGCGGACCAATTGAGTAACTACTTTGGTTCCGTCTTCACTAAGGAAGACATAAATAATCTGCCGGAAATAGCAGGGGACCGCAGGTCAAAGGAGCACTTGAGTGAAATCCAGGTTAGTCGGGAAGTGGTGTTGGGTAAATTGAATGGATTAAAGGCCGATAAATCCCCAGGGCCAGATAGGCTGCATCCCAGAGTACTTAAGGAAGTAGCTCCGGAAATATTGGATGCATTAGTGATAATCTTTCATAACTGTTTAGATTCTGGAGTAGTTCCTGAGGATTGGTGGGTAGCAAACGTAACCCCTCTTTTTAAGAAGGGGGGGAGAGAGAAAACGGGGAATTACAGACCAGTTAGTCTAACATCGGTAGTGGGTTAACTGCTAGAGTCAGTTATTAAAGATGGGATAGCAGCACATTTGAAAAGTGGTGAAATCATTGGACAAAGTCAGCATGGATTTACGAAAGGTAAATCATGTCTGACGAATCTTGTGGAATTTTTCGAGGATGTAACTAGTAGCGTGGATGGGGGAGAACCAGTGGATGTGGTGTATCTGGACTTCCAGAAGGCTTTCGACAAGGTCCCACATAAGCGATTAGTATATAAACTTAAAGCATATGGCATTGGGGGTTCAGTATTGATGTGGATAGAGAACTGGCTGGCAAACAGGAAGCAAAGAGTAGGAGTAAACAGGTCGTTTTCACAATGGCAGGCAGTGACTAGTGGGCAGGCACGTGCCGTGAGTAATTACTCTGGGTAGGCACTCAGTCCGCTTTAAAAAAAATGTAAACCGCGCATGCGCAGATTGTTCTCCCCGTTAAATAAATAAATAAATAAATAAAAAACAGTGACTTATCACAAAGTGCTGAATCTTCACTGCCTCACCGCTGCCGCAGCTCTCCGGGTGCGAAACCACGGACTGTAGCTGGGGATAGAAGCAGCTCGGAGAGTGGCCACCGCTGAACTGGCCACCACTTCAGCGCCTTCTGCCGGCCCGCTCACCTTTGGCAGTGCTCTCTGTCTGAACACCTGTCACCTGCCGTTCGCCGACTTCACTCATGTCAGCGGCTTCCTGCAAATCCTTAAATTCCCACAGCCGAGTAACCTCAATCGCGCTGTTGGAATTTAAGGACATGAGTGAGGCCAGCGAGCGGCAGGAGAGAGGTTTTTAGATGGAGAGCTGCCAGAGGTGAGCGGGTGGTTCTGGAGCTAAGGTGGCGGCTGGTTCCGCTGTCCGGCCCGGCGGCCGCTCGAGCTACTTCTCTCTCTCTCCCCCCCCCCCCCCCCCCCGGACTCTGAGCAGTGTCATTTCATGCCCCCTTGCAAGGAACGTCGCAAGTGGATGCCCCCGACCCCTCATTCATAACATTTGTGCCCTCCCCGCAACGTTACCCCGGGCCAGACTCCCCACACGCTGTGAAAGGAGCTCTCTCCCCACTCCGACTCCCACACCCCCCCACACCCCGGCAAATACGGTATTAAAAAAAATAAATCACAAAATATACTTACCATATCATTAGGACACGACAAACCATGGTTGAAAACCCCGCCAATAAACTTGCGCTGCGCATGCACGGTAGACTGATGCGCATGCGCAGTATGATGCTGCGCATGCGCAGTGCTACAAAGGCAGGATTTCTGCTGCCTTCAGCCCCGATTAAAATTGACGGCTTCAGGCAGCGCTGACGGCACGGGGGCTGCACAGAGCTTCCCGTGTCACAAGCGCTGCGGGTGAAAGGCACAGGGAATTATGCCTACCTAAGAGATCAGTCTCTTACATAGGCATAATTCTCCCATGCCTTTACTATTTATATTTAATAATTCCCATTTCATAATTTTAGTCAGGGTAGGCAGTGCCTACCTTGCCTACCCTGACGGCACGTGCCTGCTAGTGGGGTACCGCAAGGCTCAGTGTGGGACCCCAGCTATTTACAATATACATAAATGATCTGGATGAGGGAATTTAAGGCAATATCTCCAAGTTTGCGGATGACACTAAGCTGGGGGGCAGTGTTAGCTGTGAGGAGGATGCTAGGAGAATGCAAGGTGACTTGGATAGGCTGGGTGAGTGGGCAAATGTTTGGCAGATGCAGTATAATGTGGATAAATGTGAGGTTATCCACTTTGGTGGGAAAAATAGGAAAACCGACTACTATCTAAATGGTGGCCGATTAGGAAAAGGGGAGATGCAGCGCGACCTGGGTGTCATGGTACACCAGTCATTGAAAGTAGGCATGCAGGTACAGCAGGCAGTGAAGAAAGCCAATGGTATGTTAGCTTTCATAGCAAAAGGATTTGAGTATAGGAGCAGGGAGGTTCTACTTCAGTTGTTTAGGGTCTTGGTGAGGCCACACCTGGAGTATTGCGTACAGTTCTGGTCTCCAAATCTGAGGAAGGACATTATTGCCATAGAGGGAGTGCAGCGAAGGTTCACCAAACTGATTCCTGGGATGTCAGGACTGTCTTATGAACAAAGACTGCATAGACTCGGTTTATACTCTCTAGAATTTAGGAGATTGAGAGGGGATCTTATAGAAACTTACAAGATTCTTAAGGGGTTGGACAGGCTAGATGCAGGAAGATTGTTCCCGATGTTGGGGAGGTCCAGGACAAGGGGTCACAGCTTAAGGATAAGGGGGAAATCCTTTAGGACCGAGATGAGAAGGAATTTTTTCACACAGAGAGTGGTGGGTCTCTGGAACTCTCTGCCACAGAGGGTGGTTGAGGCCAGTTCATTGGCTATATTTAAGGGGGAGTTAGATGTGGCCCTTGTGGCTAAGGGGATCAGAGGGTATGGAGAGAAGGCAGGTACGGGATACTGAGTTGGATGATCAGCCATGATCATATTGAATGGCGGTGCAGGCTCGAAGGGCCGAATGGCCTACTCCTGCACCTATTTTCTATGTTTCTATGTTTTGAATATGCAGAGATCTCATGAAGAAATCCACTTATTTGTTAAACAGCTGGTCATGGATTCATAGTTCTGGGTCCTTACCAACTTCGATATCTTCTTGACTTATCATATTTTGAAACATGTAATGGAAGTGTTTAGCTTATCATTCTTCAGCCTTACTTGAACCTCAGCAAAAGTGAAGGGAAAGTAGGCATGCAGGTGCAGCAGGCAGTGAAGAAAACAAATGGTATCTTAGCATTCATAGCAAAAGGATTTGAGTACAGGAGCAGGGAGGTTCTACTGCAGTTGTACAGGGTCTTGGTGAGACTACACCTGGAGTATTGAGTACAGTTTTGGTCTCCAAATTAAAGGAAAGACATTCTTGCCATAGAGGGAATCCAGAGAAAGTTCACCAGACTGATTCCTGGGATGTCAGGACTTTCATATGAAGAAAGACTGGATAGACTCAGCTGTAACTCGCTAGAATTTAGAAGATTGAGGGGGGATCTTATAGAAACTTACAAAATTCTTAAGCGGTTGGACAGGCTAGATGCAGGAAGATTGTTCCCGATGTTGGGGAAGTCCAGGACAAGCGGTCACAGTTTAAGGATAAGGGGGAAATCTTTTAGGACGGAGATGAGAAAAACATTTTTCACACAGAGAGTGGTGAATCTCTGGAATTCTCTGCCACAGAAGGTAGTTGAGGCCAGTTAATTGGCTACATTTAAGAGGAGTTAGATGTGGCCCTTGTGGCTAAAGGGATCCAGGGGTATGGACAGAAGGCAGGTACTGGACACTGAGTTGGATGATCAGCCATAATCATATTGAATGTTGGTGCAGGCTTGAAGGGCCGAATGCCCTACTCCTGCACCTATTTTCTATGTTTCTATGTATATGTAGGGGATGGTATATACAAACAGATTTTGTACCTCAGAATATTGTTGCTTTTGTGCTTGTGCTTTGATTGTTTTGAGCACCTGTCGAAGACATTTTAATAATCTATTAATATGAACTAACACTGCTGCAAAATCATTGTTGGACTATTAAGGACCTGTCCAACCAACATGCGACTCCATGCGGTGAGCGCGACCTAACGTGGTCGCTTGAGCCGTCCGGCCTCGCGGGGCCGGTCCACTTCGATTGCCGGAGCCGTATGAAGTTATACGGAGCTGGTCCCGACATCGCGCGGGGCTCCGAAAAACTGACTGTGTTCAAAAATTCCGCGCGACAACGACCTGTCGGCCCGCAGTCGCCTCGATGCATTACGCACTGCCTCGACGTCGTGCCTCCGTGACCCTCTCTCTGTGTGCCTCCGTGACCCTCTCGCTATGTGCCTCCGTGTCTCCCTCTGTGAGTCCCTCTGTCCTTGCGAACTTACCGCGGACTTCGCTCCAACTTCGCGCCACTCACCCGACCTCCATGCTGCCCCCGCTGCCGGTTTGGTCGTGCTCACCGCATGAAGGCGCATGCTGGTGGGACCGGCCCTGTACGGGGATCACTCGACCTCCGCGCGGCTCCCGCTTCCAGTTTGGTCGCGTTTGCCGCATGCAGGTCGCATGCTCGTGGGATAGGCCGTTTACTGTGTTTATCTTTTGACCACTTGGGAAGTACTCTACTCTTTAAGTTGAAATGATTAATTTCACATTTGTAGGAAGGAACTGCAGATGCTGGTTAACACCGAAGATCGACACAAAATGCTGGAGTAACTCGGTGGGATAGGCAGCATCTCTGGAGAGATGGAACTGGTGACATTTCAGAGTCTGAAAAAGGGTCTCGACCAAAAACGTCACCCGTTCTCTCCAGAGATGCTGCCTGTCCCGCTGAGTTACTCCGGAGTTTTGTTTTACTTCATATTTAACCTGCATTCACAGGAACTTCAACTTAACTAACAGTTTTGTGTTAGGGACTTTATGAAATGCTTTCAGTAAATACACAGGAATAAACATTGCGTAAATCAATAAACACCCCCTTATGCATCACCTCAATCCCGTCAACAAAATGTTGATCAGAATTATTCATTCTGATAGGTTCATCATAAATCTCTATTGACAACCATCAGAATAGTTCATTGTAGATCTCTGCTGACAATCTCTGATCAAGGTGTCCAGTCATTCCACCCGAATCATAGGCTTTAGTGATTTTCTGAGAATAGATCATCAAAAGGTGATCAATAATAATCTTCCGCTCATCTTTCTTAAAATATGGTGTAGATTGCACAAATCATCCAATTTTTAATGAATTCTACCAAATGCATCAAAATCATAGAACCCAGAACGATGTAGCACAGGAACAGGCCCTTTGAGTCACCATGTCTGCATTGACCATGATACCCATCTATCCAATCCCATCTGTCTCTTCATGGTCTATATCCCTCTATTCATGTTCATGTATCTGTCTAAATGCCTCTTAAATATTACTATTGCTTCTGCTTCTACCACCTCCCCAGGCTGTCCATTCCAGGCACCTACCGTTCTATGTTTAGAAACTTGCTTTGCACATAATTCCTTTAAACTTTCCCCTGTGTTGTTCCGGTGGCGCCATGATGCACTGAACAGATGCTGCATTTAGCTCTGCTCCTGAAATTTGTGATTTTTCGCGTAAAAAGCCAGTTTGGAGAACGGGACCGCTTTAAAAATACTTACCGGAGCTGTTTGACGTCACGCTGATGACGTCATCATAAATCACTGCGAAAATAACGGTGTTTTAAGGCACTTTTAAATGTAAAAACTGATTCCTGCCCAAAGCCCTACAAGAACTGTTACAAAACATATTTTGAAAAAACAACAAATATCTGAAGACTTAAAATCTGAATTAGCCTCTGAAATGGCTACAAGGGCAAAGACGGAAATGGCTACAAAGGATAAAGAGCTGGAAGAAATAAAGTAGTCGGTAAGAGATTTAAGTTGTGAGATTGCCTCTGGGAATAAAAGTATCATGGAGAACATGAAAAGTATGATGGAGAACATGAATATTGGGAATCAGAAAATTATTGACTCAATGAGCAATTTAAATAAACAAATTGATGATGTGGAAGCTGGATTAACTGAAAATTGAAGAAGGTGGAAGAAGAGTATTTGGAGAAGTTTGTATCTTCACCAAACTATTACATCATATAAGACTGCTATGAAAAATATGGAAGTATCTATGCTACAAATGGCTGAAGATATGAAGAGAATGAATAAAGATCAGGAGTGTGTCGTGGGGCAATTGGCTAAAATGTCTGGTAAAGACATTTTAGCCAATTAAGTCAGAAACAAGGGTTCTGAACTTGAACAAAGGTAACTTTGAAGGTATGAGATGTGAATTGGCCAAGATAGACTGGCAGGTGATTCTTAAAGGGTTGACAGTGGATGTGCAATGGAAGGTATTTAAAGACTGCATGGATGAAATACAAAAATTGTTCATACCAGTTTGGCAAAAGAATAAATCGGGGAAGGTAGTGCATCCATGGATAACAAGGGAAATTAGGGATAGTATAAAAACAAATGATGAGGCATACAAATTTGCCAGAAAAAGCAGCCTACCGGAGGACTGGGAGAAATTCAGAATCCAGCAGAGGAGGACAAAGGGCTTAATTAGGAAAGGGAAAATAGATTATGAAAGGAAACTGGCAGGGAACATAAAAACTGACTGCAAAAGTTTTTATAGATATGTGAAGAGAAAGAGACTAGTTAAAACAAATGTTGGTCCCTTGCAGTCAGAAACAGGTGAATTGATCATGGGGAACAAGGACATGGCAGACCAATTGAATAACTACTTTGGTTCTGTCTTCACTAAGGAAGACATAAATAATCTGCCAGAAATAGCAGTGGAACGGGGGTCAAATAAGATGGAAGAACTGAGTGAAATCCAGGTTAGCCGGGAGGTGGTGTTGGGTAAATTGAACGGATTGAAGGCCGATAAATGCCCAGGGCCAGATAGTCTGCATCCCAGAGTACTCAAGGAGGTAGCCACAGAAATAGTGGATGCATTAGTGATAATTTTAAAAAATTCCTTAGATTCTGGAGTGGTTCCTGAGGATTGGAGGGTAGCTAATGTAACCCCACTTTTTAAAAAAGGAGGGAGAGAGAAAGCGGGGAGTTACAGACCGGTTAGTCTAACATCGGTAGTGGGGAAACTGCTAGAATCCGTTATTAAAGATGGGATAGCAGCGCATTTGGAAAGTGGTGAAATCATTGGACAAAGTCAGCATGGATTTACGAAAGGTAGATCATGTCTGACAAATCTGATAGAATTTTTCGAGGATGTAACTAGTAGAGTGGATACGGGAGAACCAGTGGATGTGTTATATCTAGACTTTCAGAAGGCTTTCGACAAGGTCCCGCATAAGAGATTAGCATACAAACTTAAAGCACACGGAATTGGGGGTTCAGTATTGATGTGGATAGAGAACTGGCTAGCAGACAGGAGGCAAAGGGTAGGAGTAAACGGGTCCTTTTCAGAATGGCAGGCAGTGACTAGTGGGTGCCGCAAAGCTCAGTGCTGGGACCCCAGCTATTTACAATATATATTAATGATTTGGACGAGGGAATTCAATGCAACATCTCCAAATTTGCAGATGACACCAAGCTGGGGGGTATAATTAGGTGTGAGGAGGATGCTTGGAGGCTGCAGGGTGATTTGGATAGGCTGAGTGAATGGGCAGATGCATGGCAGATGCAGTATAATGTGGATAAATGTGAGGTTATCCACTTTGGTGGCAAAAACATGAGGGTAGACTATTATCTGAATGGTGGCAGATTAGGAAAAGGGGAGATGCAACGAGACCTGGGTGTCATGATACACCAGTCATTGAAAGTAGGCATGCAGGTGCAGCAGGCAGTGAAGAAAGCAAAGGGTATGTTAGTATTCATAGCGAATGAATTTGAGTATAGGAGCAGGGAGGTTCTACTGCAGTTGTACAGGGTTTTGGTGAGGCCACACCTGGAGTATTGCGTACAGTTTTGGTCTCCAAATCTGAGGAAAGACATCCTTGCCATAGAGGGGGGTACAGAGAAGATTCACCAGACTGATTCCTGGGATGTCAGGACTTTCATATGAGGAAAGATTGGATAGACTCGGCTTGTACTCGCTGGAATTTAGAAGATTGTGGATGGATCTTATAGAAACTTACAAAATTCTTAAGGGGTTGGACAAGCTAGATGCTGGAAGATTGTTCCCGATGTTGGGGGAGTCCAGAACAAGGGGTCACAGTCTAAGGATAAGGGGGAATTCCTTTAGGACTGAGATGAGGAAAACATTCTTTACACAGAGAGCGGTGAGTCTGTGGAATTCTCTGCCACAGAAGGTAGTTGAGGTTAGTTCATTGGCTATATTTAAGAGGGCGTTAGATGTGGCACTTGTGGCCAAAGGGATCAGGGGGTATGGAGAGAAGGCAGGTACGGGATACTGAGTTGGATGATCAGCCATGATCACATTGAATGGCGGTGCAGGCTCGAAGGGCCGAATGGCCTACTCCTGCACCTATTTTTCTATGTTTCTAAATGCCTTGATTTGGAAGCACGTTCAAGACTGCAGAATTTAAGAATAGTTGGAGTGACAGAGGGAAAGGTGATCCTCGTGAGTTCGCTGCCAATTTACTTAAGCAAGTATTCAACCTGCCCGCTGAACCGAAAATAGAAGTGGCACATCAGGCGCAAAGAGCATAATCAAGGCCAGGAGACCCCCCCCCCCTCCCCCCCCCCCCCCACCCCCCCCACGGCAGATCATAGTGAAATTTCATGACATTTCAGAGGTGGAAGATATTATGAAAAAAATTCAATAGAGAAAGAATATGATGTTTGGGAATGAGATCATCAAGTTATTCAGAGATTATCCTCAAGAAATCGTCAAAAAACGAGAACTGTTTTCAAAAACACGACAGATCCTGAAAGGCAATCAAAATGTAAGATATGGGATAATCTACCCGGCTAAAATGAGGAATATCTATAATGGTACCGAACGTGCGTTTACTGACCCAGAGGAAGTATACAAACATGCTTGAGATCTCGTAAAAGAGATAGCTGATAAGTAAATCACGATGACTGCCAGGACAAGGCTTTTTATTCCATAGATATCGGCGAAGGGAAGCTGAGAAATATCACTTTTTAAAAGACTAAGATGGCGCAGCTCCTCCATGTGCTGGTGTCTAGACATCTTATCTTCTTTGGGATGTGAACTCAAGGGCATTCTTTGTTTCATCCCGAATGAAATGCGGAACAACAAGGGTGCGGCTGAATGGAGAACTTAATACAAATGGACTTGAAAACAAACCTTTTGAATTAAAGTCTTTTAAAATTTTAACTCAACACTAACACAGAAACTAATGAATTAACATAGTAACAGCAATTGAATCTAATGGGAACTGTTAAAATGGTTGAATGTAATAATGTTTTATAATGATTGACCCCCTCCCCCGGGGAGGGGAAGGGGGGGCTAAATATAAGGAAATCATTTTTTTTAAGTCTGTTTTTAATCTAACTCATAATATAAGGCTTCAGTTCTAATTAGGCTTGGGAGGAGGTGAGAAGACTCAGGTCCTTGGCAAACAGCCAGGAGTCTGACTCTGGTTAACTCCTTCCAACCAGCAGTTAATTATTACTGAATATGAAGCAAATATAAAAACTGTTAACACAAGTAAATGGTAGATAATCCGAAAACTTAATTAGATAAGACTTCATATATATATATATATATTGTAACTGTGATATATATAATTCAGATTTGAATTGGCCCCATCTCCCTTTTGCAAGATTTCTCAAGGGAGCGGAGCTAAATGTGTATTAACAATAACAAAAGTCAACAAATTTGTAACTACCACCTGTGGCTAATTTGTTAGTGTCATTTTTTGACACTGTAATATCTCTTAAAAAAAATTTTGTCACAATAATTCACACTTTTTTGTCTTTTCGCTTAAGGACAATTTTAAAAGGGATGTACCAACAGAATTTAATAGCGGCAAATGCTCCCCCAACACCTGGAGACCTGAAGTATTTGTTGCACCTTATGAGTCAAAGGTATCAAAGTAATTTAAAATGCAAGATGATAAACAAAAGAAACTAGGACAAATCACATTTTGTAGTTGGAATATAAGGGGTGTTAACGAACCAATTAAAATGGGTAAGATTTTTGCACAATTGAAATCGCTCAATTCAGATATAATTTTCTTGCAAGAAACACATCTGAAAATACAAGCTCAGACTAGATTGAAGACAAACTGGATAGGTCAAACATATCAGTCTTCATATATCTCCAAATCTAGAGGCACGGCAATTATAATTCGTAAAGGTATACCATTTAAATCAAAGAATATCATAACAGACAAGGAAGGGAGATATCTTATAGTTACCAGAGAGATTCATGCTACCCCAATTACCATGGTAAATATTTACACGCCTAATTTTGCTAACCCCCAATTTTTTAATAAAATTCTGAATATAATTTCAGTTTAATTATCAAAATGTGATAATTGGGGAAGATTTTAATTGCGTTTTAGATCCATACCTGGATACATCCACACAACAAATGAGGGATAATACAAAATCTAAAACTAGTGAACTCCTAAATACATACATAAAAAACACAAATATAACATGTTTGGAGGATCGCTAACCCAGCTGGAAGGGAATACTCGTTCTATTCAACGGTACACAAAACTTATTCATGTATTGACTATTTTCTAGTGGACACAAAATGAATTCCCTACACAATGAATGTAAAATATCATAACAGCATAATTTCTAACCACACCCCATTAACCTTTTTTTTAAACTGGAAGGAAAAATCATTTTGGAGGTTTAATCCTCAAATTCTAAATGACCCACAAGGTGGTATATACTTAAAACAACAGATGGAACTTTTTTTCGAGACCAATGACACCCCAGATATTTCACCCGTTTTACTATGGGAATCTTTTAAAGCATTTATCAGAGGATCTATAATTTCATATCAAGCTTTTCAAAATAAAAAGAATAAGAATGAACAAATGCAGTTAGAAGAACGTATTAGACAACTGGGTCTAGTTAATGCTAAAGAGCCAACTATAGATAAACATAATAAAATAACAATATTGAAATTAAATAAAATATTATCAGCAAAAGTTATGACTATTTTAAATTACAAAACAGGAAAACTTTGAATTCGGTGATTAACCACATAAACTTTTGGCATGTCAGATGAAAAAATCGGGAAAAAGATCATACGATTTTAAAGATTAAATCAGATAAAGGGAAATTGTTAACACTGCCTAATGATATTAATAAAAGATTTGCTCAATTTTATCAACATTTATACACATCTAAAACGTCAGCAGATAGTACTAGAGTTCTAAAGTTATAGAGTTCTTGGATAACTGTAATCTCCCAAAACTCAACCCGATTGAACAAGAGGAATTAGGAGCACAGATCTCAATTAAGGAAATAGAAGAAACAATAAACTCATTAAAGAATGGAAAAAAACCAGGACCAGATGGGTTTAGTAATGAATTTTATAAAATATTTTATGAGATAATTTCACCATGTTTACATAAAATGTACACATATGCTTTCAAAGAACAAATATTACCAGAAACATTAGCAGAATCAACGATTACACATACCTAAAAAATATAAAGATTTAGAAGACCCTGGTTCATACAGAGCCATTGCACTGTTAAATACTAATTTAAAAAATAGCGAAAACATTAGCTGGAAGATTAAGTAAATATGTTAGTAAATTAATAAATGCGGATCAAACGGGGTTTATACCCAAGAGATACTCATGCAATAATCTGAGACGTCTGTTTAATATAATGCATTCATATAAAACTGAAGAACAAGACTTATCAATTATCTCATTGGACGCAGAAAAAGCTTTCGATCAAGTGGAATGGGACAACATGGTTAAAGTATTGCAACAATTTCAAATGGGAGAGAATTTTATCTCATGGGTAAAACTATTATATGACAGGCCCACTGCTGGAATATTAACTAATAACATCACCAAAATTTCAATTATCCTGGGGCAATAGACAGGGATGCTCACTATCACCTCTGCTATTTGCTCTTGTAATAGAACCTCTAGCTGAAATCATTAGAACACATCCGAACATCCATGGTTATATTACAAAATGCTCAAATAACAAAATATTATACGCAGATGATGTACTACTGTACATAACAAAATCACAAATCAGCTTACCAAATATATTAAATCTAATAGAGGAATTTGGATCCTTTTCAGGATATAGAAGAAATTGGAATAAAAGTGAAATTATGATGATAAAACCTCAAGACTCAACACATCTGCTAAAATCATATATATATATTAAAACTGAGTGGTTGTCTGCCGACAACCGTCTGCCGCGTCTCCGCCCTTTGATTTTGTGCTCCGCCAAAACCGAACCCTCAGACGCCGCCGTTTTTCCCACCAGGCCAGATGTTACGCTTGTGCATTAACAAAGGCGCTCCTTGTTACGTTTGGATGTCGTTACGTACACCGTTTTTAATAAAATCCTCCCCCCCCCCACTTTTTCGAAAATCAAACTTCTCTCACCCATAGAATGTTGGTAAACATTCCATTGTGTGATGTCACAATGCCCAACGCTCACATATGTCCAATCGGAACGGATCTCATCTATATCTGCCTTTGCCGCAGCCCCAGCCCCCCCTCTGCCTGGTGTTCCAGCACGTTCCATTGTGTGATGTCACAATGCCATCCCTCACAAATGGCCAATCGGAATGGATCTCATTTACATCTGCCTTTGCCCCAATCCCAGCCCCAGTAGCCTGTGTGGCAGCGCTTGATCACGTGTGTGGGAATAGAGAAAGACGATTGGGGGTGATGGGGAGTGAGGAATAAATGGACTGCCCCTACCCCTCCCCCTCCCCCTCCTTCACTACCACCCCACTCTTTCCACTCTCTCCCCCCAACCCTCTCCCCCTCCCTCCACACTCTTCCCCCTCCCTCCCCTACCCCATCTCCCTCCTCCCTATCATTCCCCGACACCTCTCTCACCCTTTCCCATCCCTCTCTCCTCCCCCACCCTCCCCCCTCCTCCTCCCAGCCCATCCCTCCTTCCCTCTCTTCCCCACCCCCTTCCCTCTTTCCCCCTACCCCTCTCCCCCTCCCTCCCTACTCTTTCACTTCTCTCCCCGTTCCCAGCTTAGTGTGTGTGACTCTGGGGGCGGGTACGCTTAGTGTGTGTGACGACACACGCCCCTCCCCCCGAACTCCAGTCGAACTTGCAAAGGACCCACTGTGTGTGACGACACGCGCTCCTCCCCCCCCCATTCAATCGCTTTGGTGCGTGAGACGCGCGCAGCATCTGAACGCTCAGCTGTTTTTCGAATTCTTCACCAACCGTCATTCTGACTTGGTTTGTGAAGAGCAAAGTCCGGATTTCCATTTGTTTCCAGATAAGAATCTGCTTCCATAAGAATCTGCTTCCATTGTCATAGACAGCTCATTTTAATTTTTCAGTTGTTTGTTTGGCAGTAAGACATCATTTTGAGACAATTTATCTTTCTGTCTCCATTTAATTTATAATTCTTAAAGAGTGCATTTCATTTAAAATATTTTTTTTACGTTATCATTTGATTGAATTTAATTGTTAATTTCTTTGTTTGTTTTTAATTGAATTGTTTCTCATTTAACTTTGTGTTATAAATATTAAAGAGTGCATGCGTCCCGGCCTCGCCCCCCGCCTCTGTGGATTAAAGGCGCAGAAAGATCAAGAAAGTTCTCCAGATCAAAGATTCTACAGCTGCATTCCGCTATAGCTTCTTTGTTCTTCAGATCTCGGGGCAGCAACTCCTCACGCGCTGAACTTTCTTCTCACCAAAGATTATAGAGGAGCTTTAATCTTCTATATAATCCTCTATAATCTTTGCTCCTCACACCCGGCGCAGCTCGTGAAGCCCCTCCCATCCCCTACGCGCACATTCCAGCTGTGGGTTTCTAGAGAGTCAGAAGCCGGTGCTCCTTTGCTGTCAACGCTCGCTCCTGGGCAAACGCGTCTTGCCTTAGCGACTTTAAAAGGCTGTTGTCAGCTGGTTATTATCAACGGCTGCGGGCGTTGCGAGGCCAAGTTACATCAACCCAATCCCCCTCCACACTCTCCTTCCCCCTCACCTTTCTCCCTCTCCCTTTCCCCCTCTCCCTTCCCCCCTCTCCCTTCCCCCCTCTCCCTGCCCCCTCTCTCCTCCCGTCTCTTTCTCCGCCCATCTCTCACCTATCCTCCCCCCCCCACCAACCCTCCCTCTCCTCCTCCCCTCCACCCCCTCTCACTCTGTCTCTTGCCCTTCTGTCTATGCCCCTTTCTCTCTGTCCCCATTCTCTCTCTGCTCTCACTCGCTACCCCCCCCCCCCCCTCCATCTCTAGAAGTGCCTGCGAGTTGGGGGCTATGCGTTAGTGGATAGGGCGGTTATGGGGTAAAAGGAGCAAATTAATAATATTAATATAATATCAAGGGGGGGTAGTTAGTGTGTGTGTCGCCGCATGCCAGCGCTCCCCCCCCCCCAACCACACGTGTGTGTGTGTGTGTGTTACGTATCTCCTAGAAAACCAGAGATTTTTACAATTTCGATTTAACTTATGAGTTCAGAAATCCACTCGTTGGTCAGTTTTTTCCCAGATTTTGAATAAAATTTATCACAGAACTCAATTTTTAAAATATAAACATCGCTCACCAGCTGCTGACGTGACAATGCCCACCAATCCAGGCCCACCTGCCTCCTGCCCCCCACCCCCCGGCGCCGTTGTGGATTAAAATGCGCAGAAAGATCGAGAAAGTTCTGCAGAACAAAGATTCTACAGTTCCGTTCCGCTATAGCTTTTTTGTTCTACAGATCTCGGGGTAGCGACTCCTCCCACGCTGAATCTACTCCTCTCCGCTATAGGATCACGTGCTTAAACTTCTCATCACTGTTGGCGCAGCTCGTGAAGCCCCGCGCGCTCATTCCAGCTGTGGGTTTCCAGAGTCAGAAGCCGCTTCTCTCTCTCCCTCTTCATTTAGCAGCCCGGCTCCCCCCCCCCCCCCCCCCCCTTCTCTACTCACCTCCTCCCCTCTCCTTCCTTCCCCTCTGCTCTCTACCAAAGATCCTATAGACAATCGTCTGCCCCACCCCCCCAGCTCTGTCACACTGGCGGAAGCGACAATCGGTTGGACCCCCGCCGCTGCTTTTCACCGCCCTCAGATTGCTCCATGCATCTCGCTGCCCCCCCATCTCCCTACCCCCTCTCTCTTCCTCCTCCTCCTTCCTCCCCCACCCTCCCTCCCCTAAAACACACCCATCCACCCCCTCCCCTCCACCTCCCTTCCCCCCATCTCTCCCCCTCCCTTCCCACCCCCTCCCCTCTCTCTCCATCTCTCTCTCTCCCCTCCTCCCCCCTCCCTCCTCTCCCTCTGTTTCCTGCCCTTCTGTGTCTCCCCATTCTCTCTCTGCCCTCACTCTCTACGCCCCCCCCCTCTCTCTCTCTAGATGGGCCTGCGAGGTGGGGGCTATGTGTCCGTGGATAGGGTGGTTATGGGGTAAAAGGAACAAATCAATAATAGTAATATAATATCAAGGGGGGTAGTTAGTGTGTGGGGGTGGTTAGTGTGTGTGAGACTCTGCATGCCGCCCCGCCCTCCCCTCCTCGAAAACCAAACGCAAAAAACCCGTAGGGATTGAACTTATGAATTCAGAAATCCACTCCTTGGACAATTATTTCCCCAGATTTTGAAGTCACGAAACTAAATGTTTAAAATATAAACGGTGCTTGCCAGCTGCTGACGTCACAATGCCCACATGCCCACCAATCTACGCCCGCCTGCCTCCAGGCCCCGCCCCCCCGCTGCAGATTAAAGGCGCAGAAAGATTGAGAAAGTTCTGCAGAACAAACGTTCTACGACTCTGTTCCGCTATAGCTTCTTTGTTCTACAGATCTCGAGGCAGCGATTGCTCAAGCGCTGAATCTACTCATAAGTTCTGGAGAATAAATATTCTATAGCTCCTTTCCGCTATTGGATCACGCACTGAAGCTTCTCATGACTGGTAGCACAGCTCGTGAAGCCCTGCGCGCTCATTGCAGCTGTGGGTTTCCCCAAGTCAGAAGCCACTTCTCTCCCCCCCCCCCACGCTCGCTCTCTCTCGTTCGCTCTCTCTCTTTCCCCCCCCCCCACGCTCTCTCTCTCTCCCAACCCCCTGCCCTCCCTCCCCTAAACCCCCTTCACCGACCCCCCCCCCCCCCCCCCCCCGCAACCTCATGTTGGGGGAACAGAAAAATGTAAATACTTGGGAATCGAAATTACCAGAAAATATAAATCTTGATTTAATGCAAACTATATGCCCCTACTTAACAAATTAAACGCCCTGATTAAGTTTTGGAAAACTCTTCCAATGTCTTTAATGGGATGAATAAATGCTATAAAAATGATCTTTTTACCACAAATTTTCTATATACCAATCAATACCAATATACTTACCTAAAAAGTTTTTTAAAAAACTGGATTCTGATATTACAAATTTTATATGGGACTATAAATCTCAGAATTCAAAGAAGACATTTGTGCAAACCCAAAGAATTCGGTGGATTAACACTCCCTAATTTTTTGTATTATTGTTGGGTAGCAAATGTCAAAAATGTGATTCACCTGTTGGACAACTCTGCCCAGCGGGTGGATTGGATAGTAATGGAGAGAGAGGATTGTGCCCCTTTTAATATAGGAGCAATCCTTCTCTCACCAACAAAACTGAATAGTACAATATAAAGTAAAAATTCAATTATTCATATTCAATTCAATTCAAGTTTAATGTCATTGCACAAATACAAGTATAGGTACAACGAAATGCAGTTTAGCGTCGTTCTTAGTGATAGCGATATAGAAAAATAAATACAGAGTGCAGTGGTAGCAATATGGAAAATAAATAAATACAGGGTACAGACAAGTCTATCAGCTGGGCTCCGAGTTCAGCAGTCGGATGGTGTAGTTGAAGAAGCTGTTCTTCGTCCTACTGGTGCGGGACTTGAGGCTCCTGTACCGCCTCCCTGATGGGAGGAGGGCAAACAGTCCATGATTAGGGTGTGAGGGGTCCTTGATGATCTTCCCGGCCCGCTTCAGGCACCGTTTTCGGTGGAGGGCATCCAAGGCAGGGAGCGGGGCACCGATGATGTACTGGGCGGTTTTCACCACCCGTTGTAGTGCCTTCCTGTCTGCCACGGTGCAACTGCTGTACCATACCGTAAAGCAGGTGGTCAGGATGCTTTCGATGGTGCAGCGGTAGAAGTTCGTCAGGATCTGGGGGGACAGGTGGGCTTTTTTGAGCCTCCTCAGAAAGTAAAGGCGCTGCTGTGCCTTTTTGATTAGCTTTGAGGTGTTGAGGGACCAGGACAGATCCTCCGAGATGTGTACCCCGAGGAATTTGTAGTTGGAGACCCGCTCCACCTCAGTCCCGTTTATATGGATGGGGGTGTGTCTGCCCCCTCTGTTCTTCCGAAAGTCAACAATTATTTCCTTCGTCTTCTGGGAGTTGAGGACGAGGTTATTGTTGGCACACCAGGTAGTCAGGTGCTGGACCTCCTCCCTGTAGGCTGATTCGTCATTATCACTGATCAGTCCTACCACCGTGGTGTCATCGGCAAATTTTATGATGGCGTTGGAGCCATACTTGGGGATGCAGTCATGCGTGAAGAGGGAGTAGAGGAGAGGGCTGAGCACACAGCCCTGTGGCACGCCGGTGTTCAGTGTTATAGTGGAGGAGGTGAGGTTGTTGACCCTAACAGACTGTGGTCTGTTAGTGAGGAAATCCAGTGTCCAATTGCAGAGGGAGGTGGAGATGCCAAGACCGCTGAGTTTGGTGATCAAGCTAGCGGGTATGACAGTGTTAAAGGCAGAGCTGAAGTCAATAAACAGCAGCCTGATGTAGGTGTTGTTGCTGTCCAGGTGGGTCAGGGCAGAGTGTAGGGCCGTCGATATGGCGTCCTCTGTAGACCTGTTTGACCGGTAGGCAAATTGGTGGGAGTCCAGTGTGGGGGGGAGGCTGGCTTTGAGGTGAGCCAGGATCAGCCGCTCAAAGCACTTAGCGATGACAGGGGTGAGTGCCACTGGCCGGTAGTCGTTGAGACTCCCTGTCGCTGATTGTTTGGGCACTGGCACAATGGTAGATGTCTTGAGGCAAGTGGGGACGACACCCTGGGCCAGTGACAGATTGAAAATGTCAGTGAGGACCAGGGATAGTTGTCCGGCACATGCCCTGAGCACCCGCCCGGGGATGCCATCGGGGCCGGCAGCTTTGTGCTCATTCACCTTGCTCAGTGCGTCTTGTACAGCAGAGGTGGAGAGACTGAGGGGTTGTTCATTCGGGGGTGGAGCAACTTTGATGGCGGGAGTTTTGTTGTCCCGGTCAAAGCGAGCATAGAAGTGGTTTAGCTCATTAGGAAGGGAGGCGTTGTCCGGGGGGGGGGTGTTGACTTTATGGTAGTCGGCAATGGACTTAATTCCTTGCCACATGCGCCTGGGGTCGGAGTTGTTTCGGAAATGCTCCTCAATCCGCTGTTTGTGATTGAGTTTAGCATTCCTAATTCCCTTTTTCAGATTGGCCCTGGATGAGCTGTATCCCTCAGCGTCGCCAGATTTAAAAGCGGCGTCTTGAGCCTTCAGCAGGAGTCTGACCTCCCTGCTCATCCACGGCTTCTGATTAGGGAAGGTCTTTATCACTTTATGGGTGGTGACGTTATCAGTGCAGAATCTTATGTAGTCCAGAACAGTTGAGGTGTATGAATTTATGTCCACTTGGGAGTTAAAGGTGGCCTGGGTGGCAAACAGACTCCAGTCTGTTTGCTGAAACTGTTCCTGTAAGACAGAGACAGCCCCCTCAGGCCAGACCTTCACTGTCCTCGCGGTAGGTTTCACACGTCTGATCAGAGGTGTGTATTTGGGGAGCAGGAACAAAGAGAGGTGATCAGACTGTCCCAGGTGGGGGAGGGGAAGGGCTTTGTATGCTTCAGTAATATTAGTATAAACTAGGTCCAAAATATTGTTACCTCTGGTTGGGCAGGAGACATGTTGGTGGAATCTGGGGAGCACAGTTTTTAGGTTGGAGTACTATTCATAGTACTATTAGAATTTGGAAACAAATAAAATGAATCCTTAAATTATGAAATTTATCACTTCTCATCCCTATAGTTAATAATCCGTCGTTTAAACCTTCTGGTATTGATAAATCATTTACATATTGGGAAAGAATAGGAATTAAAACATTCAGAGACATGTATGAAAATGAAAATTTCTTATCATTCCAACAACTACAACTTAAATACAACCTGAGAAGTAATCAATATTTTAAATATTTTCAAATTCGTGATTACTTGAAAAAATATACACAAGAATATCAAAATTTATCTCTAGACTTATTAGACGAAGCAATGAATATAAAGGCGGATTCAACTAATTTAATATCATACTTGTATAATATCCTAAATATAGAAATACCATCATCTGATAGAATTAGAAGTGATTGGGAACAAGAAGTAGCTATAAAAATCTCGAAAGAGAGTTGGGATAAACACTTGCTATATGTACACAAATGCTCGATCAATGTAAGACATATTTTAATCCAATTTAAAACCTTACATAGACTATATTATTCAAAAACTAAAATAAGTAATTTTTTTCCAAATGTCTCCCCAATTTGTGATAAATGTCTATCTCATGAAGCATTCCTTTGTTTTTTGCATAAAAATCCAAAAATTCTGGAATGAAAAATGTTTACAAAATTATTCAAAATAAAATTGAAACCGAATGCAGAATTGATTATTTTTGGAACAATAGAAGCCAGCTTTGAGCTGACTTTGTTCCAAAAGAGCTTCCTTAATTATGGCTTAATAATGGCAAAAAAACCTATACTTAAATTCTGGAAAAACGCTCCACAGCAACGATAAAAATGTGGATTTCAAATATGTCCGAAATGTTACACCTCGAAGATATGAAATTCCTCCTAGCAGGCAAATCAGACCATTTTCAAAAGATTTTGTCTCCATTTATCGACTTATTACAAGCATAGGGTGCAACACAACTCTGAAAATAAATGGTATCAGGACCTGGTGTAAATATACGAAGTAGGTACATCCCTTTTATCTTATCTTATTTTACTTTCTCATATTTTCTGTCTTCTATTTTTTTTTCCTTTCTTTTCCTTTGGCTTTCTTTTTTATTCTTTTCTGTGTCTTACGCTTCTACGGGTTCTTCCTGATCACTCTTTCACGCACTTACTATCTTATCTAACTTTCTCTATTCTTCTTATTCTTCTTCTTAAAGTTTAAAATAAGAAGTAGTACAGGAAATGTATTATGTTTTTTTTGCCTTATTATCATTGTAATGTACATTACTTCTGATAAAGAAAATTAAAAAAAAACTTTCCCCAGCGTTCTAAATTGACACCTTTTATCATATGACATTTCCATGCTGGGAAAAAGACCCTGACTTTTACCCTATCTATATTATTTTTATTAGATCATGCCTCAGTCATACCCTTGATTCCAAATAAGATAGACATTGCTTCGTACTGCTCTTTCTCTAATGCAGAAAATGATGTGTGTATTTGTGTTTGGTATGTCTTTTTGACAATAGACAATAGATACAGGAGTAGACCATTTGGTTCTTCGAGCCAGCACCGCCATTCAATGTGACCATGTCGATTTTGAGATCATGTGATTTTGGTCTTTAGCTTAAGTTTGCCTTTTTAACTCTTCAATTATTTACTCCTACGTTTATGTCATCTAGAGCTGTTGTCCCTTTTGGTATGAACTGACTCTGAATGGCAGTAAATTATTTTCCTTAAAATACCCACTTCTCTTTGCATGTATCTATTGGTAGATTTGATCATTGACTTGTACATAATCAGTCTGTTGCATTTGAAGGCAACCGTATCCAAATGTAGAATTTTGGTAGCTGTGTTTTGTTTTGTTTTTCCTTTTGAAGCACTACATTGAATTCAATCATATTTAAATAATTTCAGCCCCCACCAGGCACTTCACTAAATGTTGTTCATTATTCAAGCAAATCGCATATGACATTCTTTGGTTTCCGAAATGTATCTTCTTTCGGACTTGAATTAGTCTCCTTGTGCTGTTTGCTGGTGATTGATGGTTCAACAATGTGTGAAATGGGGCTTAACAATTGAATACTGTTTGAATGGGCAATTATTAGTCTGTGGCAGATGTGTTTAAATATAGCACAGTCATTCATTTTTTTTACCCTGAAACATCTGCTGGAAATATTGAACAGGTCATGCAGCATCCATGGAGCAAGAATGTAGTTAACATTTCATACTGATAACCACAAAAAAATTCTCTGGTCATTGTTTTGTTTAGTTTAGAGATACAGCGCGAAAACAGGCCCTTTGGACTATCGAGTCTATACACTGACAAGCGATTCCTGCACATTAACGCTACACACTAGGGACAATTTACACTTATACCAAGCCAATTAACTTGCAAAGCTGTACTTTGGAATGTGGGTGGAAACTGAAGATCTCGGAAAAAATCCACTAGGTCACGGGGAAAATGTACAAACGCCATACAGACAGCACCAGTAGTCAGGATCGAACCTGGGTCTCTGACGCTGCAACTTGACTTGTTTTTCTTTCCTGTGCAGCCAGAAACCGTGGTCACATGGTCCAAGTGTATAGTTGGAGCGCAGTGGGAACCGGCCAGGAGCAGTGATACTAACCAGATGTGAGGCCGTAGTCTGACAAGAAAACAGCTTGTGTACCAGTGTACTAGGTACACTGCCAGAGCATGGAGGGGAATAATTTTGGTGTTTATATGAAGTGTGGCAGGGAACAAGATCAGATGTGCATAGAGTGCAGGGGTGGAATCATGGACAGGTGTATAGGTATAAGCGAGGGCAAATATTTGTGGGGGTTTGGGAGCAGAGCAAGAATGGAGCCAACATGTGGGGAGTAAAGCACAGCTGTGGAGTGGTTGTGGATGAAGAGTAAACTCAATTGTAGATTGAGTGGAGATCAGAAAACGGTTGTGTGGGAAAAGGGAACAGGTCGACAGGTCGTAATAATTCATTAAGCACAATTTAGGGAAAAGCTGATTATTTACAATTCTAATCAGCAATGGTCAAATTGCACAGTATTGTGTGCAATTAAGGGTTAATTCATGCTCTCATTTTCCTTAGTTATTCAAATAGGATTTAACTATCAGAGAACGTTCACACATATTTCGTCAGCTGCATGAATCAAAAGAAAAGGCAATGTTGCAATGGACAGGATTCATAAATTAACCTTGATTCATTATCCTGCTATGATTATAAACATATGTTTCAGTGTGACTTTGCCTCCTTTGTGTTCTTTTTACAATGATCCTATTAACATAAGTATGTTAATTGTTGAATGTAACCTTTTCTGTGGAATTAAATCTTTTTCCGTAATCCCTGTAAGAATTCTATTTTTGGTACATTGCTCAGTGCATTGGATTTCCCCCCTGGAGTGATATACTTGTTATGTTGATTTCAATTGAACAGAAATTGAAAACAGTACCCATAAGACCCACATGAAAGCTGGGGAAACTTTCAGCATTGCAAATTCTAATTTGAAATCGTCAATGCGCACGAGGACAGGTGATCTCAAATCCATGCAGTGGTGATCTGTCCTTAGCACAGAGTTCACCACTGGTTCAAGCTGCCAAACAGCCAGGAGCTTGGCGAGCTCTAACATTATTGTAGCACACATACCTACGTGAGTGGCTGGCAGATGTCAGGTCAGTTCGTGCAGCCCATTGCTTTATTCAGAACATGCAAATGAAATATTTGTAGAAACAAGAAACTACAGCTGCTGATTTACAAAAAAAGACACGATATTAAGTAACTCGGGGCATCTCTGTAGAACATGGATAGGTGACATTTCAGTTCAGACTTCTTTACTGATTGGAGTGGGGGTGGGGAGAAAGGAGAAATAGAGGAGGAACTGCACAAAGCATGGTAAGTAATAGGTGAATTAGGGGGGGGGGGGTGGTGCGAGACAGAAAGATGGCAGAGTTGTGAATTGTTTAGCGAGAGGAAGAAATGTCAGTGGAAGCGTTGGTCCAGGTAGGGCATAGGGGAGAGGAGGGAAAGAAAGAGAGGGTACTGCTAGTTACCTAAAATTGTAGAATTCAATGTTCATACTGGGTTGTAAATTACTCAAGCAGAATATGAGGTGCTCTTCCTCCAGTTTTCATGTGGCCTCTCTCTGACAGTGGAGGAGGCCCAGGACACAAAAATCAGTATGGGCATGGGAAGGGAAGTTGAAATGGTTAGGAACTGGGAGATCTAGTGGGCGTTGGCAGACTGAGTGCAAGTGTTTGGCGAAATGCTCGCTAAGTCTGCACTTAGTTGTGCCGATGTAAAGGAGGCCAGATCAGGAACACCGTGTGCTGTAGATGATATTGGAGGAGATGCACGTGAACTTATGTCTCAGCTGGAAGGACTGCTGTGATCCCTGGAAGCATGAGATCACAGCAGTCTCATGCTTCCAGGGAGAGGTGTACGGACATCTTCATCTACTGCACTTGCAGGGGAAAGGACATGGGAGGGGGTGATTTGGGTGGGAAGGGATGATTGATTAATGAAGTTTCGGAGGGAGCAGTCTGGCTGGTGCTCCGGAAATGTTGGAGCAGGATGTGGTGGCTGGTGGGGTGAAAGGTTAGGACCAGGGGAACTCTATCTGTATGTCTAGGGGAGGGGAGCAAGAAAAGAATTACGGAACACAGAGCAGATGTGGGTGAGGGATCGATCCATCTATGAAAACAGAGGAGAAACCATGTATACTAAAGAAAGAGACATCTTGGATGTCCTAGAATTTTGGGAACAGATGTGGCGGACATGGAGAAATTAAGAATCGGAAATACACGTTTCAAAATTTTCAGTAAAGTTTAGCAAAACTTCACTACTTCTGTACTCTATGATTCTATTGTTAAAGCCCATTACTAAGTGCACTCTCTGGCTGCCCTGCTACTTTCAACGAATTGTCTACATATATCTGAACAACCCTCTGCTCCTACATCCCTTTAAAAACAGTATCTTAAATGCAGCTTAAGATCGCATAATATCCAAGGAGAGATAGCTGAATGGATGAAAAACTGGCTTCATGGAAGAAAACAGAGGGTGATGGTGGAAGGTTGTTTCTCAGACTGGAGGCCTGTGACTGGTGGTGTGCCTCAGGGTTCAGTGCCTGGCCCGTTACTGTTTGTCATCTATAGTGCCCTCCATAATGTATGGGATAAAGACGCATCATTTATTTATTTGCCTCTGTACTCCACAATTTGAGATTTGTAATAGACAAAATCACGTGGTTAAAGTGCACATCGTCAGTTTTTCATAAAAGCCATTTTAATACATTTTGGTTTCAATGTAGAAATTACAGCAGTGTGTATGCATAGTTCCCTCCCCCATTTCAGGGCACCATAATTTCTGGGACACAGCAATGTCATGTAAATGAAAATAGTCATGTTTAGTATTCAGTTGCATATCCTTTGCATGCAATGACTGCTTGAGGTCTGCGATTCATGGACATCATCAGTTGCTGGGTGTCTTGTCTGGTGATGCTCTGCCAGGCCTGTATTGGGGCCTAATCCTTTTCAGTTTTCTCTTCAGCATACAAAAGTCATGCTCAATTAGCTTCAGATCGGGTGATTGACTTGACCACTCAAGAATTTACTTTTTTAGCTTTGAAAAACTCCTTTGTTGCATTAGCAGTATTTTTGGGATCATTGTCTTGCTGTAGAATGAACCGCCGGCCAATGAGTTTTGAGGCATTTGTTTGAACTTGAGCATATCAGATGTGTCTGTACATTTCAGAACTCATTACGCTCCAGGCACGTGCTGTCAGGGTAGGCAAGGTCAGCACTGCCTACCCTGACTGAAATTATGAAATGGCAATTATGAAATATAAATAGTAACGGCATGGGAGAATTATGCCTATCTAAGAGATCGATCTCTTAGGTAGGCATATTTCTCCGGTGCCTTTCTACCACAGCATTTGTAACCCTTGAAGGTCTGTGCAGCCCACATGCCATCAGCGCTGCTTCAAGCCGTCAATTTCAAGCGGGGCTGAAGGCAGCAGAAATTCTGCCTTTGCAGTACTGCACATGCGCAGCAGCCTACTGCGCATGCGCAGCGTGAGTTTCTTGGTGGGTTTTTCAATTATTTTAAGTGTAACTTATGAAACAGAGAGAAGAATTAAGTTCATGTACCAATAACGTGGTAAGTACATTTCTTCGTGCTTTATGCTTTTAAATACTGTATTTTCCGGTGTGGGTGGGGAGAGCTCCTTGCACAGTGTTTGGGGAGTCTGGCCTGGGGTAAAGTTGCGGGGAGGGCAGGAGCATTGAGAAGGTAAATTTCTAAAGGCATTTTATGATAATAGCTATTAAAACCGACTATACCCATCTGACAGGTTAACATTACGCTAACTGACAAGAGATGGCCAAAGAACGTAACTGCAGCAAATGTTCTTTTGGTAATATGTTTAAAGATGTCGAAACAAATAATAACATTGGGAATTAAAACACATTTGATTACATTCCATTATCAAACATAATCAATGTTCGTTCTGAAGACCATGAAGCACAATAGGGTCAGGGCATGTGTGAATCAGTGCGGGGTGGATAGATGGCAGTGGGGATAGAAGGCAATTGGTGCGGAATGGATGGATTGAGGCAGGTGAATTAGTACGTGTTGGTTGGAGTATGTAAAATTGTGAGGAGAGAGCACGGGGTACGTCAGTGGTGTTGAATGGGGGGGGATCAGTATAGGATGAATGGGAGTTCAGTACAGGATGAATGGGAGTTGACAAAAATGCTGGAGAAATTCAGCGGGTGAGGCAGCATCTATGGAGCTAAGGAAATTGCAACGTTTCGGGTCGAGACCCTTCTTCAGACTGTTCCTCCCATTCTTCTTGAATGGGGTTATCAGTACAGGATGGATGGATAGAGGGGGGGGGGGGAATCAGCACAGGAATGGGGAGGATCAGTACAGGATGAATGGAAGGGTCAGGACAGTGTGAATCGGAGGGCCTGTGCAGCATGAATGGGAGATCACTGCAGGATGAATGAGGGGATCAGTATAGGATGAATGGGGGATCAGTACGGGGTGAATGAGGGGATCAGTACAGGGTGAATGGGGGATCAGTAAAAGATGAATGGGGAGATCACTACAGGATGGATGGGAGGATCAGTGCAGGGTAAATGGAGGGTGGTCAGTACAGGATGAATGGGAGGAACAGTGCAGTATGGGGGGAGAAGTGCAGGATGGATGGGAAGGGGGGGTAAGTACAGGATGAATTGGGGGACCAGTGTAGGATGGATGGGGGGGGGGGGCAGGAGAATCAATGCGAGGTAGGTAAGATGATGAATAGATTGGGGGGGGAGCACAGGGGATGTCAGTGAGGTCTGAATAGAGGAGGAAATGGGGATCAGTGCGGGATGGAAAGGAAGGGTCCCAGGATAAGAGCGGTGGACGGGGGTGTACAAGAGAGAGAGATAGAGGGGGGAGAAGGGGCAAAGGCGGTGGGGAGGAAGGAAGGTCAGCGCTCCTCGGACAACATCGCCCTGCTGCCTTGGCCGTCCCTGTCCAACACCAAAGTGTCGCTGCCTCCACGCCACGGGCTCCCCTCCTCCGCCAACCGACAGGAATGTGCGGGGCCGAGAGGTGCAGCTCAAAGATCCTATAGCTAAAGGATCTTTGGTGCAGCTGCTTCAGACGGCGGAAGGAGACCTTCCTCTCCCTCGCTCCCTCTCCCTCGCTCCCTCTCCCTCGCTCCCTCACTCCCCCTCCCTCCCTCCCTCCTCCTGGCCTCGGCGTGCGAGAGGGGTTATTTTGAAAGCGCCGTTATCAGGGCGATAGCAGCCGCTGATTGGAAATCCGCCAAAAGCGCTTTCAAAACAACCCCTCTCGCACGCCGAGGCTGGGAGGAGGAGGGAGGCCTCCTTCCGCCGGGCGGGGTGCAGGAGGAGGAGGCGGTGGAGCCGTTGTCGCGGCCGCTGTTGTCGCTGTTCGGAGCCAGTCATTCGCTCCGACCCTTCGACACCACGCACCTAGTATCTTTGCCCCGCAATCAAAGATACTAGAGGAATACCGCCGCCGACATGAGACATCAGTTCCTATTCGCCAGAGATGCTTCCTGACCCATGGAATTACTCCAGTTTTTTGCGTCTACCGGTATAAACCAGTATTTGTGTGCCAAGCCGGGCAAAATGAGTCGGCGTTTAGGTTGCCTGGCAGCACTTTCTGTGGTCAATGGCACCCGGGCAACTGCTAATTTCGAGTCCTGCATACAACCCCTTCTGCCGGTCCCCGCTCATCTCTAGCAGTGCTCTCCGTCTGAAAACCTCTCTCCTGCCGCTCGGCGGCTTCGCTCATATCAGCCGCTTCCCGCAAATCCTTAAATTCCGACAGCGCACTCAAGGGACCAATTGAGGTTACTCGGCTGTCGGAATTTAAGGATTTGCAGGAAGTGGCTGATATGAGTGAAGGGGTTGTCTGGTCCCGGCGGCCACTTGCAACCACCCGAGCTAATTCACTCCCCAGCCACAATGCAGTGGCTCCATGCCCGGAGCGTCGCAAGTGGGTTACATATGAGTGAAGCCGGCGAGCGGTAGATGAGAGGTGTTCAGACGGAGAGCACTGCCAGAGGTGAGCGGGCCGGCAGAAGGCACTGAAATGGCAGCAAGTTCTGCTGTCGGGTCCCGGCGGCCGCTCGCAGTCACCCAAGCTGCTTCCTTCCCCGGAGGTGGCGGCCAGTTCTGCTGTCCGTGCCCAAAGAGCTGCGGCAGCGGTGAGTGAGTCTGACATGATCTCCGACCTTCTCCTTCTCAACACTCCAGCCCTCCCCGCATCTTTAATCCCTGGCACAGACTCTCCACATGCTGTGAAAGGAACTCTCCCTCCAATTGGACCCTTGAATTAGTATTGTCATTCAATAAGATAACTGATTCAACGCCCCGGTGTGCTCCCGTTTTGCCCACCATCTCTCCACCTGCCTTCATCCTCCGTCCCACACCCATTCAGTAATTAAAAAATGAAGGAGATGTAGAAGCCTTGGGAAAATTGAATTGTTACTTATTTTTATTTTTCACAGAGAGAACAATCTGCGCATGCGCGGTTTAAGATTTTTTTTTAAAAGCCAGCTGACTGCCTACCTTGAGTAATTACTCACGGCACGTGCCTGTTATGCTCCTACCATCAGCAGTTGTATCATAAATGAAAATGAGTGAGCCAGTACCTTCAGCAGCCATACATGCCCAGGCCATAACACCCCCACCACTGTATTTCACAGATGAGGTGGTAAGCTTTGGATCTTGGGCAGTTCCTTCTCTCCTCCATACTTTGCTCTTGCCATCACTCTGATATGTTAATCTTCATCTCATCTGTCCACAAGACCTTTTTTCTGAACTGTGGTTGCTCTTTTCAGTACTTGGCAAGCTGTAACCTGGCCATCCTATTTTTGCAGCTAACCAGTGGTTCGCATCTTGCAGTGTAGCTCTGTATTTCTGTTCATGAAGTATTTTGCGGACAGTGGTCATCAACAAATCCACACCTGAAGAGTGTTTCTGAACTGTCGAGCAGGGGTTTGGGAGTTTTCCTTTATTATACAGAGAATTCTTCTGTCATCAGCTGTCGAGGTCTTCCTTGGCCTGCCAGTCCCTTTGCGATGAGTAAGCTCACCAGTGCTCTCTTCCTTCTTAAACCAAACAGTTGATTGTGGTAAGCCTAAGGTTTGGTTGATGTCTCTAACAGTTTTATCCTTGTTTCCCAGTCTCATAATGGCTTCTTTGACTTAAACGTTGGGCAGGGACTATCCCAACGTTTAAGTAACAGTTAGACAGGTACATGGACAGGCCAGTTTTGGAGGGATATTCACCAAACGTGGGCAGATGGGACTAGTGTAGCTGGGACATGTTGGGTGGTGTGGGCAAGTTGTGCTGGAGGGTCTGTTTCCACGCAGTATCACTGTCTGACTTTATGCAGCTTATACATTCCTACCAAAATGTATCACCTCACATTTGACTCCATTAGATTATATTAAACATGCTGTTGCACTTACTAAGTCTGGTCTTTCCAAGGAATGAGGCAAAAAAGAATGCATTGTATTTTGATCAGGGAGAGCATGATGGCAGTCCGTGGTGGTCCGTTGGTAACGACGATGGAGGGTTGTGCAGTCCCAATTCTAGTGAGTTCTGACATGGCTCGCGAGTCCAATTCGTGAACCGCACACTCTAGGGCAGTGGGGGCAGATGAAGGTCAGCGTTGGCGGGTTCTGGGCGGCAGCCTTCCTCCTCTCCCTTGCTTTGGTAAGTCGCTCTTGGCGGCGCTCCTCAAAGCTGTTGTCGGCTTCCAGTTGCTTGGGCGCAAGACCACAATAGTGGAGATGGTCCTTGACGCACTCTTTGTACCACTTCCTGGGATGCCCATGGTTCCTTTGTCCCTGGAAGAGCATGCTGTAGAAGAAGACTTGTCGAGGCATGTGGGTTTCATCCACCCTGATGATCATTGCCTCGATGCTTGTGAAGCTGGATCTGTCCAATACTTCTAGGTTGGGCACTTTGTCCTGCCAGCGAATGCCCATGATGGACCGTAACGAGCGCATGTGGAACTTCTCAAGTTGACGGATGTGATTCCTGTACAAGGTCCACATTTCACAGCCGTAGAGCAGGCTGGAAAACACAACTGCTTTGTAGACTTTGAGTTTAGTTGACAGCTTGATGTTGTGGTGGTACAACACTCGTATACGCAGTCGTCCAAGTGCTTGACTGGCTTTGCTGTTTCTCGTTGAGATTTCCATGTCCAGGGAGCCATCAGATGATATTACACTTCCCAAGTATTTGAAGGAGTCAACGGCTTTCAGCTTTGTGCTGCCAATGTGCACATTTGGAGCCGGCTGGTGGATGACTTCCGTTTTGCTGAGGCTGATTGTGAGATCAAAAGCCTGTGCTGCTTCCGCAAATTTGGTCACAATGAACTGGAGGTCGGACTCCTCGTGAGCCATGAGGGCACACGTATGGTTTTATGACTGACACTATCCTGAAATCTATCACTTTCCTCATAGCACATAATAGTCAAAATATGGGTCATCTGCAAATTTAGAAATAATACAAGAAAAACCACCATTCTGTCGCCGATCCTTGACGAAAAGCTGCTATTCACCTAATTCCAGTTGAGAAACAGCCATTCACCAACACTTCCTTTCATATCATTGAAAACAACATGCATTTTGTGGCTGTCAGTGAGTTGTTAAGCCTTCAGCTCTCCATCACCATCTGTTGATCAGCTGCTCGGTTTTCTGCTGGACCTTTGTCTTTAGATGCTAGTAGTACTGTTTTCCCTTGAGTAAAGGTGGAAGATCCAATCCAGAAATGCTTCATGTTTCTGATGAATTAGCTTCTCTATCTCCTGGTTATTCTCATTAATACAATCCTGTTTCTTCTAAGAGAAGCCAAGAATCTCTCCACAGGCTATTGCTGACTTCAGGACAACTCATAAGCAATGAACAGTTTGCAGTTGTGTAACTTGAGAGTTGACAGGTGGTTTGTGAGTCACTGTCTGAGAAGAGGTCATTGTGGGGTCCTTGTGTTAAACTTCTGATAGTAATGATTCCATTTATGCTGTTATACTGGGGGCACTTTGGTGATAAGAGCACATTGGAATAATCAGTTCAACAAACTTTGGTGCCTGTCATGCATGAGTGGTCCTTACTTGGATACTGCCATAACTGAGCAAATTCCATTGCTCAGACCAGGGTGTTACAACTATCCCCTGCTCATCTCCCTTACAAACAGATTGCTTATTATAAAACCTCGTTAGAGAAAGACCTCATTGGAGTTTAAACAAAGACATATAATGTTCTTAATGTCAGGCTGCATTTGTGGGAAAGAGGGTTAAAGTTTTTGGTCAAAGACCTTTCCTCAGAACTGGGTGTGGGGAAGTTTTGGGGAGGGGGGGTGGGATTGTCTCAGATGGATAAAACCCAAGTGTCAGTGGTGTCCTTTCCCTTTTTTGCCTTTGCGGTATTGAGTAAAACATGCTCATTCTGGTTATACCAAAATGTTCCCAGGATGATCAATATATTTTCCTTCAGGATGCTGACCAGAAATTTCAAAGTCAGAGTAAAGACCACTGTTTTTTGGTTCTGAAACCAACCCTATTGCATGGGTATTAATGATCATTCATGGCTTAGGACAAGTTTAAGACTTGCACAGCATAAGCATACCTGCATGTACATATATACACATACTGTTCAGGCTGAGGAGACCTCATCACCACTATCTCCCTCCTGCCATATCCCCTCATGCCCTTGTGCCTAGCTGCACTATGGTTACCATCTATGATTTGATGGTCCATACCTCAGTTGGAGATGGAGGTCATCGTTTGGGTTGGAGGATTTTGATTATTACGTTAAAAATATTTTGGAATAGCTCTTGGAGATTTCATAATTGTTCCTTATTCCAGATTCCTTCCTATACATAATTATAATCAAGTGTGGGGAAGGTTGAGGGAAGAATGAATATTTTGGTCTATAGTGTAAACACATCTATATTGTAAACACATGTCATATTTCGTTTCTAAATGCCTTATTTATGATTTGCACCGTTGAACTGCACTTCATCATAAGACGACATTATTATTCTGCACACAAGCAATTCCTGTTATGATTTTAGATCATACCTCCACCTTTCTGCAAGCTGCATTTATACAATTTGAATTCATTATTTACCCCTTCAAATTGGAGATTTGTTTCTGATAAATCTGTACTCTGCACTTTGCAATGCCAAGGTTAGTATGGTGCAGTAGTGCAGCTGGCAGAGCTCAATTCTGATCTCAGGTACTGTTTGTGTGGGAGTTTGCACATTCTCCCTGAGTTTCTACCCACGTCTCAAAGATGTGCAGGTCTGCAGGTTAATTGGCCTCTAAATTGCATAGAACTAGTGTGAAAGGGTGATCAATGTCCGGCATGGTCTAGGTAAGGCCAAAGGGCCTATTTCCATGTTGCATCTTTAAACTAAACTAAGCTCCTAAGTCCAACCACATAACAAGAGAAACGATGAGCGGATAGATATTTGGAGGACACTAGAGATTTACGTATGGAGAACGAAGGAAAATAATTTGTCATTACAATGGGAATATAACTCAGTCGCCATGATTAGGTGTATTATTGGAGTTGTGCATATGGTGCCACTGGCAATGGTATGTAAGACGACGCCAATGAGTTGGGTTCCTGAGGATTTTAGTGAAAAGGGTAATGTTTTAGTGACAGATGACTGTTATTATGGTATTTTCACGTATTTTTTGTTCCTTTTCAGATATTTCGGAGAATTGTTTTATTCCATTTTCCTTATCTGTTACCACGTATTATTTATTGGTATTTTGTTTAATAATTATGTCGAAAAATTAGATCTACGCACTGTGTAATGAATGCCTATACATCATTTGTACGTTTTATCAGCAAAAAGCTACTGCCAGATAAGCAAAGTATTTTGGTAATTAATAGGGCTTTAAAATAAGTAAGACAAAAACAAATTGCTAGAAATACTCAATAGATGGTTCATTCTTTTGACAGGAAACATTGACTGTTTCTCATCCCATGGATGCAGCCTGACCTGAGTTTTTACAGCATTTTCTAATTTTTCACAAGGAAATATGAAATCTTAATCGTCATGACTAATATAGTGCTTTTAAGTTCAGTGTGCTGTCATGAAATTACCAGGTGCTCTTATGCATGCTTGAAATGTGATTATTTTGAACGATAATAAATAGTATTATTAATGATAACGCCAGCCACGATCTTAGGCCTCATTTTATCTACTGTGGTTCCAGGCACAGTCTTTAGTTATGAGAACACTCAGTTTAAGTGCTGTTTAACTGTAAGTGGCTGGTTGCACACAGAGAATAGTGTTGACAGATGTAACAACTGTGGAAAGAGGAACAGGATTAAAATTTCAGGTTGAAGATTCTGAAAATTAATTTTCAGACAAGCATTTCTTTAGTGTCTGGGAGGAGACCAAAATTAACCAAAGACGAAACACACATGATGATGGGAAGAATTTGAAAATTCCACACAGTAGTATCCAGGGTTGTGATCAAATCTGGGACCCTGGAGCTGTGAGATACGAGTGATGACCAGTAAGTCACTGTACTGATCCTTTCCTTTGATATGTGAATGACTGAAAACACTCAAACTATTTAAGGAAATGTATTTTTTTAAATAAAAATGCTAAAAAAACACTTATTAACCACTTTTAAACTGCCAGAGTTAAATCAAGTAAGAGTTCTGCTTAAAGTTCTCGAAACATTATTTTATTTCCATTGATTTCAAGTTGGGCTACAGTGCAAGTTTAACCTGAAATACATTCAATGGGTAAATCTCCGACTTGAAAGCTCGGAAGTATTGTATTCTGTAGCTCCACTTTGCAGCATTGCAAAACCCTACATCATGCTGTTGCCAGCTTAAGCCAGCAGAACCACTAGACATTGGAATAGATATAAGTGTAATTCTGTTACAAGTACACGTGCCCAAATAGAAGATTGGATCCAGGATCGCTTTTTACATGGTAGCATGCGAGCAGCATGGTGAAAGTGACAGATGGGATTTAATCGAGAAGTGTAAAATAACACATTCTCAGCCTCAGAGTGCGATGGAGGCAGGTTCTCTGGATGCTTTCAAGAGTTAGATAGGGCTCTTAAAAATAGCGGAGTCAGGGGATATTGGGGATAAGGCAGGAACGGGGTACTGATTGGGGATGATCAGCCATGATCATATTGAATGGCGGTGCTGGCTCGAAGGGCCGAATGGCCTACTCCTGCACCTGCACCTATTGTCTGTTGTCTATTAACTCTTTCTCCACAGATAATGTCTGACCTAGCTATTTTGACAGTTACTATTGATTTCAGATCTCAAGCATCTGCAATATTTTTTTCACTGTTTCCCTTAACTGAGAATTCCAGTCCAGCAAGATTGCTAGGGCCCCTTAACTTGCCCCATTTCTTGCACTTCTGTTTTTTCCCCTTTTCACTTCAGGCACCAGGATAGATTTCTGCTTATCCTCGCCTATCACCGTATTGCAAATTCCAAGGATTATTCACCGATCCACACTGATTGAGGTCTGCTGATGAGAAAGTCAAGGATTCAGTTACAAAGGGAGGTACAGGAGCCCAGCTTTTGGAGCTTGGAGATGAGTTTGGAGGGGGGTTATTGTGTTGAATGCTGAGCTGTAGTCAATGAACAGCCGCCTGACGTACGTGTTCCTGTTATCAGATGGTCCAGAGCAGTCGATAGCCAGTAAGATAGCATCTTTTGTTGACCTGCTGTGGCAATGGGTAAAATAAACTGGATCCAGGTCATTTCTACGGCACAGGGTTGTTTGCGATATAACCAACCCTTCGAAGCACCTAATTACGGTGGATATAAGTGCTACTGAACAGTAGTTATTAATAGACACAAAATGCTGGAGTAACTCAGTGGGTCAGGCAGCATCCCTGGAGAATTGAGATGGGTAACTGTTCTCTTCTTGGGCACCGGTAAGTTAGATGTTCTTTTAATGCAGATGGGAACCACAGAATCAAGAGGTTGAAGATGTTCCTAAATACTCCTGCCAGTTGTTCAACATAGGTCCTTAGCACTCAGCCAATTAAGCCACCAGGCAGACACTTTTCATGGATTCTGTCTCCTGAAGGATATTCTGACGTCCACCTTCGACTATCACAGGGTCACCAGGGGCTATGAGGACTCATGAAGGTGCATCATTGTTCTCCTTTGCAAAGCAAGCATAAAAGGCACTGAAGGTAGACAAAAATGCTCGAGAAACTCAGCGGGTGAGGCAGCATCTATGGAGCGAAGGAAATAGGCAACGTTTTGGATCGAGACCCATCTTCAGAAGAAGGGTCTTGACCTGAAACTTTGCCTATTCCTTCGCTTCATAGATGCTGCCTCACCAGCTGAGTTTCTCCAGCATTTTTGTCTACTTTCGATTTTCCAGCATCTGCAGTTCCTTGTTAAACATAAAAGGCGCTGAGTTCATCTGCAAATGATGGTTTTCCGTCACTTATTCTACCAAGTTTCTCTTTTGAGGAAGTGATAGCATACAAGCCCTGACTGTCGGATGTCTGCGACTCCAGCTTAGTCCAGAATTGTCTCATGCCCTTCATAATGGCTTTCAGGAGGTTGAACCACAGCTCTTGATTGTGTGTAAGTTTGCTCCTGATTATGCCCAACTTCTTGATTATGTATAAGTTTATTACATAACCGTTGAGATGGTTTCCACTTCTGAGACTGACCATAACTAGACCACTCTTTAATTGCTTGACTCAGTCTGTGGCACATGGCATTAAGCAACAGGAGGGTAAAGTACACTCAACTTAGTCCTCGCCATCTTGGACAGAACAGTAGCACAGTGGTAGGTTGCTGCTCTAATGTGCCAGAGACCTGGGTTTGATCCTGATGGCGGATGCTGTCTATACAGAGTTCTAAATCTGACCCCTTGGGTTTTCTCCGGGTGCTCAGGTTTCCTCCCCACATTCCAAAGATGCAGAGGTTTGGAGGATAATTGGCTTCAATGAGTTATAAAATTGTCCCTAGTGTTAGTGTACGGGTAATTGCTGGTTGGTGTGGACTAGGTGGGCCAAAGGCCCTGTTTCTGCGCTGTAGCTCATCTAAAATCTCTAGATGTGGATGTCCACACTAACCTTGTGCCTACATTCTGGTCGCAGTGGAATAAACTTAAACCAATCTTGCAGCTCGCAGACAAGCATCAGGATCTGTATAATTGAATTCATTATGATGTGTTACATCATAACCAAACGCATGCTTCAGTGTACCATTACCATAAACCAAGGGGATTGACCCTAGTCCAATATGTACCGAAGGGCTTGGCATGATAAGGGCCAGCTGTTCCTAATAATGAAGCTGGCGCAAGGAACTATTAACGTGTAAGGAATTTTTAAAGCTAAGTAATCTAACAGTGGCTCAAACTTCTGTCCTATGGTATGCATTCATATTTGACTGTTGATGAATAAACAGCCAATGGAACGAAGCTAATCAAGGACATCCAGATTCTTCATAATGTAAGTGAAAAACCAAAGCTGAAGTATTAACCAACATTTTCAGCAGAACTTGTTGGTGGTCAACCAATTCAATTAAAGAAATGAATAAGTTAATTGAATGCTGAGATCTGGCAATATCCTGGCTGCAGTGATGGAAGACTTCAGACCAAGTACCAACCACACCTCTAAGTAGTTCCAGTATAGTGAAAACTTCGTAATCAAACCAACAGCCATTTATGCCCTGAGCACAAAAAGCAGGACAAAACATATTAGACAAATTACTTCCCATTCTGTGTGCATGCAATCACGAACAAAAGTAAGAGTAATTGACAGTCTTATCGATGGCAATCACAATAGTCTATTCGTCAGTGCTTAGTTTGGTTTTCCCCAGGACGGCTTGGCACCAGATATCACAGCCTCAGTGTGGAGGAAGCTGCAGAGGTGGGTAAAATCATAATGTTTCAAGACATTTAGACAAGTGCATGGATAGAAAAGGTGGGATGTCGGTGAAATGCAGACACGTGAAATTAGCTCAAATAGACAATTCGGTTGATGTGGACAAGTTGGGCCAAGGGGCCTTTTTCCGTCCTGTATAACTGTCTCAATTAACCAAAAAACTGATATGAGAGTGACTGTTTGACATCAAAAAGCTATGGCAAAACTAAGGTCTACGACTGATTATCAAAAAGTAAATAAAACGGGGAAGGCCGCTCAACTGGGGTTTTACGAGGGAAATCGATAGTGTTAAACCCAGAGGAGGACAAAGTGTTTAATTAAGATAGGGAAAAAAGAGCATGAAAGAAAGCTTGTGGGGAATATAAAAATTGACTAAAAGCTTCTTTAGATATGTAAAAAGGAAAAGATTAGTGGGGACAAATGTAGGTCCCTTACTATCAGAGAGTGGTGAATTTATATTGGGGGAAAAACGAAATAGCAGAACAGTTAAACAAATACCTTGGTTTTATCTTCACTAAGGAAGACACAAACAATCTACCAGAAATATCAAGGGACCGAGGAACTAATGGGAGGGAAGAACTTAAGGGAATCCACATTAGTCAGGAAATTAAATTAGGTAAACTGTTGAGACTGAAGGCAGATAAATCCCCAGGGCCTGATGGTCTGCACCCCAGAGTACTCAAGGTGGTGGAGTAGAAATCATGGATGCATTGGTGATCATTTTCCAATGTTCTTTCAACTCTGGATCGGTTCCTGTGGACTGGAGGATAGTCAATATAACCCAACTTTTTAAGAAAGGAGGGAGAGAGAAAACGGGGATAGACCAGTTAGGCTTCCATCAGTAGCGGGGAAGATGCTCGAGTCCATTTTTAACGATGTTATAACAATGCATTTGGAAAGCGGTGACAGGATCGGTCAAAGTCAGCATGAATTTATGAAAGGGACATCATGCTTGACTAATCTTCTGGAATTTTTTGAGGATGTAACAAGTAGAATGGATAAGGGAGAGCCAGAGGATGTGGTGTATCTGGACTTTCAAAAAGCCTTTGACCAGCTCCCACACAAGAGATTAGTGTGCAAAATTAGAGCACATGGTATTGGGGGTAGTGTATTGACATGGAGAGAGAACAGGTTGGCAGACAGGAAGCAAAGAGTAGGAATTAACGGGTCCTTTTCAGAATGGCAGGCAGTGACTAGTGGAGTGCCACAGCGCTCGCTGCTGGGACCCCTGTTATTTACAATATATATACGATTTAGACAAAGGAATTCATTGTGACATCTCCATGTTTGCAGATGACACAAAGCTGGGTGGCAGTGTGAGCTGCGATTATGCTATGAGGCTGCAGGGTGACTTGGGTGAGTGGGGCTGATGCATGGCCGATGCAGTATAATGTGAATAAATGTGAGATTATCCACTTTGGTGACAAGAACAGGAAGGCAGATTACTATCTGAATGGTGTCAGATTGGGAAAAGGGGAGGTGCAACGAGACCTGGTGTGCTTGTACATCAGTCACTGAAAGTAAGCATGCAGGTACAGCAGGCAGTGAAGAAAGCTAATGGCATGTTGGCCTTCATTGCGAGAGGATTTGAGTTTAGGAGCAAGGAGGTCCTACTACAGTTGTACAGGGCTTTGGTGAGACCGCCCCTGGAGTATTATGTGCAATTTTGATCTCCTAATTTGAAGAAGGACATTATTGCTATTGAGGGAGTGCAGCGTAGGTTCACCAGGTTAATTCCCGGGATGGCAGGACTGACAAATGATGAAAGAATGGGTCGACTGGGCTTGTATTCACTGGAATTTAGGATGAAAGGGGATCTTAACGTATTAAATTCTCAAAAGATTGGTCAGGCTAGATGCAGGAAAATTGTTCCCAATTTTGCGGGGAGTCCAGAACCAGGGGGTCACAATTTAAGAATGTTTAGGACTGAGATGAGGAAGGCCACCTCCATCCAGAGAATTGTGAATCTGTGGAATTCTCTGCCACATAAGGCAGTGGAGGTCAATTCACAGGATGTTTTCAAGAGAGTTAGATTTAGCTCTTCGGGCTAAATACAGCACATCATACCTGGCACAAAAGAAAATATCTTTGGTCATTAGTGGTTAATTTTCCACTCCAGAGCTATTGCCCAGTTTCTCAAGTTAATATCCTAGGCAAAACCTCAAGTTGTTTTCTCAGTAACGGTAATCAGGTAAGAAGTGGATAATTTTGGCTGATTATCAAACATAGTTACGTTCATCATCTCAGCAAAGGGAGCAATCCATGCCTGTATAACCTGGACAAGTACAAGGTCAAGCAGTACGAGTAATATAACTTGCACTAACCTCCTCTAATAACAGTTTAATTACCTCCCCTTGACATTCAGCAGCTTTACTATTAGTGAATCTTCCATTAGCAATATTATTGACCCATGATCACAAACTCAGCTACCACATAAATACTTGGGCTACAAGAATAGGTCAGAACCTGGGTCCTGCAGTGAATGACTCAATTTCTGACCTAAATCTTTTTCAACATTTGAAAGGGATTAGTAATGCAATACTGCCAATACCTGTTGACTGTATGACACCAATCAAGATCAGCAATGACAACCAGGAGAAAAAGGCTGTTTCATTGATAACCCTTCTTTCTCCATAACATTCACTTCTATGAGAGACACACTGCGGCTGTGTTGTATGGTACAGAATATATGCAGAGTTCTTCAAGCTGAATCCGACAGTGTTACAATGGCACCTTTTAAATGTGTAGCCTCCATCAACAAGGGCGAACAGAAGGCTTTGAGAACATCATCTCTTGCAGGTTCCCCTCATGTTGCACAACATCCTACCTTGGATATTACCATCCTTCAAAATTATTAACAAAAATCTGAAACTCTCTACTGCACAAAACAATGGAAGAGCCTTTACCAGGAACAGTTCAAATTAACAACCACCATGATGCCTCCGGGTTCGGTGCTGGGCCCATTGCTATCTGTTATCTATATCAATGATTTGGATGGGAATGTACAAGACATGATTTGTAAGATTACAGGTGACACTACAGTGGGTGGTATTGTTGATAGCGAAACTGGTTATCAAAGGTTACAGCAGCAACTTGATCAGTTGGACAAGTGGGCACAAGAATGGTTAATGGAGTTTAATGCAGATAAATGTGTGGTGTTGCATTTTGGGAAGTCTAACCAGGGCAGAACCTTCACAGTAAATAGGAGAGCTCTGGAGAATGTTATGGAGCAGAGGGATCTAGGAATGCAGGTACATAGTTCCTTGAAAGTGGGGCCACAGGTAGATGTTCAAGAAGGCTTTCAGCACATTAGCCCTTGGGGTTTTGAGTATAGAAATTGGGATATTATGTTGCAAGACGCTGGCGAAGCCAAAGTTGGAGCATTGGGTAATGTTTGGAAAGCTGGAAAAGAATTCTTTGTTAAGCTGGAAAGAATCCCAGAGAAGATTTACGGGGATTTTGCCAGGACTTGAGGCCCTGAACTATAGGGAGAGTTTAGGCAAGCTAGGACTGTGTTCCTTGGATGTTAGGAGGATGAGAGATGATCTTATAGAGGTGTATAAGTTCATGAAGTGAATAGATATTATTGATGCACAGTCTTTTACCCAGAGTTGGGGAATCAAGAACCAGAGGACATAAGTTTAAGAATAAGCAATAGGTGCAGGAGTAGGGCATTTGGCCCTTCGAGCCAGCACCGCCATTCACTGTGATCATGGCTGATCATCCACAATCAGTACCCCGTTGCTGCCTTCTCCCCATATCACTTGACTCTGCTATCTTTAACAGGTCTATCGAACTCTCTCTTGAAAGCATCCGGAGAGCCTGCCTCCACTGCCTCCTGAGGTAGATAATTCCACAGATTCACAACTCTCTGGGTAAAAATGATTTTCCTTGTCTCCGTTCTAAATGACCTACCACTTATTCTTAAATTGTAGCCCCTGGTTCTGGACTCCCCCAACATCGGGAACATGTTTCCTTGCTCCAGCGTGTCCAATTTCTTAAAAATCTTATGTTTCCATAAGATCCCCTCCCATCCTTCAAAATTCCAGTGTATTCCACTCCCAGCCGCTCCATTCTTTCACCATATGACAGACCCACAATCCCAATAATTAACCTTGTGAACCTACGCTGCACTCCCCCCATAACAAGAATGTCCTCAAATTTGGAGACCAAAACTGCACTCAATACTCCAGGTGCGGTCTCGCTCGGTCCCTGTACAATTGTAGAAGGACCTTTTTGCTCCTATACTCAACTCCTCTTGATATGAAGGCCAACATGCCATTAGCTTTCTTCACTGCCTGCTGTACCTGCATGCTTACTTTCATCGACAGATGAACAAAGACCCCCAGATCTTGTTGTACTTCCCTTTTTCCCAAATTGACACCATTCAGATAATAATCTGCCTTCCCGCCGCCAAAGTGGATAATCTCACATTTATCCACGTTAAACTGCATCTGCCCACTCAGCCAACCTGTCCAAGTCATCCTGCATCCTCATCACAGTTCACACAGCCACCCAGCTTTCTGTCATCTACAAATTTGCTAATGTTACTTTTAATCCCTTCATCTAAATCATTAATGTATATTGTAAATAGCTGCGGTCCCAGCGCCAAGCCTTGCAGTACTCCACTAGTCACTCCTGCCATTCTGAAAGAGACCCATTAATCCCTACTCTTTGTTTTCTGTCTGCCAACCAGTTTTCTATCCATGTCAGTACCTTGCCCCCCCCCAATCCCACCATCGGCATTGATCAACTATGAACGTGACTCAGGCATTTCCAGAAATTACACCGATGGGGTCATGACCTTTGTTGGTTTGCAGACGCACCACTTGCCGCTCGGCTAATGGTAGGAATGTTACAGAATTTTGAGATTTTAAAAATCAAGCCTGCAATTTATCCCATCAGATAAAGCAAAAAATAACTTTAATTTGACACCTAATTCACTTTCATATCTTCAGTATTAAAATAGTTATGGCCATTTTCATACTTGGAAATTAACACCTTGTTCCCTAGTGCTTTTACATTGACAACACAAAAGCTGTGATCGAGGACAGTCAAAAGCCCATAACTTTCTTAAACATTAGGAGAACCGAATTAATGTTTCAGTTATTATAGATTGAACAAATATAAAACATCTTACTTGGATGACCTTAAATCAAAGCATATAATTAGTTAGTTACCTAATTGTGGCTAATTACAAAATTGACCGTTGTGACGGAAATAGTAATAAACACCCAGACTGCCTTGAAAATTCAAAAATCCGATATTCTCCAGATCAGAACTTTAATATTATTGTTTTATATGCTGTAAGTCCGTAACAGATAGGTAAATAAATTACAATTTCTAGCAATAGACCAAGTCTTTATGAAGGATATCAGTTGCTAGCTGGTACATTGGCATATCATAATCAGTAGCATCATCATACTCCTCAGATAGTAACCAATAAGCAACTCTGTACACCTTGTTTTTCCTCAACTTTTTAATTTTGCCATTGTAAACTACAGGTTTTTGCTCTTCAAACCATGCCTTTCTGCCCATTACTTTCCCATTAAGAATGTCCTGTAGGTCATCACATTTGGAGTCCAAATTCGGATAATCTCTGCGAATGCTGTCTAAATCAGTCTCTTTTGCTGGGCATTTGGATTGACAATTTTGCATTTCTTCTCCGGAGACGTCTGTTTAAAATGTAAAGGAAAAAAATCACTGAACAGCATTAACAAAAACAAGTTATTATTTGCAGTTTTAGAAAAATGGTAGAAATGTTAAACTTAAACGCTAAAACAAATAGTAAATACCCAACAAAAAAATCATATTCATCAGTTTCATCAAATCAATTAAATTCATCTAAATTCAATTACTAGATATAAACATCTATCCATTTTTTAAGAAAAGGCGAAAAAATGTAAATAGCCTAAGTATCCAAATAATCTAGAAACATCCACTCTCAATATGATCAAAATTATTATTTTTTGCACAATGCATGTGTCTAAAACTGTTGTGGATATTTAGTATAAAAATATTGATTATGGATAGACAATAACACAAAATATAGACGATTTACATGCTCTTATGACATGATTGTCCAAAAAAAAAGAGAATTTAAATCATCTTGCGAGTGGGTGCTTCTGGAATGCAATCGATTGGAACGTTGCCGTGAATGTTAAGCCCATATCGGCAGGCAAGACACGGGTGATTCGTATGGGGCCCAAATAACATTTTCACATCGTAAAATTAGACTAAAGCCACACTAAGAAGCACGATTATATGTGAAATAGCCGACTTACCGTTTGTTTTGTCCTGATATTGCGATCCATTACCTTGAAGGCATTGAGGGTGTTAGAACTCGCTTTTTACATTAATCCAACGATTAAATTGTACAGCGATTTAATATTAAAAAAAATAATAAATTAAAAAACGGGAACGCAAGTCCGATCGATTTTTCTTCATCATCTAGCAGACCAAGGAAATCCCTCCCCGACAAGCAATACAAACCTGCCTTTTAATCCCGCGCCACCCCCCCTCAAAGGCTCCAGAGTTGCACGCACAGCCAGTGGCAGATCTGCAACGCCGCTGAAGGTAGGTTTTGTAACATCGCTACTAATGGTGGTTTTGTAACATCGCTACCACAGGCAATATGGCTCGGGTCTGCCTTGACAACAGACGCTGAGCTGGGGAACCCAAGATAGGTTCACGGGAGATGTTGAGCAGGTCGAGGTACACAAATGATTTTGCTCTGTGGGATCGTTCCATGAATTGTTTGGCACTCCTGACAGCACATTTAGCCAGCCCATTCGACTGAGGATATTCAGGTGATGTGACGAAAACCCCAGCGTGCAGCAAAGTCTTTGAAGCGCTGGCTGGTAAATTGTCTGCTGTCATTATCAGATAGTAGTTGACATGGAGCTCCGTGGTCTGAGAAATGGCGAGCCAGCATTAGAACCATCCCGTGAGAAGTGGGGCTACTTAGAAGATCGATGTCAAACCAACCAGAATACGAATCGACAAGAACCAGGTACTGTTGCATGCCACTCAGATATGTCAGTTGCCACTGTGGACCAAGGAAGGGCAGGAACCAGGTGTGAGGGAAGTGGTTGCTTTTGTTGATGTGGCGTAACACTGCTCAGGATTCCACTTTCTCGTGAATGTAATCAGTCATGCCAGGCCAGTGAAATATGTTTTTTGCTCATAGGACAGTTGCTTTGGCGCCTGGGTGTCTCGCATGGACAGCGTTAAAATACTTGCTGTGTAGAGAGGCAGGTACTACAGCCTTGTGGCCTTTTACGGTAATGCCATCTTATAGTGCTAGTTCATTACGGACGGCAAAGAAGGGCCGAACTGGTGTGAGCCTGATCTTTATCCCACTTCTGACACCATGTTGGATAAAGATCAGGCTCACATAAAGTGATTAGAATCCATAGTCTTTAATTAGCAACTCTGCAGAGGTAACTCAAAGAGCTTTCATCTCAGCATGCATAATACTAGTCTAATAGAGAGAGAGAGAGAGAGCGCGCTCTCTAATAAGCCTGCGGGCGGAGTCACAGTATGAGAGACACCAATCTACAGTGAAAGAGTAATGGATGTAAATTAAAACAAAATAAAGCGTGAAATGCTCATGGGAGTGAATGTTAGATGCAAATCCTAGATGGTGATCAAAATTTGCATGGGCCCAGCTTGACTGTTTTAAGTAAGAAAGAACAAAATGTAGTTTATTTAGTATTGTCTTGATACAGGACTTAAGAATATGAAAAATATTGAGCCTGTATATATTTAGGATGCTATCTTGGATTTATTATGATTTTTTTGTTTTTCCCATTCATTGTAAAAGCTTGTGTCAAGGGGAGAACTGCAGTAAGTGCTGTAATTTTAACCAGGCTTAGTCACAGCATCCCATTTATACTTTTACTGCAATATGCATTCATGAGCGCAACAATTGTAGTCACTGGTAAAAATATAAATAGTAGCTTGTAATTTACTCCACTGGGTTTTGAAGTTATGAGCCACCTACCCTTTCCTTCTGCTAGAAATGCATTTACATTTCTAACTGTGCACATCATGTTCTGCTTGTGTGCTTCACAGATATTGAGTAATGTGCTGTGAATCGCGATTACTGTCCAATAACACCTTGATTCTAAAATCTTTCTTTCTATTTAAATGTATTTTTCTAAATATATCTAAAATCTATATTGCTATAGGATTATACTATTAATCTTGACCTCTACACCCTTTGGCATTTCCATTTTCCATTATATTACCCTTGGTGATTTCCCCTTCAGATGCTCGACCTAGTTGTGGAAATTTCCTCATAGCCTTGCCACATTGCCATCTCCCTTTTTTATAATATGCTCCTTAAAATGTACTACTTCCGGTGTCAATATATCTTGTGTTTACCTATGCACCATATTTTGTCTGGTAAAACTCTGAAGTGCCTTTACTAGGCTTGAGGAGTTGAATGCATGTGGGTGGGATCCCGTTGGAGGTGGCAAAAATGTTGGAGGATTATCTGTTTTATGGTAGGCATATAACTCTGTCCTTGTTACAAGTGGGGAGATGGGGAGTGAGATATAGACGGAGGAATTGGGAGTAGGGGATACAGTCCTTACAGGAAGCAGGGTGGCAAGAAGTGTAGTCCAGATAGCCATGGGAGTCAGTGAGTTTGTACTCTATCCCCTACTCCCGATTCCTCCGTCTGCCCCGCATCTGCTCCCAGGATGAATTGTTCCAAACCAGGGCATCCACATTCTTTAGGGAATGGGGGTTCCCCTCTTCGTCTATAGATGAGGCTCTTACCAGGGTCTCTTCTATATCCCGTAGCTCTGCTCTCACTCCCATCCCCCACTCGTAACAAGGACAGAGTCCCCCTTGTCCACACCTTTCATCCTACCAGTCGTCACGTACAACAGATAATCCTCTGACATTTTTGCCACCTCCAATGGGATCCCACCACTGGCCACAAGTACCCATTCCCTCCCCTTACGGCTTTCCGCAGATACCGCTCCCTCCGTAACTCCCTGGTCAAGTCGTCCCTTCCCACCCAAACCATCCCCTCCCCTGGTACTTTCCCTTGCAAACTCAGAAAATGCTACACTTGTCGCTTTACCTCCCCCCTTGACTCCATCCAAGGACCCAAGCAGTCTTTCCAGGTGAGGCAGAGGTTCACCTGCACCTCCTCAAACCTCATCTATTGCATCCGCTGTTCTAGGTGTCAACTGCTCTACATCGGTGAGACCAAGCGCAGGCTTGGCGATCGCTTTACCCAACACCTCCACACAGTTCACGTTAACCAACCTGATCTCCCGGTGGCTCAGCTCTTCAACTCCCCCTCCCATTCCGTATCCGACCTTTCTATCCTGGGCCTCCATGGCCAGAGTGAGTCCCACCGCAAATTGGAAGAGCAGCAACCTCATATTTTGCTTGGCTAGTTTACACCCCACTGGTATGAACATTGACTTTTCCAATTTCAGGTAGTCCTTGCTTTCTCCCTCCTTCCCCTCCCTTTCCCAGCTCTCCCGCAGCCCACTGTCTCCGCCTCTTCCTTTATTCTTCCCGCCCCACCAGTCTGAAGAAGGGTCTCGACCCAAAACTTCACCTATTCCTTCGCTCCATAGATGCTGCCCCATCCGCTGAGTTTCTCCAGCATTTTTGTCTCCCCCTTATTCTAAAACTGTGGCCCCTGGTTCTGGACCCCACAACATCGGGAATATGTTTCCTGCCTCTAGCGTGTCCAAACCCTTAATAATCTTATGTTTCAATAAGATGCCCACTCATCCTTCTAAATTACAGAGTATCCAAGCCTAGCCGCTCCATTCTATCAACATATGACATTGCTGCCATCCCGGGAATTACACTTGTGAACGTACGCTGCACTCCCTCAACAGCTAGAATGTCCTTCAACAGATTTGGAGACCAAAGCTGCACACAATATTCCAGGTGTGGTCTCACTAGGGCCCTGTACAACTGCAGAAGGACCTCTTTGCTCCTATACTCAACTCCTCTTGTCATGAAGGCGAACATGCCATTCGCTTTCTTCACTGCCTGCTGTACCTGCATGCTTACTTTCAGCGACTGATGAACAAGGACCCCCAGATCCCGTTGTACTACCCCTTTTCCCAACTTGACACCATTCAGATAATAACCTGCCTTCCTATTTTTTGCCACCAAAGTGGATAACCTCACATTTATCCCCATTAAACTGCATCTGCCATCAGGGCCGGATTTACGTATAAGCTTCACAAGCGTAAGCTTAGGACCTCGAGATCTAGGGGGGTCTCGGCAGGGCTGGATTTACCTATAGGCTTCATAGGCTGAAGCCCAAGGCCTCAAAACTTAGGGGGCCTGTGGCCAAGGTGTTTTTTTTCCCAGAGTAAAAAACATCCAGAGAAAAAAAAAATTGGAGCGCTATCATATCAGCGTTTCCACTTTGACGGAAATTACATGAAATTCTGGTTCCGGCCCACTGGAAGTTTTGGGGACCATCCAAAATTGCGACCATCCGTGCCTGTGCAGTTGGGGGAAGCTGGTGATGCAGTAGCGACGCAAAATTACACTGTCTCTCCGTACGTGCGCAGTGGGCCCGGGCGGGTTCAGACCTCCATTTGCACTCCACACAATCACCTCGAAGCCTCGTGTCTACCAAAATTTCTAGGTGTCTACTCCAGGTAAGTAGTGGAATATTGCGATGCGGAAGTGTCCGTTTCTTCGGGGGGGGGGGGGGGGCTGCGGTGTCTGCGGCGCGGAGTCGGAGCCTCGCTGCGTGAGAGGGAGAGAGGGAGGGGGTTGAGACATGAGGGGAGAGAGAGAGGGGGAGGTGGGAGAGCGAGGTGCTGGGAGAGGGAGGGGGAAGGAGGAGAGGGAAAGGGGGGTTATCTTTAGTGAGATTGCAAAATTAAGGTAGGTTTTAGAGCAATTATATTTTCTCCTCCATATGAATAATATCAAACAATTGGAACTGCTTTATTTTCCTTGATAACAATACTGAAAAATATATATTCCATAGTTTGTGACTTTCATTTTGCATCATATTTTTAAAGTGCACACACTAACACAGTCAAAGTGTAACAGGCAACTAATTAACGCACAAAACATTTTCTAAAAAATGGTTTTATGTACTGCAAAAACTTACAGTATTTTATTTGCAGTGTTTGCATGCTCCTTTATAAGATTTTACATAACATTTTACAGCACAACTTGATCATTAAAACACGGACAGCTTCAATTCTTGATTTAAAAACATGTATACAACAATGACCCCAATCACCCCATTCCAACCACTGATTACTCTTGACTAAACCAAAATTATTTCTGATATATTGGTCATAAATGTGGTGCAGAAATGCTCCAAGTAAGGCTCAGAATGCACCAGAGAGCATCGAAAACCCCAGAGCTTCCAGGGCCTGCTTAAGGACCCCGGCCGCAAGGGTCTTTAAGCTGCACGCTTGTGATATGCGCTGCATGCATTTATTTCACATAAAGTTTTTGTAATCCTGCCATGCCACCCCCCTTTTTGAAAAGCTTCGTATGTGCCTGGTGTATAATATTTTTGACACTATCATTGGCCTTTCTTACATATGCTGTCGCAACGCACTGTAGTCTCTAAACAACACTTCAGTAATTTTCCTTGCCCTCCATTTCAGAATAATAGTTTTTTAAGCCGATAACTCGACACTAGCACTGGCAATAAATAAAAAAGCTCAGCTTTCAAGCCCTCATCTCATTTGCCATGCTTGGCTGCACATCGGTGTCAATCTGGTGGACTCTTCCATCGTCCTCTCATCATGGGGGTGGGGGATTGGGAGGGGCCTCCCAAGTGGGATAGCCTAGGCCCTCTCTTCATCTAAATCCGGCCCTGTCTGCCATGCATCTGCCCACTCACCCAACCTGTCCAAGTCACCCTGCATCCTCAAAGCATCCTCCTCACAATTCACACTGCCACCCAGCTTTGTGTCATCTGCAAATTTGTTAATGTTACTTTTAACCCCTTCACCTAAATCATTATATTGTAAATAGCTGTGGTGTCTGTGGTGAGTCTGTGGAATTCTCTGCCTCAGAGGGCAGTGGAGCAGGTTCTCTGGATGCTTTCAAGAGAGAGCTAGATAGGGCTCTTAAAAATAGCGGAGTCAGGGGGTACAGGGAGAAGGCAGGACCGGGGTACTGATTGGGGATGATCAGCCATGATCACATTGAATGGCAGTGCATGCTCGAAGGGCCGAATGGCCTACTCCTGCACCTATTGTCTGTTGTCAAACAAACATGTTTGTAGGCTAATTGGCTTGGTATTCATGTATAACTGTCCCTGGTATGTGTAGGATAGTGCTAGTGTGCGGGGATAGCTGGTCGGCACGGACTCGGTGGGCCGAAGGGACTGTTTCCACACTGTATCTCTGAGCCAAAAAGGCACAAAATGCTGGCGTCACTCAATGGGACAGGCAGCACCCCCTGGAGAAAAGGTAAAGGTGACATTTTGGGTTGAGACCCTTCTTCAGGCGGAGTCTAGAGATTAGGAAGGGCAAGGTGTGAAAACGACAGAGCAAAGCAGAAGATGATCAAGGAAATGTAGAATGGTTCATTGTCAGATGAGGGGAAGGTGACAATGAGGCATGTGATCAGTACTATTTAATCAGGAGGACAGTGGAACTACTCAGAACTGGGAAGGGGGGAGGGACGGAGAGAGAGAGGATTACTTGAAGTTTTCAAAGCCAATGTTCATACCCGCTGGGGTGTAAGCTGGCCAAGCGAAATATGAGGTGCTGTTCCTCCAATTTGCGCTGGGCCTCACTCTTGACAGTGGAGGAGGCCCAGGACATGAAGGTCAGTGTGGGAATGGGACGGGGAGTCAGGGAGGGGAGATACTGTTAGTATGGGAAGGTACAGAATAAAACAGAGCCTCTATTCCACCTGGCATGTTTTGCAGGTGAAAATATAGATATGGATATATGAATATTTCTCGACTCCACGCTCAAGCCATGCTCCGTTCAACTAGGGCCAGGATGAGATGTATTGTAAATATAGGGAGCGGGTGAGCGGGAATGTGCAAAACTAAAAGGTGGCACGGTTACGCAGCGGGTATCGCCAGAGACCCCGGTTCGATCCCAATCCCGGGTGCTGTCTGTGTGTGTGTGTGTGTGTGCGCGTGCGTGGAATTTACATTTTCTCCCGGTGACCACGTGGGTTTCCTCTGGGTGCTCCGGCTTCCTCCCACACCACACAGACGCGCGGGTTTGTGGGTTAATAGGGCCCTCCGCAAGACCGCCGCTGTTGTGTAGGGAGCAGATGAGGACATGGGGATGATGTAGAACTAGTGTGAACGTGTGATTCACAACTCGGCGGGCCAAATGGCCTGTTTCCATGCTATGTCTCTAAACTAAGGGATTTATATGCAGGTAGATAAGTGATGGTCTGGGCATCAAGCACAAACCTTGTTCCTGCTGCACTTCATAAACTAAACTAAATCATCATCGTTGCAAAATATGTGCTTTAAAATGGTGCCTTATGGGCCTGGCCTACTTAGGCTATTTTTTTAGGCGACTAGGCCTCATGGTCGCCGGGGTGTCGCCTGTGTGGTCGTGAGTCGTCTCCTCAGTCGCCCAAAGAGTCGTAACGTCTTTCTGGTCGCCGCTGGTTTTTCAACATGTTGAAAAATGGTCGGCGACAGTGGGTTTGAGGCCAATGAGCGTAGCATGACTTCTCCTGGCGTAGGTGCTGTCGTAGTTGTCGCCGGGTTAACGTAGGTTGTCGCCGGGTACTGACTTTGGTTTTTTTTATGTTAAAGTAATGATCCTATTTCAAATTTTATGTCGAGGGGGGGGGGTCCAGTCGCCAGTTTTTCGGTGACCTCCTACGACTATGACAGCTGTGTACGACAGTGATCGCAACGTCTACTGAAGTGTGGATGGCCTTTAGCTCGCTAGATGCTCATCCGCCCTTTGACGGGTCTTGTTTCTGATCCTGATGGGGGTCCACTTGGGCTTGTACACTCTGGAGTTTAGAAGGATGAGAGGGGATCTTATTGAAACATATAAGATTATTAAGGATTTGGACACACTAGAGGCAGGAAACACGTCCCCGATGTTGGGGGAGTCCAGAACCAGGGGCCACACAGTTTAAGAATAAGGTGCAAGCCATTTATAACGGAGATGAGGAAACACTTTTTCATCCAGAGAGTTGTGAGTCTGTGGAATTCTCTGCCTCAGAGGGCGGTGGAGGCCAATTCTCTGGATGCTTTCAATAGAGAGCTAGGTAGGGCTCTTAAAGATAGCGGAGTCAGGGGATATGGGGAGAAGGCAGGAACGGGGTACTGATTGGGGATGATCAGCCATGATCACATTGAATGGCGGTGCTGGCTCGAAGGGCCGAATGGCCTACTCCTGCACCTATTGTCTATTGTCACCGAGCCTTGTGGTACCCCACTAGGCACTGCCTGCCATTCTGAAAGGGACCCGTTAATCCCTACTCTTTGTTTCCTGTCTGCCAACCAATTTTCTATCCATGTCAGCACCCTATCCCCAATACCATGTGCTCTAATTTCGCCCACTAATTTCCTATGTGGGACGTTATCAAATGCTTTCTGAAAGTCACGGTACACTACATCCATTGGCTCTCCCTTGTCCATTTTCCTAGTGATATCCTCAAAGAATTCCAGAAGATCGGACCAATCCTGCTGCTGCTATCCAAATGTGCTGCTATTTTATCATTTATAATTGACTCCGGCATCTTCCCCGCCAATGTCAGGCTAACTGGTCTATAATTCCCTGTTTTCTCTCTCCCACCTTTCTTAAAAAGTGGGATAACATTAGCTACCCTCCAATCCACAGGAACTGATCCTGAATCTTTTGGGCACTGGAAATTGATCACCAATGCGTGCATGATTTCTAGAGCCACTTCCTTAAGTACCGTGGGATACAGACCATCAGGGCCTGGTGATTTACCAGTCTTCAGTCCGATCAGTAGAACCAGGATTTTGCCATAAATGCCATGTGCCTTTTCATGTCTTTTTTGATGATTTCACCAAGATAATGCCTTTTTCATGATCGAGTGCCTAAATCATCCATTTTTTGCTGTTTTGCTAAAAGGTCGGGCTATTTTCTCTAGGTACCGTGATTATAATGACGTTTTCTATGTTATCACGTTAATATTAATGATAAGGGCATGAGCAGCTTTTGTTCATGCTAATAATAACATGTTATTATTAACTTGTTAACATAGTATAACTTACAAGAAAATTTTCACCACAGGGGCAAAACCGGGGACGCCACTGTCAGTCGTTCATTCGTTCGTGCCGCTGCCCGCTGGTTCAGTCTTCTCCAAGATCTATTTAAGCAAGAAATGCAGATGCTGGAAAAATCGAAGGTAGACAAAAAATGCTGGGGAAACTCAGTGGGTGAGGCATCATCTATGGAGCGAAGGAATAGGTGACGTTTCAGGTCGAGACCCTTCTTCAGACTGATGTGGGGGGGCGGCGGGAAAAATAAAGGAAGAGGCGGAGACAGTAGGACTAGAAGGAGAGCTGGGAAAGGGGAGGGAGAGGAGGGAGAAGACAAGGGCTATCTAAAATTAAAGAAGTCAATGTACACTACCCAAGCGACATACCCAAGCTTGTCTCCTCACTACATTTACTGCTGGCTCCAGTCGCAAATCTGAGTTTCGAGTGTCTGTGCAAAGCATTGATGCTGGATTTCCACTGTGGAAATTGGAAAACAAATCTCCCAGAGGTTTTTTTAGAGAAATACAGCAACTTCAACATTGTTGTGCAGAAAAATAGAGATGTAGTTGGTAGCCAAAAAATGTGGATCTCAATAGACAAGACAACCAATGCTGTGAGGAGATATGTTGCCAGTGGCCATCGGTACACTGGAGGCAGGTCAACCATTAAAGGAGTATTTGTTGACATCGGAAGTATTGGGGAAGTCAAACAGCTTAACTATTGCTTAGTTGTTTACATCTTCACTTGCTGTACTTTGGCCAGAAGGTGTAAAACACGAGAATGTTCTTCTGTTTGTGACAGATGCAGCTCCATACATGAAAAAAGCTGCTTATGCTCTTAAAGTTTTATTCCCCAAAATGTTGCATTTGACATGCTTGGCTCAAGGACTTCATAGATTTTCCAAGCACATACATAGCTTGTTTCCAAATGTCGATCGCCTAGTTTCCAATGTCAAGAAAATCTTCCTCAAAGCACCAGCACGTGTGCAGTTGTTCAAGGAAATGGCACCCAAGATTCTGCTACCTCCTCAGCTCGTTTTGACTAGGTGGGGTACATGGCTCTCTACTATGCTGCAAAATTTGAAAAGATAAGATAAATCACCTGCTTTGAAGAAGAATCTGCTGCAGTCAGGAATGTCAATGAAATCATGCAGAAAACGTCCCTCCACCACGATCTTGTGTTTATTGCTTCCAATTTTGCAAACTTCCCACAAGCTATCACTTCCCTTGAGTAACGTGGCAAAACATTAATTAATAAATTGCAGGTTTTCAATAAAGTAACTGACAATATTCGTAAAGTTCCTGGCGATAGAGGTGAAGACTGACAAGGAAAATGTGAGAGTGATTTTAGCTAACCAAGATCTTGAAGAAATACAAAACATAACTAAAGTTCTCAAAGGTCGTTGTTATGCACAAGATATCAACATGAATATATAGTCTGTAGCTTGTTTTGGGTGTGCACCAGTGATGTCAGCTGGGGTAGAAAGATGTTTTTCACAACTGAAGCATATTCTGTCTGACAGACGGCAGACTTTAACACCAGATAATTTGAAAAAAATGCCAATAATTATGTGCAACCAGGCAAGTTTGGTCATTTAATGTCGTATACCTTTAATATCAATTTTAACCATATTTTGGTGGTGGAAATACATGCCTTTTTATTGTCAATAAATGCCTTTTTCATGCCTTTTTTGTAATTTTATCATGCCTTTTTGGCTGCCTCTTTCAAAATGTTTTAGTTCTAAACATCTTGGCTCTACCCACCAGTCTACCCAGCAACATTTCTTGCCTAATGTGAATTTCCTTCAGTTCCTCCGTCACCCTAGATCCCCTGGGCACTAGTACACCAGGGAGATTGTTTATGTCCTCCTTAGTGAAGACGGATCCAAAGTACCTGTTCAACTCGTCTGCTATTTCCTTGTTCCCTATAATAAATTTGCCCTTTTAAGTCTTCAAGAATCCAATTTTGGTCTTAACTAATTTTTTCCTCTTCCTTTTCCTCTTCACATACCGAAAGAAGCTTTTATATTCTTGGCTAGCTTACCTTCGTACCTCATCTTTTCTCCCCGTATTGCCTTTTTAGTTATCTTCTGTGGCTCTTTAAAAGTTACCCAATCCTCTGGCTTCCTGCTCCTCTTTGCTATGTTATACTTCTCTTTTATTCATAACAATGGGGACTTTTTTGTTGTTTTTGGTTTGTATCCTTTTCCAGTTCTATTTTTGAAATGTAGAAATAGACAATAGGTGCAGGAGTAGGCGGCCATTCACCCCTTCGAGCCAGCAACCACCATTCACTGTGATCATGGCTGATCATCCACAATCAGTACCCCATTCCACCCTTCTGCTCATATCCCCTGACTCCGCTATCTTTAAGAGCTCTATCTAGCTCTCTCTTGAAAGCATCCAGAGAATTGGCCTCCACTGCCTTCTGAGGCAGAGAATTCCACAGATTCACAACCCTCTGTGTGAAAAAGTTTTTCCTCATCTCCGTTCTAAATGGCTTACCCTTTATTCTTAAACTGGCCCCAGTTTCTGGACTCTCCCAACATCGGGAACATGTTTCCTGCCTCTCGCATGTCCAATCCCTTTATAAGGTCCCTCTCATCCTAAATTCCAGAGTATACAAGCCCACCCGCTCCATTCTATCAACAGATGACAGTCCCACTATCCCGGGAATTAACTTTGTGAACCTACGCTGCACTCCCTCAATAACAAGAATGTCGTTCTTCAAATTTGGAGACCAAAACTGCACACAATACTCCAGGTCTGGTCTCACTAGGGCCCTGTACAACTGCAGAAGGACCTCTTTGCTCCTCTACTCAACTCCTCTTGTTATGAAGGCCAACATGCCATTGGCTTTCTTCACTGCCTGCTGTACCTGCATGCTTACTTTCAGTGACTGATGAACAAGGACCCCCAGATCTCATTGTACTTTCCCTTTTCCCAATGGCACCATTCAGATAATAATCTGCCTTTCTGCTTTTGCCACCAAAGTGGATAACCTCGCATTTATCCACATTAAACTACATCTGCCATGCATCTGCCACTCACCCAACCTGTCCAAGTCACCCTGCATCCTCATAGCATCCTCCTCACATTTCACACTGCCACCCAGCTTTGTGTCATCTGCATATTTGCAAATGTTACTTTTAATCCCTTCATCTAAATCATTAATGTATATTGTAAATAGCTGCGGACCCAGCACTGAGCCTTGCGGTACTCCACTAGTCACTGCCTGCCATTTTGAAAGGGACCCGTTAATCCCTACTCTTTGTTTCCTGTCTGCCAACCAATTTTCTATCCATGTCAGTACTCTACCCCCAATAAAATGTGCTCTAATTTGCCCACTGATCTTCTATGTGGGACCTTATCAAATGCTTTCTGGAAGTCCAGGTACATTACATCCATTGGCTCTACCTTGTCCATTTTCTTAGTTACATCCTCAAATAATCCCAGAAGATTAGTCAAGCATGATTTCCCCTTCGTAAATCCATGCTGACTCGGACCGATCCTGTTACTTCTATACAAATGTGCTGCTATTTCATCTTTTATAATTTGTATGTATACTTAATGAAGCAGAAACTGAAAGGGGGCTATAGAGGGATAGAATTGGAGTTTGGCGGGGAAGGAGTCTATTTGAGGTTTGTGCATGGCTTTCCATGTGAAATGCCAGGGATTGCTGTATTTCTTTAAATCCCATTTTTTGTGCAAGCTTCCATCTTTGTACGTTTGGAAAATATCACTGGGCCATTCATAGATGATCTGTGCAGTCACAGTCCACCCTCAATCAACACCATTATTTTGAGTACAGATTATTTGGATTCCATCCCATTACTGTGTATTACAATGACTAAACTTCAAAGGTAATTAATGGGCTGAGAAACATTTTGGACCTTTCTAACAGTAACTTTTTCTTCGGTATATGTTGTACTGTATAACATTTTCTCACGACTGAAAACAAAATATTTGAATTAGAAACATAGACATAGAAACATAGAAAATAGGTGCAGGAGTAGGCCATTCGGCCCTTCGAGCCTGCACCGCCATTCAATGTGATCATGGCTGATCATCCAACTCAGTATCCCGTACCTGCCTTCTCTCCATACCCCCTGATCCCTTTAGCCACAAGTGCCACATCTAACGCCCTCTTAAATATAGCCAATGAACTGGCCTCAACTACCTTCTGTGGCAGAGAATTCCAGAGACTCACCACTCTCTGTGTAAAGAATGTTTTCCTCATTTCGGTCCTAAAGGAATTCCCCCTTATCCTTAGACTGTGACCCCTTGTTCTGGACTCCCCCAACATCGGGAACAATCTTCCAGCATCTAGCTTGTCCAACCCCTTAAGAATTTTGTAAGTTTCTATAAGATCCCCCCTCAATCTTCTAAATTCCAGCGAGTACAAGCCGAGTCTATCCAATCTTTCCTCATATGAAAGTCCTGACATCCCAGGAATCAGTCTGGTGAATCTTCTCTGTACCCCCTCTATGGCAAGGATGTCTTTCCTCAGATTTGGAGACCAAAACTGTACGCAATACTCCAGAATTATTGATCAAGGGAGAAAATTTCTTGCAGGGTGCAATCTTGATGAATATTATTTCCATGGCACACATTTTATAACAATTTTGTTGATCCAACTAACAAATGTGTGCATTATTTTGAAACTTTCCACCAGTATTTCATATCATGTAGTTACATTAGTGCTTTTTTTGTGACAGTAAGAATACACTCCTACAATGTTACAAACTAGATTTTCAAATGTATAGAATTTTTAATTACCTGGTATTACAATACAATTACTAAAGTTTTAAAAATAATAATAATTAAACAAAGCGGTCAGGCCCTTAAACAGCTTAAGCAGCTTATACGACAGCAATCTGCCAAGGGCACCATCAGGAAGGAATGATGTATATGCCGACGCATTTTGTCTACAAAAAAAGTATTGGTTACATCACCATATCATACTTTTCCATGAACATTCCTCAGTGATTTTAGAGAGAATTTGTTACTAGGTTCTGTGTAATCTCCAGATAATGTACAATTTTCCATTTTGGCTCATAAATATAGAACCAGGTGATCTGAATGATGAGAGATTGCAGGGTTCAGAGGCGCAGATTGAACTGGGTGTTCTACAGGATGACTTGTTATAATGAAAGTTTGTATGCATGCATAACAAGTATTTGGGAAAACTAACAATGTTATTTATATTGAAGAACTGTTTCGTATATTGTTCTCATTTTGAATGAATGTAAATGCATGGGAAGCAGCTCTGATATGATTTATAGGCTAATTACTGGAATGGATAGGATGCGTTATAAGTTTGGCCCAGGCTAGGTTTATATTCACTGATTGAGAAAGTGCTTGATTGAAACACAAATTTCTGAGGGTGGAAGTAGACAGATATTTCTCCTGGTTTGAGAATCTGGAACTGGGGGCATTGATTTTTAAGACAAGAATTAGAGGAAATATTTTCTCTAAGAGTTGCAAGTTTTTGGAACTTTATTCAAAGGTCAGTGGAGGCAAAGTTTTGTAATATCTGAAAGGTATAAGTAGATTAATGTATGATTGGCAAGCGGATGAAAGATTGCAACAAAGGCGGGAATGTGGAGTTGAGGTTATCTTCAATTTGCCCATTAAACAGTGGAACGGGATCAAGAGCTGAGCGGCCCAATCTTACTCCCAATTTGTTTGTTTATATCTCACCTTCTGAATGTCTTTGGTAAAGTAAGTACTGCTCATTGACAATGAGATTTAAACAAATTAAGAAAAACTGAAAGACTTGGTTCAAAGGCTTGAAAATATTGATTCATTTAATTTTTATAGTGTTATTACCAACTATTTTGTAATTTTATGGCAAATAGCTAATGTTTTATTTGATTTCTCGTGTAAAGTTTTCTTGACTCTAATGCACCTAAAATTACAGCTATCCTTTGGTATCACCACTATTAAACAGCCGTGATTTACAACAATTCAGTTTAGAAGAGAATGGGGGAACACCATTTACTGGACCAACTACTGGAAGACACCACCTCCCAAATTGTGGTCTGATTACTTTGGAGTTGGAAGACACAGATGCTTACTCTGGAATGCCAAGTCCAACCAGTAAGTTTTAGTGCCAATGTGGAGTTAAGTTAAAAGATGAACATAAATAAAAAGTTATGTTGTCTTTGTTGACATATGCAGTGTTAATGCTATGGCATATTGTTTTTCTGCTCCCATACTTTGCATTAAATGTTTTCCACAAGTGGCATAACACATATGATAGGTTTTTTTTTAAAGCTTGAGAGTTTTTAATGATCTTTACAAATGCAATGACAGGATATTTGGGAGTAGATAGCTTAATTTGACAAGTCATAAGTGATAGGAGCAGAATTAGGCCATTTGGTCCCTTCAAGTCCACGCCACCATTCAATAATGGCAGATTAGTCTCTCCATCCTAACCTCCTGCCTTCTCCCCATAACTATGTCAGAGTCATAGAATCTGACACCTCTGTCAGATAACTTTTTGTGGTGCGAACAAAATTATTCCCCTGCTCATTACATAATTTACTGATCTGAGTTAAGGGCCTGTCACACTAGCGCGCGATTAGACGCGATAAGCGCGACAAATTCGGACGCGGGGGTCGCGTGGGGGTCAGGCGATCCCGGTGCGAGTGAAGGGCCTGTCACACTAGCGCGCGATTACACGCGCGACGTCCGAAGGAAGGACGTTATTTTTCATCACGTGACGATGCGCATGAGCATGCGCGTTGCACGACGTCGGGCAGTGACGTCATCACGCAACGCCACGCTGAAGACGCACAACGTCAAAACGTCATCACGTTCCGCGCGACAGGATTTTGCCGCGCGTAATTTTTAAGCAGTGTCGGTTTTTGGACACTACGCGCGATGTTGACACCAGCTCCACACGAGTCCGCGCAACTCCACGAGACTCCGGCGATCGCAGTGGGACAGGGTCACGCGAGGCCGGACGACTAAAGCGACCACGGTAGGTCGCGCTTATCGCGTCTAATCGCGCGCTAGTGTGACAGGCCCTTTAGGCATTCAAATGTTTCTTAAAGCCATTTATAGTTCATAGAAATCGTCTTTCCTGCTAAATTACAAAATATCTTTGCAAAAGCTCTATTTCAATCTCCACATATTTATAATTTGAAAGTGCAACTCGGGCATTTTGAACGCTTGAAAAAAATTTGGACATGATTTTATTGGTGCACTTTATAATATTTAAGACATCTGTAAGCATATTTTTATAAAGCATTGAGAACAAATCAAATCTACAGCATTAAGTTTTCAATTCAAATTAAGTGTAACAATCTCAATTTAATGGAGTTTTTTTCATTCACAATATGTCGGCTTTAATAATGTGTCCACTCTGTTATCTACCCCCCAATCCCAGCTTTGTATCTTACTAAGAATCCTGAGAATCAACCATATTTGGTATGTCTGAAATCTCAAATGAAATCACAATTTTAACCAAGTTTGGTGTTTTATAAATGGAAGCAGTTAATCAAGCAGATCTTTACCCAACTTGAACAGTGCCACTGAAATGCCACAGTAGGCTCACGCTTTGTACTGCAACTAGTTGTTAGCAGGGACTGATTAGATAGTATCTACTTTCTGCTGCTCTGGTGAAGGGTTGAAACAGACTCCTGTCAATTGAATCTGCTGTTAATTAACAGGAGGATGGTCCATGACTGGACTCTGGATGTAAAATTAGTTCACTAACTGTTAAGCCACATGCTTTCTGACTATTTGGTATTACAGTATATTGTTTTTACACTCGATCATGATTATCATGTAGCAGAAATAATTAATGTATAATATTTTCAGAGAATGCTAAGATGAACAGTGACATAATTGATGTAATTGAGTTCATTATGTCAACTGCAGGATGAAAAGCATTTAATTGAAATTGAGAGAAAATAATGGCTACATTTGGAATAGCTTTCAGAAAATACTAGCTGATTTTGGTTATGCTCAATAAGCAATTCAAAATTGTGTCTACATAAGCATTATTTAAAATTGTGTCTACATAAGCATTATTATACATTGTCCTTTAACTTAATTGTATACATTTTAAATTGTGATAAAATTATACCAAAATGTGATATGTGACATTTTTTTATTTTGTCTCTTAATAGTAAGTGCTTATTCTGCTGTGTCATTTAAAGCCTGTTAGTGCTCAGAATATGGTCCTGATCCTCCTCCTCACTGACATTTCCTATTGAGCTCTCCACTCTTCTAACAGTTGTTGTATAATAGATTTGTCAGGTATTTCTTGTTGGCCTTTTAAAATCAAATTTATATTGATAGAGCCATTTTACTTCTCACTATGGGCAATGAGTCATGAGAAAATATCAGATGTTCTTGATTGCAGATATTTTATTTTAAGCCTTTTATGTCCAAAATGGCTTAAAATGTCTTTAAGCCTTTTATGTCTGCTGTGACAAGATGGTGGCAAAAACTTATGCCTCATTTTGGTAAATATAAATTACTTTAAACTAGCTCTTCATCCCAACTTACCCATGCTGAACAAGATGCCCCATTTACCAAGTCCCCTTTGTCTGCATTTGGGCATTATCTCTCTAAATCTTTCGTATCCATGTACCTGTCTTTTCATCCATGTCTTTTAAATGTTATTATTGTACCAACTTTAACTACCTCCTTTGGCAGCACATTCCATGTACCCACCATTCCCTGAGTGAAAATGATGTTCCTCTGATTCCTATTAAAGCTTTCACCTCTCTCAAACCTATGTCCTCTGGTTCTTGATTCCCCTACTCTGCATTCACCCTGTAAGATTCCTGTAAAATCATCCCTTTGCCTTGTGTGCTATTAAGAATAAAGTCCTAGCTTGCACAATCTCTCCGTTTTAGCTCAGGCCCTCAAGTCCTGGCCCGCCTCGTAAATTTTCTCTACACTTTTACCAGCTCAGTCTGAAAGCCCCACCATTCCTCTTACACACCACCACCAATAGTTATTTAGAGAATATTTCAAAACATGGTACGAGTCAAAGTTTCCTACTCTCAATTCTGTCAGTGCCCCTCATAATTGTGCGTACCAATGTGACATCAAAGGTCAAAGGTCAAAAGAGTTTATTGTCAAGTGTCCCTGACAGGACAATGAAATTCTTTCTTTGCATAGCACAACAGAACATAGTAGGCTTTGACTGCAATTATGTACGTAAATACACACATGAATGAATAAATTGATAAAGGGCAAATAACAGATGGAGGGGTATTAATGTTCAGAGTTTTGTCCGAGCCAAGTTTAATAGCCTGATGGCTGTGGGGAATAGCTATTCCTGAATCGGGTTGTTGCAGTCCTCAGGCTCCTGTGCTTTCTACCCGAAAGTAGCAGGGAGATGAGTGTGTAGCCAGGGTGGTGTGGGTCCTTGATGATGCTGCCAGCTTTTTTGAGGCAGCGACTGTGGTAGATCCCCTCGATGGAAGGAAGGTCAGAGCCGATGATGGACTGGGCAGTGTTTACTACTTTTTGTAGTCTTTTCCTCTCCAGGGTGCTCAAGTTGCCGAACCAAGCCACAATGCAACCGATCAGCAAGCTCTCTACTGTGCACCTGTAGAGGTTAGAGAGAGTCCTCCTTTACAAACCGACTCTCCGTAATCTTCTATGGATGTAGAGGCGCTGATGAGCTTTCTTAATAATTGCATCTGTGTTCTCGGGCCAGGAAAGATCTTCACAGATGTGCACGCGCAGGAATTTGAAGCTCTTGACCCTTTCAACCATCAACCCGTTGATATAAACAGGACTGTGGGTCCCCATCCTACTCCTTCCAAAGTCCCCAATCAGTTCCTTGGTTTTGCTGGTGTTGAGGGCCAGGTTGTTGTGCTGGCACCATATGGACAGTCGCTCGATCTCTCTTCTATACTCGGACTCATCCCCATCAGTGATACGTCCCACAACAGTGGTGTCGTCAGCGAACTTGATGATGGAGTTCGCACTATGACCGGCTACGCAGTCATGAGTATAGAGTGAGTACAGCAGGGAGCTGAGCACGTAGCCTTGAGGTGCTCCCGTGCTGATGGTTATCGAGTCTGACACATTTCCACCAATACGAACAGACTGTGGTCTGTGAATGAGGAAGTCGAGGATCCAATTGCAGAGGGATGCGCAGAGACCCATTCTGCGAGTTTGGTAACCAGCTTGGAGGGGATGATTGTGTTAAATGCCGAGCTGTAGTCAATGAATAACAGCCTGACATATGAGTTTTTGTTGTCCAAGTGGTCCAGAGCGGAGTGGAGAGCCAACGAGATCGCATCCACCGTTGATCTGTTGTGGCGGTAAGCGAACTGCAATGGGTCCAGGTTTTTGTCGAGGTAGGAGTTGATTTCCGCCATGATCAACCTCTCAAAGCACTTCATCACCACAGGCGTTAGTGCCACTGGTCGATAGTCATTGAGGCATGTCACCTTGCTCTTCTTGGGCACCGGTATTATTGATGCCCTTTTGATGCAGGTGGGAACTTCAGACCTCAGAAGTGACAGGTTGAAAATGTCACTCCCGTCAATTACATCTCCCCTCAACCTCCTCCGATCTAATAAACCCAGAAGTACCTATTTTGTGTGTTGTTCTTTGGATTGGTGGAAAGTGAAAACATTTTATTCTGGAAATGTTTATTTGACTGGAGTAACTTTAGTTATAGTGTTTGTTGGCCTATGCATTTCTGGTGTGTCATAGAGTGAAGCTGCTGGATGTTGCTGTATAATTCCATATTTTAAACTCCTTTGAAAGTGGAAGTAATGCCTTGGAATGAGGCAGATCTGACATTTATTTTGGTAAATGATAGGGATAGGGGAGGAGTAATGTTGATGATACTAAAATTACCCCTCTCTCCCCATCACTGGTACTACTCATCTTAAATGCCTTCTGCGTTCACTTCTGTGAAAAACTCACAAACCTCAAGACAGACATTTCATCTGCATCTAACCCTTTCTCTTTGCCTACCAAGTATCCAGCACTTATCTCGTATGTCTCTGTGACTCACTTGCATGTTCCTTCTTTCACCCACTATCAACCATACCTGCACCTCTCCATTTCTGTCCCATGAGATCTATGAAAAGATTACATTTCTATAATTACCTTTCACTAGTGAAAAGATTATCAGATACAACATGGAAGTAGGCACTTCGGCCCACCAGGTCCACACTAACAATTGATCATCCATTTACACTACTTTCTCATCCACTCCATAAAAACTACAGTCAGTTTACAGAGGTTAGTTAACCTACAAACTCGCACGTGTTTGGGCTGTGGTAGGAAACCGGAGCACCTGGAGAAAGTTAGTTACAAGGAGAACGTGCTTACACAGACAGCACCCAAGGTCAGGATCGAACCTGGGTCACTATTGCTGTGAGGCAGCAGCTGTGTCACTGTGCTGCCTGGTGATAGGCAAATAAAAGATGAGCGAAGCACTGTGGTTAGAACTGTTGAATCGCATGCCCTGCCAGTGAATACGGGGCTAAAAGTACTGCTGTTGTATTGAGGGAAACCTTACCTGACTTGATTCTGAAAATGATTCGGCTGCAGTGATATCAGTAGGGGAAACATCAATCATAATATCCTAAGATTGAGAATCTCTATGGGAAAAACACGTAGACCAATCAAGGTGAAAGTAGTCAATTGGAGAATAGCCAACTTCAATGCCGAATGGAGATCTGGCTCAGATAAAGTGAAATCAAAACTAGGGAGACAACATATAGTTGATGTTGCTGATGGCTCAGCAAAAGAAGATGTAATTGAGATTTTTGATGTGCTAAAACATGACAGAGTTGACGCTCAAAACTAAGCAGCACTTAAAGTGAATAAATTACATGGTCATGATGTGATGCTTCCTAGTTTGCAGAGATAAGTTAGGGAGTAAACTGTAGAGGCTCTGCAGCTAATATTTTCTGCATCTTCAGTGCCCTCCATAATGTTTTTGGACAAGGACCCATCATTTATTTATTTGCCTCTGTACTCCACAATTTGAGATTTGTAATAGAAAAAAAATCACATGTGGTTAAACAAATGATGGGTCTTTGTCCCAAACATTATGGAGGGCACTGTATGGATTTATGGGTGATGGCTAAGGACTGGATATTTTTAAACATTCCACTCTTGTTCCAAAAAAAGGTGATGACGTAAACTTAATACCTACAGACCAATCTGTTTAAATGCCTTATTGGGAAAGTTCTAGAAATGATAGATTTATGAATTACTGTAACAGGCATTAATTAATTAGAAAAGAGCAGCATAAATTGTTAAAGGTGTGACACATCTACCTACCTCGTTGGAACTTTCTGAAGAAGCAACAAAGATTAGATGAAATACAGGCTGGGAGAATTCGTGGATAAATGGAATTTAATGTTGAGAAATAATATATTTTGTAGGAAAAACATGGACAAGCAATATAGACTTGAGTGCCAGATCCTAAAGGAGTGCAAGAGCAGAGAGATCCAAGTGTCTATGTTCAATGATAACGATAGGACACATTCAGAAAGTGGTTAAAAGGCCAATGGGATAATCTTTATAAATGTAAATGGAGAGTACAAGAGCAAGAGAGTCATGAAGATATAAACACTAGTTCAACCACTGCTATGGTACTGTGTCGTGTTTTAGGCACCATGCGTAAGAAAAGATACAAGCTTACCAGAATGATGCTGAGCTGAATGACCTTTATCATGCGAATAAAAGCTGGGGTTGTTTTTGGAATAGGGCAGGATGTGAGGTTCATGGTATTTAAAATCATTAAGGAAAGAGCTAGAATATTCAGAGTGAAACTAACCCAATAGTGAAAAAATAGTGAGCAGTGAAAAAAAGGGACATGAAGTGAATCATATTGGTAAAACAAAACAAAATTGACACGAGGAAAATCTTGGCTTACTCAGTGTGTGATTGGAGTCTGGAAACCACTGTCAGGGCTGGTGGTGGAGGCAATTACATTCAAAAGATAGGTAAGTAGCTAGCTAGAAAAGGAGGATTTTCAGGGTAATATGGTAAGGTCTGTGGAGTGGGATTAGCTGACTTGATTGTACAATAGTTTCCTTCCATGCTGTAACTATTCCATAATTCTGAGAAGGTAATGGTGAATTTAATCAGTCTTTGCACATACATTACTACAGTGTCTTGGCAGACCAAAGTCTCAGTCCAGTGACAAAGGGTTCAGGATGGCTGGAGCACTCACATATACCCACGGTAGGTCACTGTTTCCATTGGCCTTATCATCTATTCCACTCTCCAAGCTGCTTGTCCCTCCATCCTTCTTGTTTCTGAATATTCTCACACTTAACAACCCACTATTCACTAACAAGCCTCTCCCATTTACCCATGTTCCTTTTATTTTTCTTGCACCCTGACCCGAGGACCACTCTGGATCTCTCCATTTCACATCTTTTCCCACACACCCTCCTATCTCATCCACAGTTCATTTCCTCTGGCACAACTCTAAACATGGTGGCCGTGAACCCTTTCATGTTGCATTTGAAAGGAGCTCTTCAAATTACTTATTTAATAAACTGGTGTCCTTTTTAAACATATTCCATGAACAGGGCTTTCTCAGAGGCAATATTATTAACAAATGTCAGAATTTTATTTTTGCTATCCCTTTGTTATTTACAAAATGTGCCCATGTGTTCTAATTGAAATTACTTGTATATTTTTTAGAGTTGAACTCGACTGTTCTTCCACACTATGATGAGGTGTGTTTTAAACAGTTGGAAGTTGAATCCAGCAAGGTGGTTGGGCAGTGGCCCTCATTGCATATCAACATAAATAACAAGGTAATTTGTTGCACTTAATCCAGTTGCGATTCATGTTAATCATTTGCTTCCCTACAGATATTAACAAGTTTCATGATGAAAGAAAACATTTGCTTCTGACAAAATGCTGCAGATAGTGTTGTGATTATTTAATCTTTTATATTATGAGTCAGAATTTGAGCTGGATAATTGCGCATGTTTTCCAGACAGATTTTTGGTACTAATTGCAGGTAGAAAATTTTGATTTATGATTAATGAGTTTGTGTTTAGTTTATTGTCACGTGAACTGAGCTACAGGAAAACATTTTGCCGTGTGCTAACTAATGAGCAGGAAGAGAATACATGATTACAATCAAGCCATCCATGGTATACAGATACAGGATAAAGGGAATAATATTTAGTGCAAGGTAAACTCCAGTGAAGTTCGATCAAACATAGTCCGAGGGTCTCAAATGATGTAGATAGTAATTCACGACTGCACTCTAGTTGTTGTTGAGATGGTTGAGTTGCCTAATAACAACGGGGAAGAAACTGTTCCTGAATCTGGAGGTGTGCGTTTTAACACTTCTATACCTTTTACCCGATGGGAGAGGAGAGAAGAGGGAGTGGCCAGGGTGCAACTCACAAATTACAGGAGTAGAATTAGGCCAGTCGGCCCATCGAGGCTACTCCGTCATTCAATCATGGCTGATCTCTGCCTCCTAATCCCATTTTCCTGCCTTCTCCACATAACCCTTGAAACCCGTTCCAGTCAAGAATTTGTCTATCTCTACCTTAAAAATATTCACTGACTTGGCCTCCACAGCCCTCTGTGGCAATGAGTTCCACAGTTTAACTACCCTCTGACTAAAGAAGTCCCTCCTCACCTCCTTTCAAAAAGAGCACCCTTTAATTCTGTGGCTATGACCTCTGGTTCTCCACACTCCCACCAGTGGAAACATCCTTTCCACATCCTATGCCTTTCATTATTCTGTTGGTTTCAATGAGGTCCCCCTAAAACTTCCAAACTCCAACGAGCAGAATCTCGGTGCTATCAAACACTCATCATATGCTATCCCACTCATCCCTGGAATCATTCTTGTAAACCTCCTCTGGACCCTCTCTAGCGGCAGCACAAGGCCACTTGTCCTTGATTATGCTGGACTCACCCTTGACTCCTCCAATAATTTTTGCAAAACATAGCTGAGATACATTTAGAAACACAGAACTATACATGCTGGTTTACACAAAAGAGACAAAGTGGTGGAGTAACTCAGTAGATCAGGCAGCATCTCTGGAGAACAGGGATAGGCGACGTTTCAGGTAGGGACCCTTCTTCAGACTGATTATATATGGGGTGGGTTAAGAAAGTTGGAAGAGAGGAGAGGCAGGACAAATCATGGCAGGTACATTTCCTGTTTCACACACTCCACCATCACAGACGATTTTGACAATCTAATTGTTGCATCCTGCTTTTTTCCAGTATTTTCACTTTCTTCGTTTCCCCCCCCCCCCCCCCCCCCTTTCCATCTTCCATTCTTTGTATCACCTCCTCAGCTATCCTCTCCTTTTCCTATCTTTAATCTTGATCTATTCAGTCCCCCCCCCCCGACCCTATTTGACTTAAAGACAGAAATGGTCTTGCTCCCACTGGACAATATCTTTCCTCGTGACTAAACAATTTGATTGACCTTTGGAAGAAAAAAAACCATGTAAAGATACGAATAGCAGAATCAGTTTGAAAACAAAACACACTATAGGAATGGGATGAAACTCACCTATAGTTAACATTCAAGGCTATTTTTTGCTGCCCTTCTTGTAAAGGGGGAGACCACATTTGTTGTCCTCCAGTCAAAAGGAACCTTGCGCTCAACAAAAATTTAATTGTCAATTAATGCACCAGCAATCTCTTTCCTTGCCTCCCACAACAATCTGGGATACATCCTATCCAGCCCTGGAGATTTATCATAGAAACATAGAAAATAGGTGCAGGAGTAGGCCATTCGGCCCTTCGAGCCTGCACCGCCATTCAATATGATCATGGCTGATCATCCAACTTAGTATCCTGTACCTGCCTTCTCTCCATACCCCCTGATCCCATTAGCCACAAGGGCCACATCTAACTCCCTCTTAAATATAGCCAACGAACTGGCCTCAACTACCTTCTGTGGCAGAGAATTCCACAGATTCACCACTCTCTGTGTGAAAAATGATTTTCTCATCTCGGTCCTAAAAGACTTCCCCCTTATCCTTAAACAGTGACCCCTTGTCCTGGAATTCCTCAACATCGGGAACAATCTTCCAGCATCTCGCCTGTCCAACTCCTTAAGAATTTTGTAAGTCTCTATGAGATCCCCCTCAATCTTCTAAATTCCAGCGAGTCCAAGCCGAGTCTATCCAGTCTTTCTTCATATGGAAGTCCTGCCATCCCAGGAATCAGTCTGGTGAACCTTCTCTGTACTCCCTCTATGGCAAGAATGTCCTTCCTCAGATTAGGAGACCAAAACTGTACGCAATACTCCAGGTGTGGCCTCATCAATACCCTGTACAACTGCAGTAGAACCTCCCTGCTCTTGTACTCAAATCCTTTTGCTATGAAAGGAGATCCTGGAGATTTTTCCCATTAATAAGCCTGCTATTGCATAAAGTACCTCATCTTTCTTTATTGACACTTCCACTGGGCATTTTTCCATTCCCTTTGCTAAATTTTGCAACTGCAAAGTCTATTTTCTTAGGAAATACTGATGAAAAGAATTAATGTAATATTTATTAATTTTATCATCATATTCACTGCATTTTATTAACTGAAGTTATGTACCACAATACATATTTCTCTAATTGTAAATTGATGGGTACTGTTGTAATCATCAGGTTGAGGAAAAGAAGCTGTTAGAAAAGAGCCTGCACTCTCCTGCATCACCCTCTGCTCATCCCGATCAGATGAAGAGCAACATCATTAAAGCTCAGATGGATGCTGCCTTGAAGGTGGGAACCCTGATGAATTATTTCATTCCATGGGAAGTATATGCTTCTATCCTTAGGTTTCCTGAATTGTTTATGACACAAATAGTAGCAATGTTACAAAATTCTGAGATTTAAAAAATCAAGTCTACAATTTATCCCATCAGATAAAGCATAAAAAGGAGTTTAATTTGACACCTAATTTCACTTTCATATCTTCAGTATTAAAAAAAGTTATGGCCATTTTCATACTCAGAAATTAGCATCTTGTTCCCTATTGCTTTTCCATTGACTAACACAAAAGCTGTGTTCAAGGACAGTCAAAAGCCCATAACATTCTTAAAAATTAAGAGAACTGAATGAAATGTTCAGTTATTATAGATTGCAACAAATATGAAACAATCTTACTTGGATTACCTGAAATTAAAGCATATATTTAGTTAGTTACCTAATTATAGCTAATTACAAAATTCAATTACTAGATCTGAACATCTATCCATTTCTTAAGAAAAGGTTAACATTTTTTAAAAGCCTAAGTGTCCAAATAACATTCACACAATAATTCACAATATAACATGATTTTTAAATATCATTGTTATGAATTTATAGGCCAAATGGAAGGAATTGAGTGTTTAATTCCCGTAAATTAATGGCCATTTTAATCATCTTGCAAGTGGGTTTTTGTGGAACGTGATCGATTGGAACGTTGCGGTTGCGTTGAATTTAAATCCCATATCGGCAGGAAAAATACTGCCGGTTCGTATGCGTCTTAAGTCATCTTTTCGCAATGTGAAATTTTGATTAAAGACATCCTAAGAAGCAAGTTTATATGAAAAAATAAATGGTGCACCTTGCCTTGTCCCCTGCGTGAGATCCGTCCCGTTATCAGCGTTGACGGCATGAGAAGATGATTTTTAATTTTCTCCTGCTATTAACTTATCCAGCGCTATTTTTAATAAACTTAATAAAACGGCAGTCAAAGCGATTTTTCTTCAGCAACTAAACAGTCTGTTCAAATTCGATTTGAATAGGCTGGAGAAAAATCGCATTTTAAACCCGCCCCCCTCTCAAAGGCGCCAAAGTTACGCACACGGCCAGTGGCAGAACTGCAGCGCCACTGAAGGTAAGTATTGTAACATACCTACAAATAGAACCTAGATAGAGTGGATGTAGAAAGGATGTTTCCAGTAGTGGGAGAGTCTATGAACAGCAGCTTTCAGAACAGCTAGATATATTAATATGGTATGTGTAGGAAGGAACTGCAGGTGCTGATTTAAACTGAAGATAGACACAAAAAGCTGGAGTAACTCAGTGGGACAGACAACATCTCAGGAGAGAAGGAATAGGTGAGTTTCGGGTTGAGATCCTTCTTCAATATAGTCTTATTGGCTAATCATAAACATAAAAAGTATTTGTTGGCCCAAATTATTCAAAACATGTTAAATACTTATTTTCCTGGTATAACTATATTCCTGGCAGGGGTACTGATTGTGGATGATCAGCCATGAATGGCGGTGCTGGCTCGAAGGGCCAAATGGCCTACACCTATTGTCTATGTATCTAACTGCCAAGTTGATATCTGCCACTTGACTCCGTGAGGAGTAAAATGCATGAATGCAAATTAGAAAATTGCTATTGAGAGCCTGTCAGGATTTCAGAACTTCACTCTACTTACATGTGTGTTCCTAGCTGTTTGAAGGCACTGTGGGAATTGCAGTCAGTTCCATATATATCTTAATATTTGTCAGGAAAAACTAAGCCATAATGTTTGAGTTTGCTTTTTTGTATTGTGCTGTCAATTAGTATTAGAAGACTGTGATGCAGGGAGCAAGGTTACTGGATAAAATTAGGGCACATGGTATTGGGGGTAGAGTGCTGACTTGGATAGAAAATTGGTTGGCAGATAGGAAACAAAGAGTAGGGATTAACGGGTGCCTTTCAGAATGGCAGGCAGTGACTAGTGGGGTACCGCAAGGCTCGGTGCTGGGACCGCAGCTATTTACAATATACATCAATGATTTAGATGAAGGGATTCAAAGTAACATTAGCAAATTTGCAGATGACAGGTGACAGTGTGAACTGTGAGGATGATGCTATGAGAATGCAGGGTAACTTGGACAGGTTGGGTGAGAGGGCAGATGCATGGCAGCTGCAGTTTAATGTGGATAAATGTGAGGTTATACACTTTTGTAGCAAAAACAGGAAGGCAGATTATTATCTAAATGGAGTCAAGTTGGGAAACGAGGAAGTACAACGGGATCTGGGAGTCCTTGTTCATCAGTCAATGAAAGTAAGCATGCAGGTACAGCAGGCAGTGAAGAAAGCGAATGGCATATTGGCCTTCATAACAAGAGGAGTTGAGTATAGGAACAAAGAGGTCCTTCTGCAATTGCACACGGCCATAGTGAGACCTCACCTGGAGTATTGTGTGCAGTTTTGGTCCCCTAATTTGAGGAAGGACATTCTTGCTATTGAGGAAGTGCAGGATAGGTTTACAAGGTTAATTCCCGGGATGGCGGGACTGTCATATGCTGAGAGAATGGTGCGGCTGGGCTTGTATACTCTGGAATTTAGAAGGGTGAGAGGGGATCTTATTGAAACATATAAGATTATTAAGGGTTTGGACACACTAGAGGCGGGAAACATGTTCCCAATGTTGGCGGAGTCCAGAACCAGGGGCCACAGTTTAAGAATGAGTGGTAAGCCATTTAGAACGGAGATGAGGAAATGCTTTTTCACATAGAGAGTTGTGAGTCTGTGGAATTCTCTGCCTCAGAGAGTGGTGGAGGCTGGTTCTCTGGATACTTTCAAGAGAGAGCTAGCTAGGGCTCTTTAAGATCGTGGAGTCAGGGGATATAGGGAGAAGGCCGGTACTGGGTGCTGATTGGGGATGATTAGCCATGATCACATTGAATTGCGGTGCTAACTCGAAGTGCCGAATGGCCTACTCTTGCACCTATTGTCTATTGTCTATTGTTATGGTATAGAATAGTTATGTTCCATCTTCAAGTTTTAATGCTAAATAGAGAAAGCAGAAGAGAATTGTTCACAGAGAACTGCACTATTTGCAGTATATTAATTTGTGTGCTTTATTCCCAGGTTTATAGGTACAAAATTGCAAATGTAATGGTCTCTCTAGTAATACATTTTTTTAAGCCTTTATGAATCACTTTTGTGTAAATCTAGTGTAATAGCAGAGCAATATATTTTTACATTATATGGTAGAATGCTCTTGATCCTTTAAAACATAATTGTATTCATTTTATATTGTAATGCTAAAGTCCTATTCATCATATAAAGTTCTTGGGCCCAGGGATGGCATGCATATCTATTTTAATGCCATTAAACATGCATAAAAATATAGTTCGCTAAAAAATAAATTACCAGGAGCTTGAAATTTACAACTGTCCTTAAACTGACCCCAATAGCTCATAACCAATTACAATTAAAGGCTCCATTAACAGAATCATCTTCAATTTATGCAATCATTTGGAATAGAGGACGTCTAGCTCCCACACCAGTTCTGAGGTGACTGATGAGGTTGATGTAGGGATTTAAATTTCTGATTGCTATCCTGAATGTTCCTTCTCCGTTTTGAGCAGTTGTAGATCAGAAATTCCCTAAAATGATTGGGAAATTATCAAGGATGCTTTGAGAATATCCTTCAGTTTTTTCTTTGTCATCTGGTAATTCCTGTGACACAATTCAGAATTGAGTGTCTATTTAGGGAGTTTGTTTGTCAGGCATGTAAGCAATGTAGCATCTTTCAGCAGAATGCATAGAATCACTGAAATAGATATCTACATTTGATTTATTTTAGAAGGGACTTAAGATGCTGGAAAATCGAAGGTAGACAAAAATGCTAGAGAAACTCAGCAGGTGAAGCACCATTTATGGAGCGAAGGAAATAGGCGATGTCTCGACCCGAAATGTCGCCTTTTTCCTTCGCTCCATAGATGCTGCCTCACCCGCTGAGTTTCTCCAGCATTTTTGTCTACCTACATTTGATTTATGTCTGTTTTATGCAATGACATTTTTGCACTTATGTATAGTTGATGCAAGTTATTTCTGTTCTGCCCTTTTGCTTTTTCCTGTTGTCTATGATAGCTATAGTATCCAAAATCAATTGTGTACTGTTCCATAGTTGTTGTTACATTGATACATATGTAAGAATAGAGCTGTTGTTGGCTCTGGTGACCAGATTATTTAAAAAAATATTCTGTTACTAATTGTTGGTTTTCCTTCAACAGTTTAAAAAAGAGGAACCAATACTGAGCAGCCAGAGTAAACCCTCCAACACACCTGTAGCAAGGTCAGTCACAACCAGTGAAAATTTCACAGACCTTTCGATGGAAAATTTACCCCAAATTAAGATAGGTCAGGCCACTATTTTGACTTTTCACTGGTGTTCAATATCAAGACCTGCAGATTACATATTTTTTTGGAATTCTACAATGTGACAGAGGTGTTGGTTGGTTGTCCAGGTAGGCTCCGTACTGCAGATGTGGTATGCATTGCAGTTGGGCAGAAGATTTTGCATTCCATGTTGGATAGTGGGAGCAGAGTAATAGTAGTGGTACATCAGCCGTGGGCCTAGAGAACAAGACACCAATAATTGGCGCAGATGATTGGCAGGGCTCATATTATAAGATTCTTTGGAACACTGGGGAAGCATGATCTAGATTGGGTGGGAGACAAGGAGCAGGGATATGTGGATAATATCACAAGCAGGGAGACTGCAGAATGTTGGGTTATGGAGTAATTGATTCAGATTGCTGGCCAGACCAATCACTTGGAGAAGGAATGGGTGGTGAGTTAATTTGGTACTGCATTTTGAAATTTGTCACCTATCTTCAGTGAACTGATTTAATTAATATTAAATCTGGAGCTAAAGTAAAATTTTTCAAGCACTTTAATATTGTCACTGAAATATTTTCTTATGCCTCAAAACTGAGTTGGTTTCACGGTCACCTTCCCCACTTGTGTTTAAGATGGGTCTGGTTTTACATGTAATCTCACCTGATCAAACTAACGCCCTCTGCATTCTTAGAACTTAAAATTACCGACTTTGTGTCTATAAGTTTTTTTTAATTGATACATATTGTGGATTATGGATGATCAGCCATGATCACATTGAATGGCGGTGCTGGTTCGAAGGGCCGAATGGCCTACTCCTGCACCTATTGTCTACTAATAAGCAGACAGTGTAATATATTTTTGGAATGAGCCCTTCAATGATTGCTGGTGTTTTACTCAAACCCATTAAGTCCCGTAATCAAGTCAGACACTGAATAAATAATCAACAGTGAGGGCAGCATCTTTGGAGAAAGAAATCATTAACAGATCGTTAAATTTATTCTATCTCTGTCACCTAAAGTATTGCCTGACTTTCTGAGCATTTTCTGCTTTTGTTTCAATTTACCTGAATCAACCCTGTTTTTTTTCTCTTTTCTTTTCTCCATCAATTTCTGTTATCTTGGAATAAGAAATGGGGCTTCCAGATCGCATTTTCCAGTGAATTAAGCTCACTTTGTTTGCCTGAGTCATGTTGTTGTATATTTTCTTTTTCTGTTTTGCTCAATTGAATCTCTATTAATATTTTGCTTTTCAGATTTTTATTTCCTCTCTTTTGTTCATTTGATTCTTGTTCTGTTCATTACTCTGTTGCTATGGATGCTTGGCTCTGTTTTATTGCCTTTCTGTTATCTACTTGTTTGGAAACCACTGTGTCATCTTCATCACCTCTCACTTTCATGCTTTGTTTTTTTTAACTGAACTTCCACTCTTTTTCTTAGCTTTTTTCATTGTGTTCTCTTTCTCTTTTCCCAACGCCTTCACATTTCTTTCCTTATGTGTGCTGTTTATCATGACGAGAATTGATAGGAAATCAGTTGTTACACAAGGCTGGAGAAGTGAAAGGAGTAGGTTGAAGTTGCCCTGAAAGCTTGTGAGAGTACACAGAGTGACACATATGAAAACGGAGAGCTAGGAGGGCAGGGCCCGAGTGCAGGAATCGGAAGCACAGGGTTTAAAAGGAGCATTGTAAATGCTCAAATCATACATGATTAATTAATTTCCAAGACCTAATAACCATTCACTTGTCTAGAAATAGTACAATTTTGCTGTTGGAATTGTGAAATGTATGTTTCCTGGAACCTGTAACTTGTATTACTAGAGGAAGTGTACTGTATTCCAAGCACTAATCCATTAACATGAATTGTAGATACCATTACATTAAACCCGAGTCTCTTTACAGTTCCTTTACAGTATAAGGATACTTTTACCTTAAAGCTGAATTTCTTCACAGATCTTTTATATTATAATCCCTCCTTAATATCTCAGAACTACTGCATTCCAAGGTAGATTTTACGGAATGTTTTGTTGATGAAACATCACCAATCACATTAATCAGGGGTTATATCAGCTGCACTTTTTGCTGTAAAAAGTTTTCTTTTGTAACTTTGCTCTATACTAGAAGTAGCAATTTTCTCTGATATACGTTTTGAATGAGCATTCTTTGAGAGTATACACAATTGAATTTAATAGAGAGATTAAACGAGAACTTATCAGTTTGAAGTTTGATCTTTATTTTATAAAAAGTTGCGATGAGGGATTATGTGAAGAAGCTCGCCAGACCGCATGTGCGTCAATCTTCAAAGTAGCTGTATGAACCCACAGAATAGTTGCTGAACCTAAGCTATAGAGAGATTGAAAGGCTAGAACTACCAAATGATCTTTATGAGAGGGGGGTTGGGAATGGAGGGCACGTAATCCCTCATCACAACTTCTCATAAAATAAAGATCAATCTTCAAACTGGTATGTTCTCGTTTAATCTCTCTATTTTATTTCAAAGTCACATGAGTGACTACGTGAAGATTTCAAAGCTCTGTGGTTTCATACTGTGACATAATCTGTGTGTGAAAACACTAAAACAGATAAACCATTAATAGCAGGAAAAACATGAGGTATTAACATCACAATGCTAACTTGCATACATGGCCATTGCTCTAAACTGGCTTGTAGTCCCAATAGACTGTTGAGTTAGACAATAACGTATGCAATAAAGTGCATAATTCTATCTGCAACATCCAGACATATTCCACCAAATGTATAATTTGTTAAGCTGCATTATGTAAACCTCATGCTGCATGATGAAAGTGAAACCTATGGTATTGGCTGCTAGTGAGCCATCAGCAATATCTTGTGAGTATTGAAAGAAAGAATTATGTTCCATATCATAGGCACTAGCAACTGAGTGCACTTGTATGCCTAATGACATCCCTGATCTCTGCCGTGGTGGGTATGCTGTCAACCTCAAATGCACACAATCTGCTCATTTTCTTAGGAGATTATTTCTATAACAAGCTACCCTACTGTGAGTATGACATAGAGACTAGGCCAGAGATTGAGCAAGGATGTGTTCTTAATGCTGAGATCAGCTGCTGAAGCATAATCATATTAAGATACTGGTCCCATTAGGGAAATGTTGATGAATATTTGCACAACAAATACTGATATACATCGCACACTACAATGAGTGTAGGCTATTAGGGTGGTGAAATAAAGGACACCCTGCATAACGCGAGAGAATAGTGGGTGAAGAACTAATCATTTACGTCCCACTTATGGTATAGCAGATATGATAAAGCAGCACAGGAAACTGTCAATTGTGCTGTCCCATAAAGTTTCTCTAGGCTCAAACTGGAAGCCACACAACCTTGTTACTTCCGTATAGAATTTGACTTGCACGTTGTTCACAAGTTTCTCATACAATCGTGCAGGCTGTCTCAGCCGTCACATGTGAACGAGTAAATATGAGGAGCTTCAGCTGTCTGCCATGGCATGACAGAATAGGCAAACTGGTACTGTTAAATTCCATGTTGCCTTAAATGTAATATTGTCAAAATATCTAACGACAATGCATAAGATTTATCATTTGCAATTTGCATAATACCCACAACTCGGTGACATAATGCCCTTAATCTGAGAAGGGCAGCATAGGCTTTCACCACTAACTTTGTTATAAACAGCGGAAACTCTGCCTCTGCGTATAGATATAACAGAGTATGCAACTACAAGATCGATTCTCTGAGTTAGTTAAATTGCAGATACCCAATCAGCCATCTTAAACTGGGTGAGTGAACCCACAATTTGATTAGTCTAATGGTATCCTGATTCGGCCTGCACCATATTTCAGTGATCTTGAGAAATATACCCCTCTAGTCCTTGGTCAGACCACACATCCTCGGATGAGTTGTCACTGAATGTACTTGGAACCGCTGTTCCTCCGTAGATCCTACGGACGGAATTTTTGTGAGGCTTCGCTATCTGCTGAAGATGCATATCTAGCTATTCATACATATCGCTGATAATATAATCAGCCGCTAACGACTAGAGCTGAACCACAGATCCCCTTAAATGTGAAAAATCTAGTTCCCTGTGAACTCTTGACTAAGGGCCGCAATGGATACGTAGCGTTTCCCTTCAGAATGGAGATAGTATCATGCAAAGCTGAATCAAGAATTACCTCGCAGACCTTTGACTGAGACTACATGTCTAAATCTCCAGGGTGCATAACACAATTTGTTGGACGCACCACTCAATCAGGAATAGTGGTATTGAGAATCTATGGATATTATAAATACATTGTTGATTGACAACATGACCTGCAGGTCAGAAAAGTTATAATATATTGCAGACAAGCTTTCTGCTGGTAACTATCTGTCCCAGAGAAATTGGCAATGAAGATTGCAATGAACCAGTGACTCTGGTAAATGAGGAAAATAAACCATATGTTGAGAAAACTTCGACTACATAGTTCTATTTGCCCAGTCTGATACTTCTCATGGATGATGAAGCAGTGCTTCTCTGGTCATTATGACTCGTATAGTCAGCCAGTTTCATGATGGTCTACCCTGATCCAGGGTAACCGAACTGTTCCTACTTGGAACTTACAGAGGTTACTATGTAAGGCACATTGCCAATGTCTCTACATCAACCTGATGTTATCCCAGAGACAATGAAAAAACAACTAGACAGCCCATGCTGGTAGTAAACCTTAAGCTGGGCCGACAGACTGCTCCATTTCGGAGTTCACAGAGGTAAATAATGAGACCAAATTACCAGCGTCTCTAACTCCAGGTTGCTTACCTTTGTTGGAGCTTCAGCGAAGTTTCATTTGCAGACTTGGTCCATCATGTTGTCATTTCTGTGAGATAGCTGATGCTGCTGGCCAACTTCTCTTGTAGTGGCTAATCCGTCCCGTTTAAAAGCAGCAATTTTAAAGGCAAAAGCACACCGAATTTCCTCATGCGACTGTTGTACATCCTGCAGTAAAGCATGGGATCTCGGCACATAATCATATTCGGGGTCATGTTTGGAGATAGTCCATACTGACCTTTGACACTCTTAGACTGGGAGTAAATTGCACCTTGAACCAGGTGTCACCATCTGTATGCCTCGAACTGTCTGTGCATGCTTCTGTACCGAGCATATTTTGCCACACCATCTCCCATAGTCTTTTGGGTGGGAGGAAAATGCGAACCTCGAACCAAGGCAGCTGCAGGCATATGACTTGAACTGCCTGTGTATGCTTCCGTAATACGGGGCATAATATATATGGCTCCATCTTCATCCTTCATACATCCGAATGTGAAGACTTATGCAAACCTGAACCAGGAGCTGCCTCAGACATGTGTGCATATATTTTAGCACCATCTCTATCACTACGTTCAACCGAGTGGAAGGAATTGCAACCCTGAACCAGGCATTGCTTCAGGCATCTGTCCATATACCTTAGCACCATCTTCACCACTCCGCTCATTTGAGTGGGAAGAAATTTGCAACCCTGCTACTTTTTTGGGGCCCGCTATAGAAACAGCCCGAAGAAAAACTGACTTACATGCAGAGCAGCGAGGGAGCTGCACTGACTAGCGCCATGCGCTAGACATAATGACGCGCATGCGGTCTGGCGGGCTTCTTCACGTAGTCACTCACGTGTTCGAAATAAAATCCAGTTTTGTTCCTTTTCACAACGGTGCATTTAACAGCAAAGAGTGCCCTCTACAGTCAAAACTAAATAATTCTCCTTGGGTACACAAAATGCTGGAGAAACTCAGCGGGTGCAGCAGCATCTATGGAGCGAAGGAGATAGGTAACGTTTCGGGCTGAAACCCTTCTTCAGACTTCTTCAGAATTCTGCTCCATTGCTTGTCATACATCTATATATTCATCAACAGAAGGAGGCCATTAAATCTGTGTGACTCAAAGTGCAATATAATTTCTCTACTAAATTTAACACTAACCTATTCACCCCATCAATTCGATAACCCACTTATATGTTAGGGAAAAGGAAAGCAGCCAATTAACTTACCAATCTGCACGCCTTTAGGGATATGGGAGAACACTGGAGCACCTGGAGAAAACCTACATGCTCCCAGGGATAATGTGTACAGTTGCTCCAGAAGTCAGGATCAAACCCAGGATGCTGGATTTCAGCATGATGTAAACTATGGTAAATGTTTCTTAATTGGTACACGTGACAATAAAAGACCTTTGAAACCTTTAGGCTATCTGGACTACACTTCTTCCCACCCTGCTTCCTGTAAGGAGTCTATCCTCTACTCCCAAGGAAGACCATGGCCACAAGCAACTAAGAATATAATTTTTGACTCTGGTTGCAGCAGTTTTAGTCATGTCAAATAAACTGGAAGGACTAGAATCAAGCAAGTGTAGACAAATTTGTAGTTCTCACAATTATGGCGGTGAAGGTGGTGACTAATTTCAGAGCGAACGCAAGAAATTGACAAGGGAACAATTAGATGTATTATAGACAAAAAGCTGGAGTAACTCAGTGGGACAGGCAGCGTCTCAAGAGGGAAGGAATGAGTGAGGTTTTGGGTCGAGACACCTTCATTCTCAGTCTGAAGAAGGGTCCCGACCTGAAGCTTCACCCATTCATTCTCTCCAGTGATGCTGCCTGTTCCTCTAAGTTACTCCAGCTTTTTGTGTCTATCTTCAGTTTAAACCAGCATCTGCTGTTCCTTCCTACACAATTAGATGTATTAGTTGCTTAAAAAGGTGGGTTATGCAGAGGACCTGAGATTTGGATTCTTGAAGGTGCAGCTTTAAGGGACTTTAGAGATTTTTCCCTGACAAGTGACAAGATGTCACAAAGAATGATTAGGCAGAATAATGATGAGATTCATTATTTGCTCGGAAGCCTTTGGGAAAAGGGAAAGAGGACACTACAAATTGATCATTATTTTATCAATACTAGAAAATCAATACAGTCACTCACTGTGAGGTTGTGAGGAACAACAGCCTGACTTGTGTTTATTAATGCACCTTATTTGGAATACACAGAAGGATTGGGTTTTTTTTTGTGGTAAGCATTGAAAGATACACAGCACAGTAGTGGGAAAATAAATTGGATGGGTAAGAAATTTGAACACTTATTGTCGCAATTTACTGCAAGCTACTGAAGTACCGAAAACTCCCACTGGTGATTGTTACTGAAATGTGTACATATTTTGGAAGAACATGGAAACAGGATGGTATGCAACCTTAATTATTTGTGCAGTTAAATAAGACTTCATGGCTAATAATGGCTAACATTTCAGATGTGGTTTAGCTTCTTGGCATGAGAGATTAAGCAGGGTTGAGTTAGTGGAAAAATATAAATGAATACTTTGAGAGGAGACTAAACAATTTCTATAAACAATACATTTTACATTTCCAAATTCTTCATTCGATCTTACAGAAAAATTGTTGCAATACATTTTTATGTATGAACTAAAGTTAAACATCTTGATCAAGATTTTCCTTTGCTAAGCTGTGCTGTGGATCTTTTATACACTGAAAAGTGACGATAGAACACAAATCCCTTTTGAATAGTCTACACGTAGTACATTTTCACAAAAGTGTTTCTTTATCATTATCAATGATAAAGTGTTTCATTATCAATGATAATGTTTGGACCAAATTATGATTTGATTCCATTTTAAGTGAATATTTTTTTTAAACGTCAGTGCTATAAATCTTGACTGTGCTGTTAAACTGTACCAGGTCCCAGGATCCATCACAAGATGGCACACAAACAACTGGTGTTCAGGACAAGCCACGGCCAAAAAGTTCTCGTATCAGGAAACTTACAAGACAATACAGCTTGTGAGTATAATTATTTTGCAAAACTTTTAGCGTATTCTATGAAATATGTTTTCCTTTCTTTAAGCACCTATAACAAAAATGAAGAAGCTTTGAATGTTCAGGTTAATCGCCTTGCACTATAATTCAGTGCTTCCTTTCCCAATTATATATGATGTAACACAAGGCTGCACCTCATGCATTATCTCACATGCATTTAGTGCTATGACGTGCTGTATATCATTCCAACAGAAGGATTAGATCACTGGATTGATGAGATACAATATCTGTGTACCAGTAAACCCGCAGGTGTTATATGCATCAGTCAAACGTCATGTTGCTTGTCTTGGTTCTGTGGTCAATGAAAATGCCAGTACCCAAATGTAAATCATTTGGCAAAAAAAAATGTGACCTGCAGAAAACTTGTGTCCCCTTAGGATATCTGCTTGCTAAAACAAGGTTTTTTTTGCATTCCTTTACAATTTAACTGTATAATACTTTTATACTGCAGTATCACCCAGTATAATAATTATCTCTATTCATTTCACCTGAAATATTAGATGACTTTGTGTGGGGGACTTTCTGCCTCACAAATTTGATTTTTTTTTTTGAGGAGGTGATGGAGATGGTTAATGTGGGTAGGCCATTAGATATTGTCTTATGTGGACTTTAGTAAAGCATTTAACGGGTTCTCTGGTAGGCTGGACCAGAAGATAAAGTCACACAGTAAATGGGTAAGTTAGGTACAAAATTGGCACAGTCATAGATGACAGAGGATAGGGGTGGAGAGTGTTTTTCTCAAATTCAAAGTTCAAATTTATTCGTCACATGCACCAAGGTACAGTCAAATGAATTTGCCATGCAGCGATGCAATTGAAAAAAGAACACGCAATACACAATAGAATTTAACATAAACATCCTCCACAACATTCTTCACTATGGTGGAAGGCAATAAAGTTCAGTCAGTCCTCCTCACCATGGTCGTGGCCATGAACCCTCCGTAGTTGCCGCTACGGACTGCTGGATGTACAGGCCCTCTCGTAGGGATGGTCGAACACACTCCGCGGCTTGGAGTGCCTGAATCGGCCACTTTCTTACTGGAGACCACGGCTTCAGGATGTTCTAGGCCGCAGGCCGACGGTCGGAGCTCTTCTCCGGCAATCCCCAGCAAGAGATCCCAGGATACGGATGGTCTGTCCTCGCCACATCCGCGGCGAGAAGCTCCGCAGACCACAGCCCCATGATGTCAAAGTCACCAGGCCAGCGATCCTTTCTGATGACCCCCAGCAAAGGTTCGTCCCACTCCGCGATGGAAAAGTCCACGCTGCGCCCGCTGCTGAAGCTCTGGGCCCGACTCCGGGAAAGGCCGCTCCGACCCAAGCTGTTAGGCTGCGAGGGAGGCGGAGAAGTGACAGGAAAAAGTCGCCTCTCCATCGAGGAAGTGACTGAAAAACGGTTTCCCCCTTTTCTCCCCCACCACACCCCATACCTAGAGACACGAAGACAAATATTTGGACATACTTTAAAAAATTTTTTTTTTTTAAAGTCGAAATAACAAACACGCTGCTGGCAGAGCAGCCAACTCACAGCGCCCCCAACCGACCAACTTTTTCTGAGTGGAGATCTATGACTAGTGGTGTTCTGCTCGGTGATTTGATTAGTAAGATTGTAGATAGCACAGCAATCATCAAAGGATTCAGCATGATACAGATTTAGAAAATAGGGCAGTAAAATGGTGGGTGGAGTTTCAACCAGACAAGTGTGAGGTGATGAATCTTGGGAGGTCAAATGCAAAAGAAAGGATATGGTAAATGGTAGGGTCCCTCGGGAAAATTTATGTACAGAGGGATTTTTGTATAGAAGACCATAAGCTCCCTTGGCGTATCAGTGCACATGGGTAGTGTGGTACTGTAGTGCTTGCATCAGTGAAGCACTGAATATGAAAGTTGGCAAGCCATGTTACAGCTGTATTAAAGTTTGGTCGGCCATATTTGTGTTTGAGGTCTGCTTCTTGAGAGAAAGATGTGGAGGCACTGGAGAGGGTGCAGAAGAGGTTCACCAAGATGTTGCCTGGATTGGAGTGTATTAGCTCTGAGATCAGGTAGACACAAAATGCTGGAGTAACTGTCTGAAAAAGGGTCTTGACCTGAAACGTCACCCATTCCTTCTCTCCAGAGATGTGCCTGTCCCGCTGAGTTACTCCAGCATTTTGTGTCTCCCTTCGATTTAAGCCAGCATCTGCAGTTCTTTCCTACAGCTCTAACATTACGTTGGATAAACTTGGAAACACAAGGAACTGCAGTTGTTGGTTTACAAAAAAGACAAAAAGTGCTGAAGTAACTCCATGGGTCAGGCAGCATCTCTGGAGAACATAAATAGGCAATGTTTTGGGTTGGGACTGACTTCAGACTGATAGGGGGAAAAAGGTCGAAGAGAGGTGAGGAAGGACAAAGTCTGGCAAGTGATAGGTGGATTGGTGGCAAGTTCCAGCAACTAAGTTACGGAGAAAGGTTGAACAAGTTAGGTCTTTATTCTTTGGAGCGCAGAAGGTTAAGGGGGAACTTGATTGAGGTCTTTAAAATGATGAAAGGGATAGACAGAGTTGACGTGGATAAGCTTTTCCCATTGAAGGTAGGAAAGATTCAAACAAGAGGGCATGACATGAGAATTAAGGGACAGAAATTTAGGGGTAACATGAGGGGGAACTTCTTTATTCAGAGAGTGGTGGCTGTGTGGAGGCCTGTTTCCGTGCTGTAATTGTTATATGGTTATATGGTTTATATGGATAGAGACGAGGGAGCTTTTGATTTGCACATGATTGGGCAATCATGAAAATAACCTAATCTGTGGCCAGTGGTATCACATGCAAACCAGAGGAACAGCACCTCATCTTCCACTTGGGTAGCTTGCAACAATATATGAACATTGATTTCTCCAATTTTAGATAACTAACCAACAAACACCCACACCTTCCCTCCTCTTCCATTTGCCCCACCTGGATGTGTACTCATTTCTTCTACAATCCCGTCCCGTCATCCACCTCCCCCCACCCCTACCTCCTGTCTCCTTCCACCTATATCACTTCATCTGACATCACATTTCATGCTTCCGTTCTTATCTCACTACCTTTTGTCTTTCCGTCTCTGGCCTTTGTCAGCTGCTGATCAAACCTCCCCTCACCTGTATCTGCCGCCACCTCTTCAACACTTTTTTTTGGGATTGTTTTCTCTGACGAATCATTGGATAGACACGAGCAGGCAGGGAATAGAGGGAAATGGACCATGTGCAGGCAGATGCATTGGTTAGATAAGCATTGTGGCCAGTGCAGCCATGAGGGGCTGAATGGTCTATTACTGTGCTGTATTTTTCTGTTAGTGAACGCTGGAGCTACTAGGTTTTCCATCTTAAAAACAGGACATTCTGAAAAATCTCAGCAGGTCAGAGAGAATCTGTGGAATGAGAAACAGTCAACATTTCTCATCTGTGACCTTTCTGCAGAACTGGGAAAACAGAGAGCAACAAAAAACAAGTTTGTTTTTTATTCGCAAGAACCTGGAGCCACTACAATTTGCCCATCGCCACAATAGATCAACGGGAGATGCGATCTCACTGGTTCTCCACTCTGCACTGGTCCACGGACAGTAAAACACATATGTCAAGCAGTTCATAGACTAAATCTCTGCATTCAGCATCATCATGCCATCCAAATGTGTTATCAAAAGGCACCTTCAGCCCCTTGCTTACTCATCCTCTACCCATGACTGTGTAGCTAGACACATATCCAACTCCAATTTTAAATTCACTGACAACACCACCATTGTTGGATGATGTATGGATAATGATGAGGCAAGAGTATATGAGGGAGATATCTCTCCCAGATTGATTGCAGTGGGAAGTGAGAGAGGAGATAGCTGATATGATAGAGGCATTTAAGAGATTTTTGGATAGGCATATGGATATGCAGAGAATGGAATGATATGGATTATGTTCAGGCAGATAAGAGTTAGTCTTGGCATCATGTTAGCCACAAACATCGAAAGCCAAAGGGCCCATTCCTGTGTTGTACTGATTGATGTTCTAAAATGTGTATAATTGTGTAAAAACTCTGTGTCATGCATAATGAGTAAAAATATCAAGTGCGGAAGGGTCTTAGCAGGTTGGGCAGCATCTGTGGAGGGTACCATCTGTCCATTCCCCCCAGCATGCCTGATGCTGTCTAACCTACTCAGTTCCTCCAGCACTATGCTTTGCTTAAGATTCCAGCATCTGCAGTTTTTGTATCTACATGTTATGCATAATTTCCATTGAAAAAGAGCTTTTAATTTCAAGAGGTAGTGATATACCTATCTAAAATTTGTCTCTGTACAGTGCCAAATCCTTCACGGTTAATGGTATTGATAACAAAAAATAAATGTTCATACATAAGTATTCGGTTTTGTGAATAAAGGTGAAAGTTTCATCTGATGTACTGGATTTCTGATACTCCGTGGAAAGATGGATACAAGATTTCAACGTGTGGAGCTGCTGCGGCCAATTCATAACAACGTCCTGCACCAACCAATGGGCACCCCTGAGTCTTACATTTAATCTGTTGTCAGTCCCCACAGGCAGCCATATCTTTGGTGGCTTACTCCATACTGAGCCACATGGGTTGAGGTCATTTTAACTGTTTCATTGCCGGGGTAATGCAAGCAGCTGCTGAGTCATCAACTAGATTCCTATGCACAATAGCACAGAGCCAGGATTGCTGAGGTTCCCAGCACAACAGCATCGTTGCCAACTCATCTTTCTCAATGTAACACCATGATCAGCAAAGGTCTTTGGAAAAATATTTTCCGTGGATTGTTGTCGTGGTGGAGAAGCTTGTGTGGTCTTGAGAGCGATGCCGTCTGGAGCTATGCTCCTGGTAGGGCTACCCATGGCGGTAAGGTCGAGGGGGAGGTCTCTGACAAAGAGCAATCCAATCAAGACCTCAACGGTGGAACAGGCGGAGGATGATGGCACACTTTAGTAGACCGTCATAACGGCTGGGAAAGCAGATGGAGTCCCTAGTCATGAGCCCGTAGTCATGTGATGGGTGGTAGATTCAGTTGCTGGACTCTTGGAACGAGGCAGAAGAGCCCTTCAGCAGCTGCACCCACGACTGAGCAGTCCTCTTTAGGATCCACTCTGCTCACCCCACTTGGGGAAAGGGCTAGAAAAGGTGCCCTAAAAATAGCCTGCCTCAAACTTACAGACTGGATTACTGCGTCCAGAGGTATCACCACACGCGATCAGAAACACAGAAATATGAATATGAACTTTGGAGCATGGAATGTGCGCACATTGATGGATAGTGCTACCAGTAACAAACCAGAGAGGAGAACTGCGATCATCGCAAGAGAACTGAGAAGATGCCGGATTGACATAGCTGTCCTTTCTGAAATCTGGCGGGCAGACGAAAGACAACTAAAGGAGGAGAAGGGTGGCTACGTTTTCTTCTGGAAAGGAAAAGCTGCTGATGAGCGCAGGATCTATGGTGTTGGGTTTGCCATCTGGAACCAGCTCATCAGCCACTTCTCTGAACTTCCTTTGGGCATCAGTGAGCATCTCATGACCATCCGTCTGGTGCTTGCCAACAACCAGATGGCAACAGCTGTGAGTGCCTATGCCCCTACTTTAGACTCTGAAGAGGAAGCAAAAGAGACCTTCTACGCCTGCTTGGATGAGATACTGTCTAAAATCCCCAGGGAGGATAAGATTATTCTCCTAGGAGACTTCAACGCCAGGGTCGACCGGGACCAACATCTTTGGAAGGGTACCATAGGAAAGGAAGGCATCAGGAACATCAACTCCAGTGGAGCTCTGCTTCTCAGCAAATGTGCTCAATATGACCTCATCATCACTAACACCCTCTTTCACCAGAAAAACAAACTTAAGGCATCTTGGAGACACCCAAGCTCCAAACAGTGGCATCTCGTTGACTATGTCATTGTACGAGCCAGGGACCGCCATGACGTGAACATCACAAGGGCCATGATCGATGCTGATGACTGCTGGACAGATCATCACCTCATCCGCTCCATGATGCCCATCAAACTCGAAGAGGAGGATTCAAACAAAGCAGATCTGGCAAGGCTGAACCTTGAAAGCCTGGAGGAAACTGCCACCCAGCAGCGACTTCAGGCTTCTCTTGGGGAAAGCCTCCAACAGGAATATCACTGATGATATTGAAGGGCACTGGAGCCGGCTCAAATCCACCATCCTTGATACCTGTAAAAACATCCTTGGGTGCAAGTCCAGAAAACACCAGGACTGGTTTGCCGAGAACGACACAGAGATAGAACAGCTCATCTCCAAGAAAAGGAAAGCCTTTTGTGCCGGGCAAAATGATGTAACCTGCAAGGCCAAAAGAGCGGCTTACTCCAGAGCCAAGGCGGATGTCCAGAGCCGGGTGAGGGAGCTTAAGAACTCTTGGTGCCCAGATAAGGCTCTGGAAATCCAGAGCCTGGCAAACTTGGGTGACAACAGAGGCTTCTTCAGCGCTACTAAGACCGTCTATGGTCCAAGCTACCACAGCTTAAACCCCCTGCACCCAAAAGATGGACCAGAACTGCTGAAGGACAATGAGTCCATTAACGTCCGATGGAAAGAACACTTCCAGGAAGTCCTCAACCAAGACAGCACAACTGACCCAGATATTACCCATCGCATCCCCCAGAGTCCTATCAGAGAAGACATGGAAGAAACTCCCACTATGAAAGAGGTTCAAAATGGACAATAGGTGCAAGAGTAGCCCATTCGGCCCTTCGACCCAGCATCGCTATTCAATGTGATCATGGCTGATCATCCCTAATCAGTACCCCGTTCCTGCCCTCTCCCCATATCCCATGACTCTGTTATCTTCAAGAGCCCTATTTAGCTTTGCCACCATTAAGAACAACAAGGCCACCGGTCCAGATGGGATCCCAGCTGAGATCTTAAAGGAGGGTGGACCGGAGCTCCTGTCCCACATCCATGCCCTACTCCTCAAGGTCTGGGAAAAAGAAGAAGAACCTTCAGAACTTAGGGGTGCTCTAATAATGACAATTTTCAAGAAGGGGGACAAGGCTGAATGTGGAAACTACAGGGGCATCTCGCTCCTGTCAACAACAGGCAAAGTCCCTGCTCCTGTCTTCGCAAACCGACTTCTACCACTGTCTGCATAAGTACTCCCAGAATCACAGTGTGGCTTCCGCCCATCCAGAGTTACAGCAGACATGATATTCACAGCACCCCAACTCCAGGAAATTGCTGTGAACAAAGGCAGTCTTTGTACATGGCCTTCATAGACCCGACAAAGGCTTTTGACTCAGTAGGCCGCCAGGCTCTTTGGAGCACACTATCAAGGTACGGTTGCCACGACAAGTACATCAGAATTTTGAGGCTTCTACATGATGGCATGTCGGTCACAGTGCTCAGCAACTGCGGCTCTGAGTCCGAGCCCTTCACTGTCGGGAATGCATCATCGCACCCACCCTGTTTGTCGTCTTCAATGCTGCCATACTTCACCTCATTGGTGAAGAACTGCCACAGGGGATCCCAATTCCTCTGCAGAACTGACAGTGGGCTCTTCAACCGTAATAGGTTGTAGGCCAAGAGCAAAGTCAGTAACACCGCCATCATGGAGCTTCAGTACGCGGACAACTGCACCATTGCAGCACACTCTGCAGAAGATCTTCAGGGCATCCTGAATGTCTTTGCCAAGGCATACAGAGCCATGGGCCGAGCCTTCAATATCAAGAAAACCCAGCCCATTATAAAAGTGGACGACACCCCTCTTGAAAATGTTGACCACTTCCCCTACCTTGGCAGCATTCTTTCCTCAAAAGCTGACATCAACTCTGAGGTCAACCATCACCTGAGTTGTACCAGCGGAGCCGATGCCAGACTCAGGAAAAGAGTCTTTGAAGACCGAGACCTAAAGGCTCAAACAAAACTGCTGGTCGACAGAGCCGTTGTCCTCTCCATCCTGTTGTATGGAGCCGAATCAGAGCCGAATCATGGACCACCTACGGCAGGCACTAGAGAGTCCTGGAAAAATACCATCAAAGATCCTTACGAAAGATTCTGAGCATCAGGTGGGAGCACAAACGCACCAACATCAGCTCTTTCGAGGAAGCCAACACGACCAGCATAACCACCACAATAATGCAGCACCAACTTCGATGGACTGGCCCTGTCATCCGCATGTCCAACACACGTCTCCCTAAACAAATCTTGTACTCTCAATTGAAGGAAGGTCGGCGAGCACCCAGCGGGCCAAAGAAACGCTTCAAGGACAACATCAAGAACAGTCTGAAGAAATTCCACATCACGTCGAGCAACTGGGAGCACATTGCATTGGACAGGCGCTCCTGGAGAAATCCATGCAGGAAGGAGCTGAACAAAATGGAACCACTCCGTGTCGCAGAGACAAAGCGACAGTACCATAAGAAGAGAGAGAAGGGGGCTCGACGACTACCAACCACCGCAGACTCCACTGCCCACGTTGCACCAAGTGTACATCGCGGATCGGCCTCTACAAACATCTGCAGACCCACAAGTAGAAGACCCTATGGAGAGGAGAGGACAGTCATTCTCATTTTGAGTGACTGCCGATGATGATGATTTTTCAAAACTCGTTTCAAAACTATTGGGTGCTGCAGGAAACCCAGTAACTCATTGTGGGAGATGGGAAGGATGTAAGATAGGAGAAATAAGGAAATTATTTGTTTGACCAAGTACATTTTGCAAATACTTTCATGTTTGTCTGAAGAAATATTGTGGCTGAATTTGCAGTCCAGTCACACTCTTTGATTTCTTTGAAGAGGATTACACTATTTGTTATTCATAATGGTATTCATTTGTAGCCAGGACTAACTAAAAAAAAATTAAAAAGCACAAATTAGTTTGATTTTAAAGCTTGGTTGGCATTGCAAGCTGTCTACTAGATTTTTAAAAAATTCAACAATTGTACAACAAGTTGTCACTCGCAAAAGCTTATTCTATGTGGATTATGTGGTTCTTTGGAAATTACAATGTTGCTTGTTGATTGCAGATGACTGCTTTTATAAGACTGCCTTTCTCGTTCCTTACAGTAATCATAGTGATGAGGATGACCTGCCTCCTGCCTTAGCTGCAGCCACACGAAGCAGTCCTCCCTCTATGAATAAACTATCCACTGCTGATGTTCGACATTTACAGTACCCCACCTGCATCGGGGTAAGGACATTGCAATAAGAAGGTTATTTTATCAAGTAATTCCCCACTAACAAAAAACAATTACATTCTTAAATATGTTTAACTATTTCTGTATTGTTATTTGAAATATGGTGTTATCCTTTGTCTATAATGTTTTATTATTTTTATTGTAAAGTAGCTGTGTTATATGTTTAAGATTATAGCAGTAGTTTGTAAACCCAAACTCCAATGATATATTCTGTGCAGACCAAATGATGTGACTGATTTTGGTTTACTGCCAACTTTTATTCTGACTTAAGTATGCAAAAATGAACTTGCATTTGTATGGCATCAATATATTTTGTGGACATCCAAAATGGATTCAGACATAATGAATGATTTACAAATATATCTGATGTTATAATATAAGAAAATTTGGAAAGCACAGAGCAAGTCCCCAGCTCAGCAATGCTTTACACACACTAGCACAGGAAAGGGAATAAATCAGGGAACAGGTTGGGGAAGAGTGATAATCTGGAATTTGTTCTGTCAACTTGAGCACGAGATGAAGTTATGATTTAATGAGCAAAGCACAAATCAACTGGGTAAGTATTTTTTATTGTGTTGCATGTGGGCCAGAATGTTTTCCCCGAAGAATTTTCATGCTACACCCCTTGAAGTCATGAGAGTCAACGGAAAAATAAAATTCTTACTCAAGGCACCGTAACAGGCCAGTAAACACAGTTCTCACAGATAACATCATAAACAGTAACAAATCATTAAATTAAAAACTCCAGTATTAATACAACCAAGACTGTTCAAAGTTTAGTGTTTGTAATGTTCTAGACCCTAAATGTTCATTTCTTAATACATGATGGGGCAGCCTGTTAGTCTATGTTGTAAAAAGTTAAGACATCCTGCAGTTCCACGTGTCTGTGAATATATCCTGATCCAAAGTATCAATGCAACCTTCTGAAAGAAAGGTAAGGTTCCGATAGGAGTGAATTATATGTGTGTAGTCTGAAGAAGGTTCCAACCTGAAATGTCACCCATCCATTTTCTCCAGAGATGTTGCCTGGACCGCTGAGTTACTCCAGCATTTTGTCTACCTTTGGAGTGAATTATAGTTCGGGTTTATGATGAAAATATTTCACATTATGTTCTGTTGAACGGCTCATTTATACTTCATGATTGTTCTGTAAATGAATCTTAGAGTAACCTGCCCAAACCCCAACGCAACAATGTAGCATTTCCATTGACTCCATGTACTAATCCAGTTCTGTGAGGTGGTGAATTTCGATTACATTTGGAGCAACATAATTTTCTACTTTTAATCATCAGAAAAGGTATAGGCATCAGCAAAATTTCTTTCTTTGGGCCCTTTCAACCCGCAAGAAGACTAATTTGATGTTTTGGTACAATTAGCCTAATTTTGAATTTTGGATGTCTACTATTTTGTGAAAGAAGCTTGGAATTTGCTGGAATTTAACAGCACTATTTCATTTCTCAATTTCTGTTTCCTGGTCAGCTATCACTCAAACTAGTGAACCCAAGGTTGATTCTTGGCATTCAGGGATATGGTGGCATGATAGGAGGGAGGCAAAGATGTGAGAGTAACACTGCGGCTTGGTGATTGGATGTGGAAGGGAGGCAATGTTTGCAGCGCAAAATTAGGGTATGGCGACCCTTTGATGCTGAAAGATGGAGAATGAAAAATAGGTATCATTGCTTTGGTAATCGGGGAGAAGGGGGGATGTGGCACCATGAGAAGAGAGGCAAAAAGAGTGCATTTGGTTTATTTGAGGAGACAATTGAATTTCCCTGCTCCTCCAAACAGTCCGCACCGACCAGCAGACCCTGCACATTAACACTAAGCTACACACAAAGGACAATTTACAATTTTACCAAGCCAATTAACCTACAAACCTGTACGTCTTTGGAGTGTGGGAAGAAACCAGAGTTCCCAGAATACACCCATGAAGGTTCCGGGGAGAACATACAAACTCCGTAAATGTTATCGTGAATTGTTCCACTTCACATAATTATGACAAAGACTTGCATGCAGCCAGCTGCCATAAACATGGAGCCGAGCACATATTTAGCAGGTTGATGTTCCCTTATATTATTGAATATTCGAACCTTAATCACAGCTGAGGTGTGATATGCACCGAGATGTGCTGATCAGGCTACATTCAGAAGATTGAGAGCAATTTTGGGCCCCATATCTGAAGAAGGATTTGCTGGCTCTGGAGAGGGGCCAGAGGAGATTTACAAGCATGATCCCAGGAATGAGTGGGTTGTAGCGGTACCAAACATCGTGAATAAAGGTGAGACGTCAGGCCGGTTCAAACGGTTGTTTTTTCAGTGGTGACATGTTAAGTTGGTGCGCTAACCATATTACATTGTTGCTGTAGCTGAGCGAGGTTGTACTCTCTGGCTCAGCTATCTGTTGACTCCTCTAAGGTCTTGAGGTGAGAGACCTTAAGTACCAAGACACTCCATCTAGCCCATAACATCACGTGCCCGCCCTTGTATCTCCTGACGAGGGTTCAAGCATATAGGCTGACGCCACAGGACCCCCCCCCCCCCCCCCCCAGAACCGGAGGAAGGAATAGCATGGTTGAGGGCAGCTCCTGCATGTGGGTCTGGGACACCCCGGGCATGGGTCGGGACGGAGGGCTCCACGGGCGCAGTGACGCTCTGCGTGGGTGATCCCGAGGTACCAAGGGGTGCGAGGAGATCGATTCAGAAGCTGCCGGACGGAAGAGACACGGTCGCAACTCCTCGACCAGCTAAGGGAGAGTGTCCTGTGAAATACGGCCCCCAGCAACGATGGGGGGGGGAAAAACCTAAATAAAATAAACTCAAACTAATTTCTGAACCAGGCGTGGAAATGCAGTGAATACAAAATGAACAGTAAAAAGACAAATTATATTGCAATCAGTGTCCAAAGTTCAAATTGTCCGGTGTACATAGTGAAGGATAGGAAAAGTGTGTTGCAGTGACAGCCTCCGGCCTGAATGAGGCGCTGTTGCCGGTAGTCAGGTTGCAGGAACTGCATCTGGCTGGAAGGTGGCGCTGTGGGCGGCGGTGAGGCGGCAGTGATGGCTTCCGGCCAGGAGGTGGCGCTGTGGGCGGCGGTGGGGCTGCAGTGACGGCAACCGCTCTGACGGTGGCGCTGTTGTCGGTGGTCAGGCTGTAGTGATGGCATCCGGCCGGAAGGTGGCACTGTGGCCGAAGGTGAGGCTGCAGTGACGGCAGCCACTCTGACGGTGGCGCTGTTGCCGGTGTTTTCAGGCTGTAGGGACGTCATCTGGCCGGAAGGTGGTGCTGTGCACGGCAAGTTTGAGCTTCTCTTCCGGCCGGCCGCGGCGGCCATTTTTGTAGTCGGGCAGCTGCATGTTCAGGAGGCCGCGGCGGCCATTTTGCCGGCCGGCTGAAGCGGACTGATCCAGCGATTCAAGACCGGTGAAGAGCAGAAGGGCGTCTTCGGCATGCGCCCCAGGTAAGCCCTCCCTATCGGGTGGCTAGGCCCTGGGCAGCGGCCAGCAGGGCCAGACGCAGGGCGGGGCGCGGAGCCGTGGCCACGATGAGGCCTGTTGAGGTGCCTGATCTGGAGTGGTGAGGCCCGGTGCGATGCGGGTTAGGTGAGGCCGGTGCAGGGCCTGGAGCAGTGGGACCCGGTGCAGTGCAGGGCCTGGAGCCATGTTCGCGGTGCAAGGCCGGGCCCGGGTCCGTTGTCGAGAGCGGCAGGTACTCTCTCTGCTCCCAGGGCCCTTGGGCGTGCGTCGGCGCTGCTGTGGGCAGGAGGCTGCTATGCTCGCAGCTCCTGCAGCAGCTGGTTGGGTAGCGGCGGCTGGTATAACCTCTCCGCTCTGGTGGTCAGCTTGGGGCAGGTCATGCAGAGGAGCTCGGCGGCTGTCACACAAGGCCTGGAGCGGTGTGGGGGTTGGAAGCGGGGCCTGTCCTGTTGCCGGGAGCGAGAGAGCGGCGGCAGCCGCGGTTTCTCAGCTCCGGTGAGCAGCAGCTGATGGGGAAGAGGAGGCATACCTCACTGCAGGGCCGTGTTGACGGCAGCGTAGTTCTGCAGGGCTGGGCAGCCGGCTGCAGACTTCAGGTCTGCCGAGGATGCGTGCTTCAGGTGAGTCCAAATTTCAATTCGGACAGTTGGAGATCACCAATGTTGCGGCACCAAACGTGGTGAATAAAGATGAGACGTCAGGCCGGTTCAAACTGTTGTTCATTCAGTGGTGACACGTTAAGTTGGTGCGCTAACCATATTGCAATGTTGCTGTAGCTGAGCGAGGTTGTACTCTCGGGCTCAGCTACCTGTTGACTCCTCTAAGGTCTTGAGGTGAGAGACCTTAAGTACCAGGACACTCCATCTAGCCCATGACGTCACGTGCCCGCCCTCGTATCTCCTGACGAGGGTTCGAGCATAAGTGGGCCTTGTATAGGCTGACGCCACAGGGTTAACATATGATGGGCGTTTGACGGCACTGGGCCTGTACTCACTGGAGTTTAGAAAGATGAGGGGGACCTCATTGAAACATTGAATAGTGAAAGGCTTGGATAGAGTGGATGTGGAGAGGATGTTTCCACATGTCGGAAAGTCTAGGACTAGAGATAGCCTCAGAATTAAAAGACGTTCCTTTAAGAAGGTGATGAGGAGAAATTTATTTTAGTCCGAGGGTGGTGAATCTGTGGAATTATTTGCCACAGAAGGCTGTGAAGGCCAAGTCAATGGATATTTTTAAAGCAGAGATAGATAGATTCTTGATTAGTATAGGTGTCAGGGGTTTAGGGGGAGAAGGCAGAAGAATGGAGTTAGGAGGGAGTGATAGATCAGCCATGATTGAATGGCGGAGTGGACTTGATGGGCCGAATGGCCTAATTCTACTCCTATCACGTTATGACCTAATTCTACTCCTATCACTTATGACCTTATTAATATCACTCCTTTAATTTTCCAGCTTCCACAGAATTGGGTTTGATGTTATTGAACATGTTGGCCAATACTGAGGTTATCCTCTTTAAGTTGGCAATGTTGCTATTCTTTGTGTGATCCTGAAGTCCAAGGTTGTCGATGAGAGGCATTGTGGCTGTACCTGATTGGAAATGAATCGCATAATGGTTACTGGAGGCCTTAAGGTCCATCAGGCCAATGGAAGAACAAAACAGCTACTTGCAACCCTCGCTCCCTCACTCCCATTCTGTAACCCTGCAGATTATTTCCTTTCAGATATTTATCCAGTTCCTTGCTGAGTGTTTCAGTTTAAATTGCTGCCTTTACTGCCTTTGAAAGTTACTCCACACGCTGTGCACATTTTTTTAACATCATATCTTTTTGTTTTTGCTAATCATCTTTATTCTATGTCTGCAAGTACTTGATCCCAACACCTATACGAATAACTTCAATCATATACTCTGATTATAGCCTTTGAGAGTTTCCCCAACTAAATACAAAATGCCTTTGTTCCAAGAAACCCCAGCTGGTCCAATCTATTCACATTTAAAGTCCCTCATGCCTGGAATCTTTTTGTTAAATCTTTTTTGCACCCTATCCAATTATTCACAGACACACTTTACAGTGAAACTCAACATTTTGTATCTAACTCCCACTTTTTCATTCTCTGTGACCACTCACAAATACACAACCATCAGCAGTTTACTCCATTAATTATTTCAATGTTACACTATATTATTGAGTCTGGTTCTTTCATTTTGCATGTTGGTTATGCATATTAGTTCTCTGTGTTACATTAGCATTTCACATAATTAGCACTCCATTTACATTCTGAGCACACTTTCTAGAACTTTGTATTTTCTCTTTTCATGTGAGGGATTTTACAAATGAAATTAAATTCCATGTAGGCCCAAATTGTTTGAAACATTTCCTTATGAAGATTTATAACACTTGTTTTTTTTTATCAGAAGAATTCAGAAGAAGACCAAACCGATTTGGCCAGTCCAGGGGATCTACTTATGGACTTCACTGAAGCCACTCCTCTGGTTTGTATTTAATATCTGTCATTTTAGGAAATTAAGTTTGTACCCATTGCAAAACACCACCAATCAATCAAATGTCTCCAAAACAATCTTTTGATTGTTCATAGAAAATATGCTATCTTTCTATTGCTCAAATTATTGTCTATTGTCCTTATAATTTTCCTGCAGCGTTTACAGTGTTTTTCAATCTCCATTCATGACTGCAAAATGGCATGCAGTTGTAACAGAATTACATTTTACCCAGGATAATGCTTAAAGTCTGGAAAATCTCAAATAACTCCCCAATAAAATGAATTAATTTAAGTCATGACGGTGATTACTTCAGGACTGATCAGGAATCAATCTACCTGGCCCATTTTGCTCAAATGTATGTTTGCCCATTAAGACTCAAAAATGGAATGAAAGTTACTTGTGTTCTTTCATGGAAATTGAAATGGTAATTTGCAAGGTACCATTAATGGTTAATTATACTTAAAAAAATGTAATTCTGAACCTTTTGATTAATTTGGCAGAGTTTTTGAGACCAAGACTGAAATTGCTTTAACCGTGATTCATTGCTCCTATAATTTTAGAAAGAATTGTGTGTCTGTTTAAACAAAATGCTTGTTTTCTCATTGGAATACTCCTTGGGCAGTGAGGAATTGAGAGTTATGAGGACAGAAAATGAATTGAGGTCAATAGAGCTCAGCCACAATCATAGTAAATAGTGGATAGACACAAAATACTGGAGTAACTCAGCGGGACAGACAGCATCTCTGGAGAGAAGGAATGGGTGACTTTTTCGGTCGGGACCCTTCTTCAGACCGAAACGTCTCCCCTTCCTTCTCTCCAGAGATACTGCCTGTCCTGCTGAGCTACTGCAGTATTTTGTGTCTATCTTTGATTTAAACCAGCATCTGCAGTTCTTTCCTACACGTTGAATAGTGGGACAGGCTTGAGGGGCCTGGTGGCATTTTCTTGTATCCTTGAATTGAACTGCAAATACCAATAAATTGCGAGAAGGTGAAGAGAATGGAGCATTGAAAGTGGGCCTTTCTAAGTAAAGTGAGATTATATAGTGTATTGATGTGGAATTTACACATTGGACTTCTGACGGTAATCGGTATTCTGAAAGTAAACTTGTCAATTGAATCCAGCAAAACGGCAATAATCCGGTATAATTTAATTGGAAATCCTGGCGGTTTGCCATTTGGCTAACTCATTAGTCTGGAATATGAGCCAGGCTCCAAGTGCATGCAGACTGGGTCCAGAGCTGGGATGTAGAACACCAGTTTTCAGGAACTTGAGCAGATTGACAGCCAGGGGTGAGGTCTGGTGCACATGTATATTTCATGCTCCATTTACACTCACCAGGATCACTGGAAAATTAATTGTGCTTGTATGAAACATGTGAATAAGCAAAATGAAACTGTGTTTATATGAAGAAATAACATTAAATTCTTCTGAAAATATGCTGTCCAGCACTACCAAAAGCACAAGAATGTAGTTATTTAATAACAATTTGTATCTGATGAGATCTCCCTGATGTCGCACATGCTAAGTCCCATCTAATGTGGTAGTATACCACTAAATCAAAGTATTGTATCACTTTCAAGGCAATGTGAAAGATTGCTATTCTTAACTGCAAGGCAAAAAGATAAACGAAGAGTCAATCAGCAACTGTAAGAATAGTTTGAAGTCAATCCGCCATTTAATTTTGTTTTCATAATATGGCTATTGTAGGTAAGATTAGAATGTATTGACCCTTCTGTTCAGCCATTTGGTTATTTTTTCTTAATAGCTCTCATGAGCAAAGAGTAAATTATGGTTTACCCTTTGCAGTTTTTGTGTAATTAATTATAATACGGGTATTTCACATTCATTACCAAGCTTGCTTGTTTCAGAGTTTTAGAGTCTGCTTTAATTTTCAGATAAAGACTGTACCAGCCCATCCTTTTTCACCTATACAGCAATTTCCAGTAAGTACTTCAAACAAAAAAAATGCTTAATAGCCGAGTTTTTTTAAAGCGTCAACATATTGAATATGCTGCTGGGATATGTTTATGATTTTTCTGTCTTCATTAATCATAACTTTTCCTATAGTGGATTTTCAAGTGTTATTTATAACTTTTATGAAAAATATGCTGATGCTTCCTTGCACTGTTTCACATTACTCTTAATTACACTTCTGCACAGTAGTTGACATTTTTGCCAATGTGGAATCGGGTGTTATTTGTTATTACCTAACTTCTCAGCATTGCAAACAATTAAATGAAGATGATCTGTAGCATTCAGATGGAAGCAAGAATGGCGGTGACAAAGGGGTTTCAATATATATAGCTCCAAAATAATGCATGATAGGTATACCCACATGATAGGCTGATCCAGAAGATTAAGACGCATGGGATTCACAGTGGACTGGTTGTATGGTTCAGAACTGGCACACTGATAGAAGACAGAGGATTATGATGGAAGGACAATGGAGTGGAGTTCTGTATTAATATGTGCTGTTTCAAGCTATCCCTTTTTTCCTTCCGAAAACCTTTTTAAAAAAAATTGATAATATTGTTAATAGTTTTATCTGGGATTATAAAAATCATAGAATAAGTAAAAAACATTTATGAAAGTCAAAGATAAATGGAGGATTAGCACTTCCAAATTTTCTATACTATTTCTGGGCAGTACAGATTAAGAATATGAATTTTTGGTGGGTAAATACGGACCTGGAACCAACGTGGCTAAAGATAGAAAAGGAAGATTGTTTGCCTTTCAACGTAGATTCAATTATTTTTGCCCCAAAGGAAGTTCAAAAAAAAATTTATAGGGACAATCCAATTATTTATAATAATAGACGTATTTGGAAACAAATAGTCAAGACTTTACAATTAGACAATCTTTCATTTAGATTACCAATTATGAATAACCCATTATTTAAGCCCTCCACATTGGATGGAGGGTTCAGACATTGGGATAATTTAGGAATTACAAGGGTAGAGCACCTCTATAGAAATGGAAAATTTCTTTCATTTCAGGAGTTACAAGATATCTACGGATTGTCTTCACAGCATTTGTTTAGGTATTTCCAAATTAGAGATTATATTAAATCTAATACACAGGATTTTAAAAATAAAGAACCAGGATTATTAGATGAATCGTTTAACTGGCATCCAACCACAGAAAAATTAATAGCTTATATATATAACATCATTATGGATAAGGAGAATCCAATAACTGAAACATATCGTCAAGCATGGGAAAATGAAATTGGATCACCTATAACCAAAGAAAATTGGGAAGAAAGTCTACAACGAATACACCGGTGCTCGTTAAATGCTAGACATATATTGATACAATTTAAAGTATTATACAGATTACATTATTCGAAAACCAAATTAAATAGTATATTTCCTAATCTCTCCTCTATTTGTGATAAATGTAAGAATTTAGAAGCAAATTTAACACACAGTTTTGTTACATGTCCTAAATTGAATTATTATTGGACAGAAATTTTTAAAGTTATTTCTGAAGTTCTTAAAGTTCAATTAGAACCTGACCCAAAGCTAATAATACTGGGAATTCCAGAGGCTAATTTGATATTTACACTAGATCAAAGAAATTTCCTTGATTATTGTTTGATATTAGGGAAAAAAATAATATTGAAATTTTGGAAGGGAACATTATCCCCAACAATTAAAATGTGGGCATCAGAGATGTTGGAGACGTTGCAGTTGGAAAGAATCAGATTTGTCCTTTTGGACAAGTATGATTCTTTTGAACAGATATGGTCTCCATATATACAGTATTTAGAGAAGTAGCTGTTCTTGGCATCACGGCTCGACTGGCACCCTGCGGGATTTGATGAAAATAATGTATTGGTATACCAGGATATATGCATGTCTTTACTGATATTATTATTTGTAGTTGTTTCATTTACAATATATTGTGTGGCTTTTAATTGATATATATACATAATATGTCTTTTTTCTTTTTCTTCATTTTTTCTTTTTCTTTTATACCAAATAATTATTAAGGAATTATAATTTTATTGATTAATAATGGTATTTCTCTTTACCCACTTTTATTTAAAAAAAAAAAAAAGATAATAATCATTAGAGTACAAATATTGATTTAAGTTGATGTTTATAACTCAGTTTTAAACATTGAGAATTGTTTATTGCTAATAAAAAAATTATTCAAAAAAAAAAAAAAAAATGTGCTGCTGTTTGTGATATATATAAATGACTTGGTTTTGGGTTAGTTAGTAAATTTGTAGATGACACCAAGATTGATGGGGTCATGGGATGATGAAGGCTGTTGAAGTATACAGCAGGATATAGACCAGTTCCTGAAATGGGTGGAGAAATGGCAGATGCGGTTTAAACTGAGCAAGTGTGAGGTGTTGCTCTGTGGGAAATCAAATGTAAGAGGAAATTATACAATTCATGGCATGAACCTTAACAGCATATATATATACAGTGATCTTGGCGTCCAAGTCCATAACTCCCTGAAAATGGCAACACAAGTAGATAGAGTGGTAAAGTAGGCATATGGTATGCTTGTTTTCAAGTTGGGGCATTGACTGCAAGAATCAGGAAGCCATGATGCAGCTTTATAAGACTTTGGTTGGGATGCAGTTTTGGTCACCCCATTACAGGAAGGATGTGGAAGCTTGGGAAAGGATGCAGAACATATTTACCAGAACAATGCTTCTGGTAAACTCTTTGGTTATAGAGTCTGTTTGTATGGTGTACTACTCCTTGATTTAAATCTATGACAACCCTGTTGCTTTTACACCATTCTGCAATATGTTAATATATCCTGTAACTTATATGTAAAAATCTGATATTGACTCAGGGCATCCTTCCTTCAAGGAAATTCCACTGTATTGTTTTAAGATTTTGTCAGTCATATTATAATTTCTTAAAATTGTTTTCAATTATTTCCAGGTTGAATTAACAGACAACATATTGCAGTGTTACGACTTTCCACCATCACCTGGAACATCCTCATCTACAGCTCCTTTGCATGTAGTCAGGGCTCCAAATGACCCATCAAAATCTTCATCAGTGACATTTATACATGCACCTAGGCCTTTGACTAATCCAGGAAAATCATCGGCAACAACTCTGCATGGTATCAGGCATCTGACTGATCCAGGAAAATCTTCATCAGGACTACCTTTGCATGTCACAAGGCCCCTCACTGAACCAGGTGTATCATCATCGGTAACACCTTTGCATGCCACCAGATATCCAAGTGATCCTGGAAAATCATCCGCAACACCTTTGCATGCAGTAAGACATATGACTGATCCAGGTGTTTCTACATCAGTAATGCCTTTGCATGCAATTAGGTATCTAAGTGATCCACTCCCACCAGTTCAACGTTCCACATCTTCAACAGACAGGTAATGGTTCTCTAATAGATTGTTTGTATTTGTTCAAATTTTGCTTTTAAATATATTCAAACATATTTTACATTTAATTACCAGTTAAATATTTTCTAAATTATCGATCGGGTGAAGGCAGATCCTCATTCCAGATCTAAAAAACAGTATTTGTCCAGAAGTCAGAAAACAGGGTTGGCATCCATAATGACCATCTGAGAAAATAATCTAAAGTGCCAAATTAACTTGACCAACATAACCCAGTAATTAAGAAGAAACTGCAGATGCTGGAAAATCGAAGGTAGTCTGAAGAAGGGTTTCGGCACGAAACGTTGCCTATTTCCTTTGCTCCTCAGATGCTGCTGCACCTGCTGAGTTTCTCCAGCACTTTTGTCTAACCCAGTAATTACATGTGTTCTGAGAGCTTTGGTCTTTTATTTATGAAAAATATAATTCAGATAATTGAAAGATTATTGTAAGCTTCTTGGGCATTAATGTGAATAGCTGTGGAAAGCTCTGACCCAATAGGTTTTAAAATCAAAGTTTCAAGGTCAGTTTATTGTCACATACCAATTAAGGTACAGTGAAATTTAAGCCCTAATATACCAATATTTGATTAAGTTAAAATAAAAATTAACTAAGAAAGCAAATGTGTTATTCATCTTCTGGTATGACTACAGCATGACTAAGCTGGTGAGGATGTAGAAAATATTTTTCTGGGATTAAAGGGGTTGAGCTATTCGAATAGATTACAGGCTCAAACAGTTTTTGTTGGAATGCAGAGGGATGGCCTTATAGAGGTTAATGAATAGAAAGGGACATGGGTAAGGTTGATGGTAACTTTTGCCCAGGATAGGGACAATTAAAACTAGGGTGAGAAGGGAAAATTTAAATGGAGCCTGAGGAACCTGTTTTTCCACATGGAGGCGAGTGGGTATATGGAACGAGTTACCAGAGTAAGTGGTTGAGGCAGGTACAATTACATCATTAAAAGGATATTTGAATAGGTGCATGGAAAGAAAATGTTCAGAGGGATAGGAACCAAACACAGGCAAATAAGTCTAGCTCAGGTGAACACACTAGTCAGCATGGATGAGTTGAGCCCAGAGGCCTATTTCCATGCTGTATAACTTGCTCATTAACCACTTTTTTAGGACCCTAGGTACATATAGGTAACTAAAATTGGAAGACTGCTATTTCTCCTGTCAGGTGCTGCGTTTATCCTATGAAATTATAATATTTAATTAATGACGATATCGTGGAATCCCTCGAAGGCAAGTGACAATTTTTTGTTGAAGGTAGACACAAAATGCTGGAGTAATTCAGCGGGACAGGCAGTATTTCTGGAGAGAAGGAATGGGCGATATTTCGGTTTGAGGCCCTTCTTGGAGTCAGAAGCCAAAGATATATGAAATAAGTAATAAAATCAAATACTAATATTCCCAGCGTAAAATAGTCATGTTGTTATTACTATACAATGCTCAGTAGTTTTGGATGCATGTTAGATTTGTGTTATGAATAGCTTATGCTTTTTTGTGCAGTGCCGATAATTTGAGGCGCGAGCTGGATCGAGAGAAGATAATGAAACGTCTTTTAATGACAGAACTCTGAAAACGCAGTTTGGATCGAGTGGCAGAAATGGACCAGGGCCTCCGTGTGCCTTTTGTCAGCATTCCTTTTGAATGTCAGACAAAGCAGCTTTGATGTGTGTAGTTTGTTACACTTTCTTCATTGTGATTCATAAAAATACATCTTTTTTATCACACTGAACTCGATGTTTACATTACTTTCCTGGTATAATCAGGAAGGGCTTGCTTTACAAGGGTCAGCATAAGCTTAATCCCTGATACTGCCTCTGTAACCAGTGTCGCCAATACAACAGTGTGCAAGTTTGTTTTGTTGAAAAGGCCATTCACAACAAATATTACTTCAGATGTAAGGAAACAAAGTCTGTCTATATTTGCACTACATTTTGAAGAATATTTTCATAGGAATGTGGAAAACTTTGTATACCTGGAGCTATTTCTGAGCCACTACATTTTGACAATTAGTTTTACGTGAAAGGTGAGAGTTAAGTTAAAGTTTAATATTATGGGAAAGAAAGCAATTGAACATAAATCGTATATTCTAAAGCCAAATTAAATGTCCAAATACTCGGATTGAGATTAAAAAGTATATGCAAATTTGTATTTAGCATTATTAACGTATTCCTGTAATGTAGTAATCTAGGTAAATTTAACATCAAGCCAAAGGCCTTGGACTAATATTTGTGCTTAACATACTAATCATAGAATGTTAATAGCACCCATAAAAAGAAGAAAACAAGAAAAAAAGTCCTTTATAAAAAGTCCTGTGATTGATATATTCTCCAAAAGAAAAGTTGACAAAAGGCCCTGTATTCAGTTTAAACTTATTTTCAAATTATCCAGTAAAACTAGGCAGTTTTGCAGCAGGATGGATTTTTGAACAGTTCAGATACATTAATGCTGTGGTTTAAATGATAGGATTTAAGCATAAATTATATTTTTGGAAATCAAATTTAAGGATTTCTCAAATTAGTTTTTCTATAGTTTTCTGAACAAGCGCTCAAGGAAATCACTACTATCATTGGGCTATTATATACTTTATTAACATTAATGCAGAATTGTTTAGTGTTACAGTAAGGCTCATAAAACTGCCTCAAATTTCCAATGTTGTTTTCTAACGGTTTACCTGGTCTAGTTTGTTGAGATATTCTACTGACAGGGTGTGTGAATGAGTGTTGAAGTCTTCCTTTTGGTCTGCAAAACTTTGGTAGAAACCTCAAACCATTGGTTCCTAACAAAACATTTGCAGATAATTGGGAGAATCTCTGGAGCAGAGATGCTCAGATGGTGACTCATGAGCTGCATTTGGTTCGTTGTTGCTTCTCGTTCTAGTATAGAAATCGCCATTTTTTTTGGAATATGAAATGTTATTGAACTAGAGAATAGTAATGATACCACATTTCCCATTATACATTGCTAATACAAAGACATCAGTTAAAACCAAATCTTTGAAGAATCATTTGCATTCTCCTTGTGGACTGCTGTATGTTTTTATATTTGGTGGATTGGTGCACAGGGTATACAGTAGTTGATGGTGATAGTGAACGTAGCTTCAGAATCACAACTGTGATTACCATTGCTCCAGAAGATATTTACAGTGCTGATGTTTTAGGATTATTTGGTTTCCATTAGAATATTCCCCTTTCTCAAATATAAGGGGAAATATTCCAGTACTGTGACATCCACTATGAGAACAGTAGATTTGTTAAATAGCTCATTAATCATTTTCCAGAAAGATACTGGCTATGTTTTTCTGATATGTTTGCAGATGCCAGTTAGTAACAACAGAAGGCAAACAAAATATTGTGCTTTTAAATACTTTATTGTAAATAATACACTTTGAGAAAAGATTTGCTGGAATGATTGTTAAAGTGTTTTAAGAAATTGGTATATTTAATAATCTAAAATACAAATTGTTCTGTCAACAGAATCAGAAATTTTGGAGGTTATCAGCGCTTAATGGAAATATTTGCGAAGTGTAGAATATCACAAAATGAAATAATTTAAAACATAAATTACAAAATCATTTTGGTATTTAATTTTCTTTGAGATGGTTATTTTTAAAATTCATTTAACAAATTTGAAAGTATTCACTCATATTGCTATACCATGTAAACAAATGTGTTGGAATGGTAAGCATTAACTCAAGTATTAATGGTAAGCATTTACTCCATAGATGCTGCCTCACCCGCTGAGTTTCTCCAGCACTTTTGTAAACCTTCGATTTTCCAGCATCTGCAGTTCCTTCTTGAACAAATATAACTCAACAGGTCCATAGTCTTTAGACATATTTCAGCTAGATTTAGATTCAGGTTGTGTAGGAAGGAACTGCAGATGCTGGTTTAAACCAAAGATAGACACAAAATGCTGGAGTAACTCGGCGGGGCAGGCAGCATCTCTGGAGAGAAGGAATGGGTGATGTTTCGGGATGTGACCCATCTTCAGACTCAAGTTATTTATACAAGTTATTGGACAAAAGCAAACAGTAACAACATTGGGTATTTTGTGTTTTCAAATGCGCAATGTTGTCATTGCTGAATATTTACTTTTACAATTGGTAACCTTCCAATTATGTTATTGTCGTCAAATAGAAAGGGTCTACATGAAGTTATAAAGGAATATGACGGTGAAAATATTAAAAATGCCAAAATTCAGACCTAAAAACAGAAAATGCAAGGACGTCAATTACCATTAAAAGGCGGCACAAATGGATGATCAATCTTTGTTGGGGTTTTTCTTTGATGCATATGGTATAATTAAATTTCCCCAAATAGCCATCATATTTTGTTAACCATCTTTATTTCATGTCTATCAAGTCTGAAGTTGATATATTTACTGGTTTGTCCATAATCTAATAATTTTCCCTGTAAAAATTCTCTGGTTTTCTGTTTTAAATGCTTTGAATTTAATCTCAAACCCATTTCCCATATTTATAAAAATGAGATATTTCCGCTACTACACTACTTGTCACATTCTTTGATAATTTTTCATAATTTTAAACACTTCTGTATATCAACTAATCTGCAATTTTATAACTCAATTTTATCAAATATTTCTTAATTTGGGGATTTGTTTTCCTTCTAGGCAGCATTCTGATGTTCATGGTGATCTCAATGCCCATCTTTCATGAGGCACCTTCAAAATCTTATGCAGATTTCCACCTTAACTTTATATTCTGATGTTAATGAGCCTGAACTTTCTGATGCTAGATCCCACCTAAATTATTAATACTTTTTATGATTATGATTGACCTATTCTTAATTTCCAGAACTTATGTGTACCTCACTGGCATAGTGAAAGGAAAGGTGATCATGAAATTGTTATAAATAATCCATTCTAATGGTCAAGATTTACTTGTGCGAACTAGCAGGGATATTAATCTGCAACAAAAATAATGTAATTGCTTTAATGTGTCTTTAATGGGGAGCTGCTGCAGTGATTTGCTGCATATCCTAGACTCATCACAAGATTGACCACAAAACCACTAGATTTCTGCAGCTGTTTGCATTATATTTGTCCACTGAACTATTGGGAAAACTTGATTTTAATCATCATATATTGAATTCTGTGCATTAAAAAAACTATTCATTGAAATTAAATAACATTTTATATATTTCATCTTTTATGGAAGAAGCAAGCTTTCTTTTATAGAAGAAAGAAGCAGGTGGTCCACAGACATATTTCACCAAGAGGTGAAGGGCCTTTGACATTAAATGTTAATTCTGTTTCTCTTTTCATAGAAGCCATCTGACTTGCTGAATGTTTCAAGCATAATCTGTTTTTATTTCTGATTTTAGAATCAGCAGTTATTCAATTCTCATTTATTAATACATGTTTGTACTATTTAATCACCGTAGTAATAATAATCATTAGGCAACCATTTCCATCATCCTCGTTAATGCATTCTCATGTAATAGTTTGGAAAAGATTTTGTTTAAAGAGTCTGAAGAAGGGTCTCGATCCGAAATGTCGCCTACTCCTTTTCTCCATAGATGCTGTCTCTTCCACTGAGTTTCTCCAGCATTTTTTGTCTACTTTTGTTTAAAATAATGATTATAAATATCCATCCCAAATCCACTCAACATTTAAATAACGTAAATATATCTTTAAAATGCAGAAATATATTTATTTAATTAGAAGCATTTTTGTTGCTTCTGAAATTAATTAAATATTGTGCTGGAGGGAATAGAGTTGAATAAGATGATCAATTTCAATCAGAAATTCCGCATACAATATTCATTATATTTGGCAAATTATGCATGAGGAAAAGTCAATTTGTGATGCAACTTTGTAATGCATCCTAAAATTTTTGATTCTTGAAAATTTATGCCTCAGCACCCAGCTCTGCTTTTGTGGAGCAGTCTTGTCGAGGAATAGGGTTACCCTCTCCAGATTTTACCCAATTGGTCTATTAATTCAACAAAATGCACAAAATAATCTAGTTTGGTGCCTCTGTAGAATTGGCATCTTTCATTAGAGGTTAGTTCAGGAAAATGTAAATAATCTCGTGACATTATTCAAAAATAATCTGCGTAGTCCTGGAGCCCATTGCAACATTTTGCTCTACCATAGCCACAGCAACAAAATACCTATGTTATTGGTTATACACTGTTAATGAGATTCGGCTTGGTGCAAATTTGTCACTGCGTTTGCTTCTATCTCAAAAGTTACTCATTCAATATAAAATACTTTGAAATATTTGAGGACATGATAAAACACTAAGTAATTCTTTGTGCCATTTCATGATTGCTTTATTTTTATTGTAAATATATTTGTGCAAAGATTTGCTTTGTGAAGAACATTTACCTTCTGAAGTTCATCATCAATCTGCATTTTAGGAGATATCCGATACACTAGGTTTATATTTTGTTGCTACACAGTCACAGCATGAGCCAATTACTATTAATCTGTGTTCCTATTGAATGGGGGTAAACAGCCAAAGCAAGGATCTGGCAGAAAACTGTCAATGTTTATACTCAGAAAAATCATTGGTGACATGATTTATTTTTGAATCAGCTGTTCAGTTGACTTCTCGGTAGTGAGTAACAACCTGATAGAAACATAATTTAGGTTGAAGCACTGTTTATTCTTTAACTATAGCATAATTTCTCAAATAACATATATTAACAAAAATAAAGATACACTCTTGTTCATGTGGAATGTAATTAGTTGGCCTGAATGTTAAGAACCAATGTAGGACTATGACATTATAATTCTATGGTACTTCATAAGTGTTTTGTAATGACAGACCACTTCAGATCAGTATCAGTTAGACTGTTCTCATTGTTAGACATGTAAAGTAAAACTCTGCAAGCGGCAAAATAATTTTTTTACTTCAATTTAGCAAAGTGCCAAAAAAAACCCAATTAGATTTTGCAGCCACAAATTTAGTAAAATTATTTAAATATCGCTCAGGCAGATCAGTTAAGGTGCCAAAATGATATGTGATTTGAAAACAATATTAAATAAATTGGTGACTCTGGCGTCATGTTTTCTCATATTGTATTGATGTAAAATCTGAAGCTAAAAGTGGTTACAGGAAGGATTGGTGTGTTGAGTACTGATTTTGTTTTTTGCTGTGATAAATGTTTTTATTGCAAACTATAGATGTATTCTTTGAACCTGCGAAAGAGCCAAAACATTACAAAATATGGTTAATCTGAATGATTCAGGAAATTTGTAAAATAGTGTTGATATTTTTGAGATTGTTGCCTTTACTTTCAAGTAACTTTTTTAACTTGTTTTGGAATTAACACAATAAAATATCAACGATTTTGTTAAGTGGAATGTTTACAGTGAAAATAGGCCTTAATATTTGTTAATTTTAAGTAATCACATTTAATAAATCTAGCAATTTTAGAGCTACTGTAAAATACCGTGTATTTCAGCACCCTTGGGTATTAACAAAATCAGAATTATCGCATGTGTTATCTTGGTATTTCTTAAGTGAATAATTTTAATGGAACGTGTCAATAATCAGTAATTAAACAGGGTAAATGCTCAGAATTTATTATTTTACTAATGAGGCATGTAGGAACCTGGTTTCACTGATACTGGGAGCTCTCCACTGCAGAATCCAAGCAGCCATTATTTTGTGTACAAGCCTTCACAGTAAAGTCAGCAGGCTTTTCGACCATGGATTGCACAACTCATAAACTTTAGGCTCTTCTAATCTGATATGTACATAAGAATGTACATATCATATATGAATATGTTATATATAATAATGTGTCTCTTCCTCCATAAAGGGTGACTGGAGAGCATATAATACAACCTGCCCTTGCGCAGTCCATTACCATTTTCTTTCTCCTTCCCAAATCCTTTTCTCGGTAACTTGAAGTCAATGGTAATTAATCATGGTCAGCAGAGGTTGGTAATATGTGCACAGAACCATCTGAACTGACGTCGAATTTAATGTAACACATTTACCCACTCAGCCATTGACAGAGGCCGCAAGATTGCATTTAACTGAAACTTTTTAATGAGTAGCCCACAAATTGGTGGAGGTAACGTTCAATGTCATTTATATTTGGTATTTACCTTAAATCACCGTTAAATACAGTCAGAACATAAGGTTTTGTATTTAGTTTCTTAATGTGCACTATGTTATGTACTGTTATTTCCACTGTAGTAAAGGTTCACAGTAAACCAATGGGTCATTTGTTATTAAATTATTAACGAAGGAAGGATGCTCAACTCCTCAAAAGTAGAATATTTCTACAGGGAAATAATATTTAAGTTGAGCTTCCTTAAAGACATTCTAACATATATAAGCTTTGGAATTGTTTTTTCTTTTAAATTGATATATTTTTATTTATTGTTTTAATTGGAAACCAATTCTCGAGGGATGATACTTGAATAATTTTTGACAGAAATTGTAAAATGTGAATATTGAATTGTGCATCACGACGGTTGTACCTGATTGATGAATTTTTGGTGGGTTGCATTTTCAGAATGATGTTTGAAAAGAGTAATTTATATCTGTGGTACCATTATGAAACTTCTCTTTATTAAATCAGGAAGCCTGTAACTTCTCTCCATGTGATATTGGTCTTGTGCTGCTTTTATGACTAGTTATTTAGCACTTAATGGTTATGTCGATGACTATTGTGCAATTCCTGCATCAAATATTGTACCAACCCTACAAATTAGCATTGTGGTACACTGCTGCTAATAGCATTTATTTATGTGTGCTGATCAATGCTGATTATGCACAACCGTGTACCAATAAAATGTTCTGAAATCTGAATACAGTTATCCTATTTTATTCATGTAGAGTATTGAAATAACAACCAGAACAAAAATCATTTGTTTGCTGCAACTGTCACTCCAACTATGGTGTTCAAAAGAAGGAAACATTATTTTTTGTACAAGCATGCAATAGTAATTAATTTGATCAATTTTCATTTAGCCCATAATATCCAAACTAAATTAATTCCTACTGGAAGCTGAAGTTCTCATCATTCTTCTCCAGATTACCCGTCAAACCAACGCTAACAAATAACAAACCCTCCTTGAACAATAACTAAGACTAATTAACTTGCCCCCTTGTTTAGTTTAATTTAGTTTAGAGATACAGCATGGAAACAGGCCCTTTGGCCCACTGAGTCCGCACTGACCAGCGATTCCCGCACACTAACACTATCCTATGCACATTATGGACTAGGGACAATTTACTTTTAAACCAAGTCAATTAACCTTCAAACCTGTACGTCAAGTGTGGGAGGAAATCGAAGATCTTGGAGAAAACCCACGCGGCCACGGGGAGAATGTACAAACTCCGTACAGACAGCACTCTGTAGTCAGGATCGAACACAGGTCTCTGGCGCTGTAGGCGTTGTAAGGCCGCAACTCTACCACTGTGCCCTTGGTTATATTTACTAAATATTTGGATACAATTAGTAGCAGTATCTGTTTTTTGAACAGAATTTCTTGAGCATCTAGAAATTAAATTTAACTGGAAATACTATTAACATTTATTTTAAAAAAGTAAATGAGAAACCAAAAAGAGCATAGGGATGGAAGATGTGGTAATGTTTGAAAATGAGTGCTGATTGTTCTCATAAGAAAATATATTGAAGTTAAGGAAGTCAGGCAAGATCTTCCCTTCACAAAACCATGCTGACTTTGGCCTATTTTATTGTAAGTACTGCATAACGTCATCCTTTATAATTGACTCTAAAATCTTACCAACCAACGAAGTCAGGCTAACCAGCCTATTGTTTCCTTCTTGTATGGCGGGGTGATATTTGCAATTTTCCAATCTTCAGGAACCACTCCTAATTCTAGTGATTCGTGAAATATCACAACTAATGGCTTCACAATCTCTGAGGCCACCTCCTTCAGACCCCTGGGGTGCAGTCCAGGTGACTTATCTAACCTCAGACCTTTCAGTTGTCCTAGCACCTTCTCCTTAGTAATCACCACTCCACAAATGTCCACCCCCTTACTCTCTAGGATTACAAGTACACTGCTGATGTCTTCCACTGTGAACACTGATGCAAATAAGTTATTCAATTCCTCTGCCATTTCTTAATTTCCCATTATCACTTCTCCTGCAGCATTCTCCAGTTGCCCAATGTCCACTCTTGCCTCTGTTTTACTCTTCATATATCTGTAGAATCTCTTTCTATCCTCTTTTATATTATTGTCTAGCTTACTTCATCTTTTCGCTCCATAGTGCCCTTTTAGTTAACTTTTGTTGTTCTTTGAAAACATCACAATCCTCTGGCTTCCTACTAATCTTTACAATGTTGTACTGAATGCCCTCTTTTGCTTTTATCTTGTCCTTGACTTGCCTTGTCGGCCATGGTCTCCTCCTGGAATCTTTCTTCCTCATTTTTTTTTATATAGAAACATAGAAAATAGGTGCAGGAGGAGGCCATTCGGCCCTTCGAGACAGCACCGCCATTCAATGTGATCATGGCTGTTCATCCACAATCAGTACCCCGTTCCTGCCTTCTCCCCATATCCCTTGATTCCGCTAGCCCCAAGAGCTCTATCTAACTAACTTTTGAATGCAGCCAGTGAATCGGCCTCCACTGCCTTCTGAGGCAGAGAATTCCACAAATTCACAACTCTCTGGGTGAAAAGGTTTTTCCTCATCAGTTCTAAATGGCCTACCCCTTATTCTTAAATTGTGGCTCCTGGTTCAGGACTCCCCCAACATCGGAAACATGTTTCCTGCATCTAGCTTGCCCAATCCCTTAATAATTTTATATGTTTCTGTAAGATATCCTCTCATCCTAAATTCCAGTGAATACAAGCCCAGTTGTTCCATTCTTTCATTATATGACAGTCCCGTCATCCCGGGATTTAACCTCGTGAACCTACGCTGCATTCCCTCAATAGCAAGAATGCTCTTCCTCAAATTAGGAGACCAAATTTGGACACAATACTCCGGGCGTGGTCTCACCAGGGCCCTGTACAACTGCAGAAGGACCTCTTTGGTCCTATACTCAAATCCTCTCGTTATGAAGCCCAACATGCCATTAGCTTTCTTCACTCCCTGCTGTAACTGCATGCTTACTTTCAGTGACTGATGTATAAGGACACCCAGGTCTCGTTGCATTTCCCCTTTTCCTAATCTGACACTATTCAGATAATAATCTGCCTTCTTGTTCTTGCTATCAAAGTGGATAACCTCATATTTATCCACATTATACAGCATCTGCCCACTCACCCAACCCACCCAAGTCATCCTACATCCTCCAAGCATTCTCTTCACAGTTCACACTGCCACCCAGCATTGTGTTATCTGCAAATTTGCTGATCATAGAACATAGAAAATAGGTGCAAGAGTAGGCCATTCGGCCCTTCGAGCCTGCACCGCCATTCAATATGATCATGGCTGATCATCCAACTCAGTATCCTGTACGTGCCTTCTCTCCATACCCCCTGATCCCTTTAGCCACAAGGGCCACATCTAGCTCCCTCTTAAATATAGCCAATGAACTGGCCTTAACTACCTTCTGTGGCAGAGAATTCCACAGACTCACACTCTGTGTGAAAAAATCATCTCATCTCGGTCCAAAAAGACTTCCCCCTTATCCTTAAACTGTAACCCCTTGTTCTGGAGATCCCCAACATCGGGAACAAGCTTCCTGCATCTAGCCTGTCCAACCCCTTAAGAATTTTGTAAGCCTTCTTAAGATCCCCCCTCAATCTTCTAAATTCCAGCGAGTACAAGCCGAGTCTATCCAGTCTTTCTTCATATGGAAGTCCTGCCATCCCAGGAATCAGTCTGGTGAACCTTCTGAAAGCTGATAAATCCCCGGGCCTGATGGTCTGCATCCCAGGGTACTCAAGGAGGTGGCTCTACAAATCGTGGACGCATTAATGATCATTTTCCAATGTTCGAATGATTCTGGATCGGTTCCTGTGGAAAGATTTAACCGGGTCAGGTTATTAAGGGCTCCGGTCAATTGGGTTTCCTGGCTGGCTTGCAGGTAAGTCCCTCATTCACGGTCACTCACGTTATTTAGTATTTTTTTCCCCATCTCTCTCTCTCCCCCCTCCAAGGTTGGTTCCATGGAAGGAAGCAGAGGGAGATGGTTGAAGGTTGCTTCTCAGAATGGAGGTCTATGACTAGTGGTGTGCCACAGGGTTCGGTGCTGGGCCCATTACTGTTTGTCATCTACATCAATGATTTGGATGAGAACATACAGAGCAAGATTAGCAAGTTTGCTGATGATACAAAAGTTAGTGGTTTTGCAGACAGTGAAGATGCTTGTGAACAATTGCAGCCTGGTTCCTTGAAGGTCGTGTCGCAGGTAGATAAGGTGGTCAAAAAGGCTTTTGGCACTTTGGCCTTCATCAGTCAGAGCATTGAGTATAGAAGTTGGGAGGTCATGATGCAGTTGTATAAGATGTTGGTGAGACCGCATTTAGAATATTGTGTTCAGTTCTGGGCACTGTGTTACAGAAAAGATTTACGAGGATGTTGCCAGGACTAGAGGGTGTGAGCTACAGGGAGAGGTTGAGTAGACTGGGTGTCTATTCCATGGAGCGTAGGATGAGGGGAGATCTTACAGAGGTATACAAAATCATGAGAGAAATAGATCGGGTAGATGCACAGAGAGTCTTTTACCCAGAGTAAGGAAGTCAAGGACTAAAGGACATATGTTCAAGGTGAAGGCGAAAAGATTTAATTAGGGCTGGGACTGCCCCATTGTTTAAGAAGCAGTTGGACAGGTAAATGGATAGGACAGGTTTGGAGGGTTATGGACCAAGCACAGGAAAGTGGGACGTGTAGAAACATAGACATAGAAACATAGAAAATAGGTGCAGGAGTAGACCATTCAGCCCTTTGAGCCTGCACCGCCATTCAATATGATCATGGCTGATCATCCAACTCAGTATCCCCTACCTGCCTTCTCTCCATACCCCGATCCCTTTAGCTACAAGTGCCACATCTAACTCCCTCTTAAATATAGCCAACAAACTGGCCTCAACTACCTTCTGTGGCAGAGAATTCCAGAGATTCACCACTCTCTGTGTGAAAAATGTTTTTCTCATCTCGGTCCTAAAAGACTTTTCCCTTATCCTTAAACTGTGACCCTTTGTTCTGGACATCTCCAACATCAGGAACAATCTTCCTGCATCTAGCCTGTCCAACCCCTAAGAATTTTGTAAGTTTCTATAAGATCCCCCCTCAATCTTCTAAATTCTAGCGAGTACATGCCGAGTCTATCCAGCCTTTCTTCATATGAAAATCCTGACATCCCAGGAATCAGTCTGGTGAACCTTCTCTGTACTCCCTCTATGAGAAGAATGACTTTCCTCAGATTAGGAGACCAAAACTGTACGCAATACTCCAGGTGTGGTATCACCAAAACCCTGTACAACTGCAGTAGAATCTCCCTGCTCCTATACTCAAATCCTTTTGCTATGAATGCTAACATACCATTCGCTTTCTTCACTGCCTGCTGCACCTGCATGCCTACTTTCAATAACGTGTACCATGACACCCAGGTCTCGTTTCATCTCCCCTTTTCCTAATCAGCCACCATTCAGATAATAGTCTACTGTCCTGTTTTTGCCACCAAATTGGATAACCTCACATTTATCCACATTTTACTGCATCTGCCATGCATTTGCCCACTCACTCAACCTATGCAAGTCACCTTGCAGCCTCCTAGCGTCCTCCTCACAGCTAACACTGCCCCCCGGCTTCGTGTCATCCGCAAACTTGGAGATGTTGCATTCAATTCCCTCGTCCAAATCATTAATATATATTGTAAATAGCTGGGGTCCCAGCACCGAGCCTTGCGGTACCCCACTAGTCACTGCCTGCCATTCTGAAAAGGACCTGTTTACTCCTACTCTTTGCTTCCTGTCTGCCAGCCAGTTCTCTATCCACATCAATACTGAACCCCCAACACTGTGTGCTTTAAGTTTGCATACTAATCTCTTAAGTGGGACCTTGTCGAAAGCTTTCTGAAAGTCCAAATTTAACGCATCCACTGGTTCTCCCTTATCCACTCTACTAGTTACATCCTCGAAAAATTCTGTAAGATTCGTCAGACCTGATTTACCTTTAATAAATCCATGCTGACTTTGTCCAATGATTTCACCACTTTCCAAATGTGTTGCTATTCCATCTTTAATAACTGACTCCAGCAGTTTCCCCACTACTGATGTTATATTAACTGGTCTGTAATTCCCTGTTTTCTCTCTCCCTCCCTTTTTAAAAAGTGGGGTTACATTAGCTACCCTCCAATCTTCAGGAACATCTCCAGAATCTAAAAGGTTTTGAAAAATTATCACTAATGCATCCACTATTTCTGGGGCTACTTCCTTAAGTACTCTGGGATGCAGCCTATCTGGCCCTGGGGATTTTTCGGCCTTTAATCCATTCAATTTACCTAACACCACTTCCCGGCTAACCTAGATTTCACTCAGTTCCTCCATCTCATTTGACCCCCGGTCCCCTGCTATTTCCGGCAGATTATTTATGTCTTCCTTAGTGAAGACAGAACCAAAGTTGTTATTCAATTGGTCTGCCATGTCCTTGTTCCCCATGATCAATTCACCTGTTTCTGACTGCAAGGGACCTACATTTGTTTTAACTAATCTTTTTCCCTTCACACTTTTGCAGTCAGTTTTTATGTTCCCTGCCAGTTTTCTTTCAGAATCTATTTTCCCTTTTTTAATTAATCCCTTTGTCCTCCTCTGCTGGACTCTGAATTTCACCCAGTCCTGTGGTAGGCTGCTTTTTATGGCTAATTTGTATGCTTCATCTTTTGTTTTGATACTATCCCTGATTTCCCTTGTTAACCACGGATGTACTACCTTCCCTGATTTATTCTTTCACCAAACTGGGATGAACAATTTTTGTAGTTCATCCACGCAGTCTTTAAATGCCTTCCATTGCCTATCTACCAACAACCTTTAAGAATCAATTGCCAGTCTATCTTGGCCAATTCACGTCTCATACCCTCAAAGTTACATTTCTTTAAGTTCAGAACCCTTGTTTCTGAATTAATTATGTCACTCTCCATCCTAATGAAGAACTCAACCATATTATGGTCACTCTTGCCCAAGGGACCACGCACAACAAGACTGTTAACTAACCCTTCCTCATTACTCAATACCCAGTCTAGAATAGCCAGCTCTTTCGTTGGTTCCTCTACATGTTGGTTTAGAAAACTATCCCGCATACATTCCAAGAAATCCTCTTCCTCTGCACCTGCCAATTTGATTCACCCAATCTATATGTAGATTGAAGTCACCCATTATAACTGTTTTACCTTTGTTGCACGCATTTCTAATGTCCTGTTTGATGCCATCCCCAACTCCACTACTACTGTTAGGTGGCCTGTACACAACTCCCACTAGCGTTTTCTGCCCCTTAGTGTTTCGCAGCTCTACCCATATCGATTCCACATCCTCCAAGCTAATGTCCTTCCTTTCTATTGCGTTAATGTCCTCTCTAACCAGCAACCCAACGCACCTCCTTTTCCTTTCTGTCTATCTCTCCTGAATATTGATTATCCCTGGATGTTCAGCTCCCAGCCTTGGTCACCCTGTAGCCATGTCTCCGTGATCCCAACTATATCATATTCATTAATACCTATCTGCACATTCAACTCATCCACCTTATTACGAATGCTCCTTGCATTGAGACATAAACCCTTCAGGCTTGTTTTTACAACACTCTTACCCCTTATACAATTATGTTGAAAAGTGGCACACTGCCTACTAGCTCTCTCTATTTGAGTCCCTCCCCCCAACCATTCTAGTTTAAAGTCTTCCCCGTAGCCTATTCAAATGTCCCCGTCAGGATACTGGTCCCCCTCAGGTTCAAGTGCAACACGTCCTTTTTATACAGGTCACACATGTCCCAAAGGAGGTCCTAATGATCCAGAAACTTGAATCCCTGCCCTCTGTACCAGTCAATTCAGCCACGCATTTATCCTCCACCTCGCTCCATACCTACTCTCACTGTCGCGTGGCACAGGCAGTAATCCTGAGATTGTTATTTTTGCGGTCCTTCTCCTTAACCCTCCTCCTAACTCCCTAAATTCTCCTTTCAGGACCTCTCTTTTTCTACCTATGTCATTGGTACCTATATGTACCATGACATCAGGCTCCTCTCCCTCCCATTTCAGGATATCTTGGACACGTTCAGACCAGGGAGGCAAACTACCATCCGGGTTCCTGACTGCGTCCACAGAATCGCCTATCTGACCCCCTAACTATAGTCACGTATTACTAATGCCCTCCTCTTCTTTTCCTTACCCTTCTGAGCAACAGGGCCGGTCTCTGTACCCGAGGCCCGGCCGCTGTTGCTACCCCTAGGTAGGCTGTCTTCCCCCAACAGTACTCAAACAGGAGTACTTATTGCCAAGGTGTACAGCCACCGGGGTACTCTCTAGTCGCTGCCTCTGCCCCTTGCCCCTCCTAACCGTGATCTACTTGTCTGCCTCCCGTGGTCTTGGAGTGACCACCTCTATATAACTCCTCTCTATGACCTCCTCGCTCTCCCTGACCAGACAGAGGTCATCGAGCTGCTGCTCCAGGTTCCTAATAGGGTCCCTTAGGAGCCCCATCTCAATGCACCTGCCGCAGATGTGGACGTCTGGAAGGCTATCAGACTCCATGTCTTCCCTGACATCTGACATCCAGAACAGTAAACTGCCCTGGCTGCAATACAAAGTGCTGGAAGAAATCAGCAAGGATCTGACTCCCAATCAGCTGCTTCCTCCAGCATGCAAGTCTCTGCAAGGGCCTGTCCCACCAGCATGCAACTCTATGCGATTAGCGCGACCTAACGTGGTTGCTTGAGCCGTCCGGCGTCGCGGGGCCGGTCCCACTTCGATCGCCGGAACATTGCGGAATTGTGTGGAGTTCGTCCCGACACGGCGCGGGGCTCTGAAAAACTATGTCCAAAAATTCCGCGCGGCAACGGCTTGTCGGCTCGCAGTCACCTCGACATTTACACACCGCCCCGACATCGTGCCTCCGTGAACCTATTTGTAAGTGCCTCCGTGACCCTCTATGTGTGTGGCTCCGTGGCCCTGTGTGTGTGTGTGTGTGTGTGCCTCAGTCCCCCTCTCTGTCCTGGCGAACTTACCTTAGACTTTACTCCAGGTTTGCCTCACTTTGCGCCGCGTTGCGCCACTCACCCGACCTCCGCACGGCCCCGACTGCCGGTTTGGTTGCACTTGCCGCATGCAGGTGCATGCTGGTGGGAACGGCCCTGTACAGGGGATCACCCGACCTCCGCGCGGCCCCCGCTTCTAGTTTGATCGCGTTCATCGCATAGAGTTGCATGTTGGTGGGACAGGCCCTTTACAGATTAGGGTTCCTCCCACACCAACGGCTCCTGTGTAGCTGGGACATTGTTGGCCGGTGTGAGCGATTTGGGCCAATGGGCATGTTTCCGCACTATTAATCTATGACTCTATGACTCTATAACACAATTTCCTAACTAATATGGATTTCCTTCAGTTCCTCTGTCCCCTAATAATTCTGGGAGATTGTTTGTGTCTTCCTTAGTGAAGACAGAACCAAAGTACCTGTTCATCTGCCATTTCCTTGTTCCTTGTTCCCGATAATAAATGCACCTGTTTCTGTCTTCAAGGGACCCACATTTGTCTTAACTAACCTTTTCCTTTTCACATACATAAGGATGCTTTTACTATCCTCCTTTATATTCTTAGCTAGCTTGCCTTCGTACTTCATCTTTTCTCCCCATATTGCCTTTTTAGTTACCTTCTGTTGTTCTTGCAAAGTTTCCCAATCCTCTGGCTTCCCGCTCATCATTGCTATGTTATACGTCTTCTCTATTAGTTTTATACTGTCCTTAACTTCCCTTGTCAGCCAAGGTCACCTCTTACTCCCCTTAGCATCTTTCTTCCTCTTTGGAATGAAATGATCCTGGATTATTCCCAGAAATTCCTGCCATTGCTGTTTCACCGTCATCCATGCCTCCATAACTGCAATACTGACACTTCTGATTTAACCTTCTCCCTCTCAAATTGCAGATTAAAATTTATCATATTATGGTCACTACCTCCTAATGGTTCCTTTACTTTGAGTTCCCTTATCATATGCGGTTCAGGAATGTCGGAAATCTAGAGAAAGATGTCGTAGAGGTGATCTTTGCAGGATCAAGAAAATGGTCCTGCACGATTGTCTTTTCCTGATTGGAGGCCTGTGGCCCATGGTGTTTTGCAAGGGTTGGTGGTGCTTTTTGTTATACACAATAACGATTTGGATGACAATGTTGTCAATAATGTTAGTAACTTTGTGGACAACACCAAAAGCGAGGTAGGGTATCTAAGTTTACAACAGTATCTAGATCAATTGGGAAGGTGGGCCAAGACTCTATCCCCTACTCCCAATTCCTCCGTCTATGCTGCATCTGTGCCCAAGATGAGGTATTCCATACTATGACATCCGAGATGTCCTCATTCTTTCGGGAACAGGGATTCCCCTCTTCCATCATAGATGAGGCCCTCATACCTCATCTCCTCCATACCCCACTGCTCCGTTCTTGCTCCCCCTCCCTTTAGTCGCAACAGGGACAGAGTCCCCCTAGTTCTGACCTTTCATAACATAAAAAACAGGAGGGTAGACTATTATCTGAATGGTGGCTGATTAGGAAAAGGGGAGATGCAACGAGACCTGGGTGTCATGGTACACCAGTCATTGAAAGTAGGCATGCAGGTGCAGCAGGCAGTGAAGAAAGCGAATGGTATGTTAGCATTCATAGCAAAATAATTTGAGTATAGAAGCAGGGAGGTTCTACGGCAGTAGTACAGGGTTTTGGTGAGACCACACCTGGAGTATTGCGTACAGTTTTGGTCTCCTAATCTGAGGAAAGACATTCTTGCCATAGAGGGGGTACAGAGAAGGTTCACCAGACTGATTCCTTGGATGTCAGGACTTTCATATGAGGAAAGACTGGATAGACTCGGCTTATACTCGCTAGAATTTAGAAGATTGAGGGGGGATCTTATAGAATCTTACAAAATTCTTAAGGGGTTGGACAGGCTAGATGCAGGAAGATTGTTCCCGATGTTGGGGAGGTCCAGAACAAGGGGTCACAGTTTAAGGATAAGGGGGAATTCCTTTAGGACCAAGATGAGGAAAACATTTTTCACACAGAGTGGTGAGTCTCTGGAATTCTCTGCCACAGAAGGTGGTTGAGGCCAGTTCATTGGCTATATTTAAGAGGGAGTTAGATGTGGCCCTTATGGCTAAAGGGATCAGGGGGTATGGAGAGAAGGCAGGTACAGGATACTGAGTTGAAATTATCAGCCATGATCATATTGAATGGTGGTGCTGGCTCAAAGGGCCAAATGGCCTACTCCTGCACCTATTTTCTATGTTTCTATAAGCCGTTGCATACAACACCTAATCCTCTGACATTTTCACCACCTCCTACGGGATCCCATCGCTAGTCACATCTTCTCATCTCCACCCCTTTCCGCCTTCCACAGAGGCTGTTCACTCCACGACTCCATGGTTAACACATCCCTTCCCACCCAAATCACTGCCTCCCCAGATACCTTCCCTTGCAACTGCAGGAGTTGCAACACCTGTCCCTGTACCTCCTCCCTCGACTCTGTCCAGGTCCCCTGGCAATGCTTTCAGGTTAAGCAGAGGTTTGCTTGCACCTTCTCAACTTCATCTACTGTATCCGTTGTTCAAAGTGTGGATTCTTATAAATCGGCGAGACCAAACGTAGACTGGGCGATCGTTTCGCTGAACACCACCCAGTCCGCCTAGACCTTACTGATCTACTGGTTGACACAATATAACTCCCATTCCCACACTGACCTTTCTGACCTGGGCCGCCTCCATTGTTAGTGAGGCCAACTGCAAATTGATTTCTGAATCTGAATCTGGAGAAACAGCATCTCATATTTTGCTTGGGCAGCTGACAACGCAGCGGTAGAATGTGTAGTAAAGAACTGCAGATGCTTTTTAAAAAATATTTATTTTATTAGAAGCAATTGTACAAGGAGAAAGTAATGGACATAACAATTATACAATTTTCATACAGCTTCAGTTTTAACATTTTATAAACTAATAAGTAAATCGGGAAAAAGAAAAAAGGAAAGGAAGAGGAAAGGAAAAAGAAAAGAAAGAATTTAGAAAAAGATACGAAAAAGAAAAAAAAACCCTGAACTAACGAAGAAGTGAAAAAAAAAGCGGAGATATATCCCACTACCCTTCCCTACGTCCGCTCACCCGACCCTAGCGTCGGTTTTGAATTTGTGTTCAACCATTATGTTGTTGAAGAAATTCAATGAAAGGAGACCATATTTTGGAAAATTGATCTGATTTGTCAGACAAAACAAGCCTTATGTTTTTTTAATGTAACATAGAAACACAGAAATTAGGTGCAGGAGTAGGCCATTCAGCCCTTCGAGCCTGCACTGCCATTCAGTACGATCATGGCTGATCATTAAGTAGTCTCAGTCATTTCTGTGATCCACATCTTCACTGTGGGAACTGTTATCTTTTTCCAGAATTTAAGTATAAGTTTTTTCGCAGTTATGAAACCATAGTCAAGGAAGCATCTTTGGTATATTGTTAACTTAGGGCAGTCCTGTGATATTCCTAATATTATTAATTTTGAATCTGACTCCAATTGAATTTTGAGTGTTTTAGAAATGATATTGAATGTTCCCATCCAGAAGTTTTGTAATTTTATGCAGGATACAAAAGAATGGGTTAGGGTAGCTTCTTGGAAGTGACATTTATCACAGAGAGGAGAGACAGTTGGGAAGATCTTGTTCAATTTGGTCTTTGAGTAGTGTAACCTATGCAATACTTTGAATTTATCAGGCAATGCCTGGCATTTAAAGAACAGTAGTGTATGTATAATAGGCTTTTCTCCCATATATCTATTGAAATGGGTAAACCCAGCTCGTCCTCCCATGCTCGCCTATAAATCTCAGAAGGTGGGATGTCAATATTTAGAAGAATATTATAAATGTAAGATATCAACTTACTTGTATCGGCAAGTCTATTCAAACAATCGTCTAATATGTCTGGACCCTCCAGACACACCAGTCCATTGGATTTCCACTGAGTGGCGCATCTTGCTCCTCTATAATCTTTGGGGGGGAGAGAGGAGGAGGGGACGGGAGGGGGGGAAGAGAGGGGAGGTGGAGGGACCCGCACTGACAGCTGCTACAGGCTGGGCTAGGGCACTACGCGTGCGCCGCCGGCTCCGGGCTGCGAGGACGAGCCATGGGATGTTAGAAGCAAACAAGTCCGGGGCAAGCGCGTCGCTGCACGATGCTCACATCGACGTTGCCTGTGCCTGTGCCTGTGCCTGTGCCTGTGCCTGTGCCCAGCCGGCCCCGCCGTCCCTCCCTTCGCTGGATGCCCGGCGTGACCATGTTGGCGTTGATCGCCTGTCTGGTCGCCTGCGCTGGTGCGGGCGAGGATGCCGTCCCGGGGAGCGCGGTGGCGGGGGAGCAGGAGCTGGAGGAGCCGGGCAGGGTTTCCTGGGAAGAGATGGAGAAGAGCGGCGTCGCCGACAGGCACCAGGAGTCCTACAGCACGTTTGCGGCGGAATTGTTAGAGCCGCGCTACTGGGGGGATGAAGGTTGGTGCAGTCCTTTCACTGTAACGAAGAAGAGAAGTACGCTTGAGTATTCCCCGCGCCAATATTTGCAGTTCCCACCAGTGATCTGTGTACTTAATTGTTCTATTTCGGCAGGTTTTAACTGGTGCCCTGTTTCAGCATCATGGGAAGTGGCATTTTCATCCATCACAATGTATTACTCTGAGCCAGTCGCTGTTCATCAATTGGGCGTTTTACCCCGAGGTTTCTGTCAAATGTACATTTCGGTCACGTTGATCTTGTTAATTATCACTCGTATCCCGTGTTTCTCACTGTACCTTTCTAAACGCGGTGCTTGCTAAAACATCTTTGCGTGTTCACAGAATGAAAAGATGCGAAATGAGGAAAATATACCAGTTGGTACCAGCAGTGGGGATGAGAATCCTTTGAATTAACACAATAACAGGGCCCTATTTCGTTATCCGCTTGTCACGGATGGAAGTCCCCTCGGTTAGTCAATAAGATCATTGATGATCTCTTCCCTCAGCACCACCTTCCTGCGCTAACCTCTTGGTTACGTTAATAAACAGAAATTAACCAATCCCTGGAGCATGTTGATCACTGTAATTTTTAAATACAAATTCAGCTGGCGTGGTGCTCTGCGCATTGTTGGGCATGCCATCTTTTATCATTCTCGTACGTTATCCAAGTCATGTACATGGAAAGTCGTTTGAGTGGAGTTGATCATATGTCTTTCCAGCTCTGACCAATAAATCATGGAACCACCAGAGGCAACCACTTCTTGCTCTTCCTGCCAATTGGTTGAAAATTGAAACATAGCATACAAAACGTTTAGTTTTCATTAATTCGTTAATGTCGCCTGTTAGGGAGAATTTCGTTTTCTAACTTCAAAGCAAAAGGGAAATGTTTGTTCAGCAATATATTGTCATTTCCAATTGAGCATTGGTTTTTCACTCTTGGAAAGTCGTTCCAAGGCAATTGTTTAATTTCAAGTAAATAAGTATACAATTATAATAACTTGTTTCATGACAGTGAGATGAAATAAAAATCATTTATATCTATGTTCTCAGGCAAGAATTATACCTGTACCTAATATGTTATTGAATAACTCATATTTTATTGATCGTCATATTAGTGGTAGTTTGTATTTTTGTGTTGTAGGTTATGCTTTCCCATCCCCTCCTCCTGTGGATCCTTTTGCAAAAATACGTATAGATGATTGTGGAAAGACTAAAGGCTGCTTTAGGTGGGTTCCAGAAGTGCATGATAATTTTGTAAATGCTATCGGATTAAATAATGTCCATGTCTTTGTCTCCCATTTTCATCGCCTTCTGAAATTACTGCACTGTCTTTTTATAATTCTGTTCTTTTTGCCTTGCTGCCATTCACAAATAAATGTGAAAATATATACACAAAATCAGTTATAGAGATAAAAGAACAGGGTACTGGGATGTTTCTGCTTGTTTACAAGTATTCACCATAACCAAAGTTCCAAAATATGTTTTGTGACTATATGTTGTAGCAACATTTAACAGCTAAAAGTTTTACCAGAACTCTCTCTGCCCTGCAGATTAGCAACATCTCAAAGCAAAAAAAACCCAGAATGTTGGTAAAACTCAGTGGGTCAATCCCTTCAAAAAGGCCCCTCATTCAGTATCCATTTTATTTAATTAAGTCAACACTCCATATTAGTTAAGCATTTATTATTTTTGCATCACATCACTTTACAGTAATCTTTTTTCCATATTCCATACCATCTCCTTGAACCCATTTCGACCCCATTCTTTCTACATCTCGCAAATATTTGTTAATCAACAATAGGAGATATATGGAATGAGCTGCCAGAGGGAGTAGTCAAGGCAGGTACAATAACAGTATTTAAAAGACATTTGAACAGGAACATGGATAGGAAAGAGAGGGATATGGGCCAAATTAGACTAGCTTAGATGGAGTATCTTGGTCAGCCTGGCCAAGATGGGGTGAAGAGCCTGTTTCCATGCTGTCGGGAAGAAGGTATAGGAATCTGAAAACAGTGACCACCAGGTTCAAGAATAGCATCTTCCCAACAAACATCAGACTCTTGAACACTCAAAAACATTAACCTCAACTATGAACTATAGACTGTCTTTTTTTTGCACTTGTATTAGGGTTATTAATTTATTGGTTTTCTGGTTATTACATATTATCCATGTGTATTGTATTTACAGTTCTGTTATGCTGCTGTAAGTAAGAAATTCACTGTTCCCTTGTCAGTACATTCGACAATTGGGACAGGAATTTAATTTTTATTAACATTTAAATTAAGTGAACTAAAAGAAGCAGGATATGAATATGAAATAATATAAAACAATTCATAATGAGAATAAGTTTAGAAAAACATTTGAAAATTAGCACCAGATGCTGCTCTTTGAAAATCTAATTGCACTGTGAAATGAGTCTCCAAATAACTGCAACTGGAAGGTTCACAGATTTGGAGTTATGGCTGTGATCAATTTAATGTGGAAATCCATTTGGGTGGAAAGTCTGAGGCAAAATAAAATGGATTGAGAAAACTTAAGCATATTATAATTATGCACATTACTAGTTTACTCCTTAGCTGGTTTAGTTGAGTACATATGAATACAGAGAAGGTTCACTAGACTGATTCCTGGGATGTCAGTACTTTTATATGAAGAAAGACTGGATAGACTCGGCTTGTACTCGCTAGAATTTAGAAGATTGAGGGGGGATCTTATCAAAACGTACAAAATTCTTAAGGTGTTGGACAGGCTAGATGCAGGAAGATTATTCCCGATGTTGGGAAAGTCCAGAACAAGGGGTCACAGTCTAAGGATAAGGGGGAAGTCTTTTAGGACCGAGATGAGAAAAACATTTTTCACACAGAGTGGTGAATTTCTGGAATTCTCTGCCACAGAAGGTAGTTGAGGCCAGTTCATTGGCTATATTTAAGAGGGAGTTAGATGTGGCCCTTGTGGTTAAGGGGATCAGGGGGTATGGAGAGAAGGCAGGTACAGGATACTGAGTTGGATGATCAGCCATGATCATGTTGAATGGCGGTGCAGGCTCGAAGGGCCAAATGGCCTACTTCTGCACCTATTTTCTATGTTTCTATGTGTTCTCTGAGCACCAATCTGGCAGATTTTCGTTGCAGCACCTTTTGCACTTTTGTTAAAATACAGGATTTCTTGTTTTCTTTAATGTCCTTAAATGTAAATAATTACACTCTGTGGTAGAAAAATAAACGTTGATTTAATTTCCACAAAGTTGTTTCATTTAAAATATCATTTAAATGCTTCTTTCATAAATTCCAGTAATTCTTGAGAAAAATAAGTTGGGATTCCCAAACTAGAGAGGAAAAAAAGTGATATGTTGGAGAAGCTGGATAATAGTTCCTTTTTGTAAGAGTAATGATCTTTGCCCTAGTATCGCTAAATGCATGAAATCATCCTGTGCAATTTTGTAGAAAGATACCATTTACATTTAGTTTCCCATAGAATTTTATAATATCCATTATAAAAAGTTAGTATTCATTTTTGCTGTCTAAGGAAATGTTAAAGTAATTAAAATAGTGTATTTTGAATACAATTGGTCTTACCCAGAAGGTGTGCTGGTAAATAGGTGCCCAAGCTACACAAATTATTATTAGCACGTCATGAAATGTGAGGATGTGTTTAAAATATATAAATGTACCAAATATTCAAATTTATAAATTATATATTCCTATTATCTCTATAAAACGATTTTTCAAAAATTATTTGTGTTGCGTCAAGAATCACAAAGATTGTCTCGGTTTAGTGAAAGTTATATTTTTCCACTGTCTATTACTCTGTTCCTATTGCAGATATGGAAAACCTGGCTGTGATGCAGACACATGTGATTATTTCCTCAGTTACCGCAGAATAGGTGCTGATGTTGAATTTGAGCTAAGTGCTGACACTGATGGTTGGGTTGCAGTTGGATTTTCATCTGACAAACTAATGGTAAACCACCAACTCATCTTCGTATTTAATAGAAATGGATGTACCATGCAACATAAATGTATAAACATGACTTTATATTTTCTCATTATTGATAAAGCAATGTAAATTGATGAGTTAATTCTACAGGTTTAAAACGATGAATTATAATCTTAATTTTATCTTTTCAAAAAGTAAACAGTTTGACTTAAGGTCCCTGATACATCACAATAAGATCCTGAAATCAGAAAATCAGACAATGCATACTGAGTTCCAATCTGCATTATTTTCTGAAAGTAATTGGTTTCTATTACAAGGATATAAAGTGCAGGAGTATCTCGGCGGGTCAGGCAGCATTGCTGGAGAACATGGACAGTGTACATTTTGGGTTCAGATCTTTCTTCACACTGATTGCAGGGGGGGGGGGGAATGAAAGCTGGAAGAGAAGAGGTACTGGACAAATACTGGCAAATGATAGGTGGATACAGGTGAGGAGCATTTTGAATAGGCAGATGATTCATCAATAAATATGGTTTGGCTTGATGCTGACTGCTGTATTGCAGTACACTTTGCTCACAATGACAAGGAATTTGTTATCCTGAATGTGTATACACATTCCTCAACATGTATACACCCTATGAATGCCATCAGAATGGTCAATATTTAAATTGGCTTGCTTTCATCTATTCTTTTATTCAAAACAATAATTATTGTAGTGTATATGTCATTGGGGATATGAATGCAGATATCTCAGATAGGAACTCATTATTTGCCAACCATATGGCTCAGTTCTGTCAAGATAATAATTTAATATTGTCAAGCAAAGTGCTTTTAGCTACAGATAGTTACACTTATATTAGTGAGGCCTGGCACACTATGTCATGGCTGGACCACTGTATTAGTACAGCTGTTGCACCTGCCTCATTGGGCAGTATGAGCATTTTGTATGGGCAGCAATGACTGATCATATACCTGTGGCTATGAGAATAAACGTTGAACACCTTGTGGTATCCAGAGATGGAAATAGCTTTAACACAGAAAAACTGGACTGGCCAACCCTCACAAAGGAAGACACCTTGGCCTATTATGTCCATACAGATAAATCCTTAAGCAATATTCATCTACCTAAAGATGCAATAATGTCTAGTAATGTTAATTGTAAGGATATGAAGCATAGGAGAAATATCTGCTCCATGTATAATGATATAGTAAGCTCTTTATGTGTAGGCAGTAAGCCCTACTGCAGGCATAAAAATAAGACACATAAGGCCTGGCTGGAATAAGTATGTAGCTGAGTGTCATGCTGAAGCCCGTGCTAAATCATGGGCTGTGACAGGTAGACCCAGACAGGGGCTTGTGTTTGAGTACAAGAAGCTCACTAATGCAAGATATAAGTATGCTGCTCGCTTCATCTGTAAAAGTGAGCAAGCTATGAGGGTTGATTCCATGGCTAAGAAGCTGCTAAGAAACAATGCTACTGATTTTTGGAAAGAAGTGAGAGCTCTTAACAGTTGCAAAACATCTCTACCATGAACTGTAGATGGAATCTCCAGAACAGCTAATATCGCGGAGTTATGGCACAACATTATAGTACATTATTCAACTGTGTCCAAGGTGATTTGCATAGGGTGGACAATATTGGGAGTAATGACTCAATGGTGATTATGTCACATGAGGCGTATCATTGCAGGATCATTTCATTCCAAAAAGGAAGAAAGATTCTAAGGGGAGTAGGAGGCAACTGTGGCTGACAAGAGAAGTTAGGAATAGAATAAAACTAAAAAAAAGATGTATAACACAGCAAAGAATAGCCGGAAGCCAGAGGATTGGGAAACTTTCATAGGTCAACAAAAGGAAACAAAACGGGAAATACGGGCTGAAAAGATGAAGTACAAGAGCAAGCTGGCCAGGAATATAAAGAAGGACAGTAAAAGCTTCTTAAGATACGTTAAGAGAAAAAGAATAGCAAAGTCAAATGTGGGTCCCTTGAAGGCAGACACAGGTGAAATTATTATGGGTAACAAGGAAATGGCAGAAGAGTTGAATAGGTACTTCGGATCTGTCTTCAATAAGGAAGACACAAACAATCTCCCAGAAGTACTGGAGGACAGAGGATTTAAGGGGGTAGAGGAACTGAAATAAATTTTCATTAGGTGAGAAATGGTATTGGGTAGGCTAATGGGACTGAAGGATGATAAATCCCCTGGGCCTGATGGTTTGCATCCCTGGGTCCTCAGGGAGGTGGCTCTAGAAATAGTGGATGCATTGGTGATTATTTTCCAATGTTCTTTAAAAAAAAATCAATTAATCAAAGTTTTATTTTTTTAAAAATTATTAGAAGCAAGTGTACAAAAATATAACCAACGGCATATGACATGATACAATTATTGTACAGCTTCAATTTTGGCGTTTAACTATAGTTAAGAGAAAAGAAGGGAGAAAAAGCAAGAGAGAGAAAAAGTGGAATGTGCAAGGATAGAACCCCTAGACTACCAAAATGTTGTAGCCAAAGAGTGTGAGTAAAAGAAATAAAGAAGGAATAGAGAAATAAAAAGACAAAAAAGAAAGAAAAAGAGAAGTGATGATATACTTGCCCCGCATCCCTTCCCACCCATCACCCTATCCGTAATTAGATTTAACTCCAAAATTGTGTTGTACCACACTATCCTTGTAATACATCAATGAATGGTGTCCATGTCTTCAAAAAATGCTCTGGTTTTTCAGCTAAGACAAGTCTAATATTTTCAAGATGTCGAGTCTCAGGCATGTTTGTGATCCACATTTTAAGAGTAGGGACAGATGTATGTTTACAAAATTTGAGTATTCGTTTTTTTGCCGTTATCAGGCCATAATTAAGGAAACGTCTTTGAAATAATGTTAGCTCAGAGCAGGCTTCTGACGTACCTAGAATAATCAATTCCGTGTCGGGGTCCGTGTGCTTTTAGTGTTTTTGATAAGATTTCAAAAATTCCTCTCCAAAAATTATGTGACTTTATGCAAGAGGCGAAGGAATGTGTTATAGTTGCTTCCTGAAGGAGACATTGTTACATATAGGAAATACATCTGGAAAGATCTTATTCAGTTTAGACTTTGAATAGTAGAGTCTGTGCCGTATTTTTAATTGAATTAACGAATGTCTAACATTAATCAAACAATTGTGTATATATAAAAGGTTTTCTTCCTATCTGTTTTTTAGAATTTTTAGGCCAAGTTCCTCTTCCCACGCTCTTCTAATTACTTCTGACAATGGGATTTCTATATTTAAAAGGGTGTTATACAAATATCATGTTAACTTGCTTGACTTCGAATTTCTATTCATACATTCGTCTAGTATATCTGGCAGCAAAGTTTGGTAGTCTTGAATATATGCTTTCAGATAGTCTCAAATGTGATGGTATCTGAAATATTGATTACTTTCAGGTGATATTTCAAGACTGTAATTCTTGAAATGAGAGAAGAGTTCCCATCTCATGAAGATCTCCGAGTTTTTTGATTCCTAATCTTTCCCAATATGTAAACGTTTTGTCTACAATATGGCTTGAACAAAGGGTTATTGGCAATTGGTGAAAGAAAAGATAAATTTCTTAATTTAAAGGTTGATTCACTTGTCTCCAGATCCGTAAAGTACTGTGAATACTCGGATTTTTATCATATAATGTGTTCTTCAAATTTATTGGAGAGAGAAGAATTGTGCCTATATTAAAAGGCGAACAATCCTCTCTTTCCATTATTAACCCATCTACCTGTTGGCCTGTATTGTCCAGCTGGTAGATTACATGTTTAATATTTGTTGCCCAGTAATAGTATTAGACGTTGGGGAGAGCCAATCCATCAGTTTCTTTGGGTTTACATAGATGCCGTTTATGAATTATATGTGTTTTATGATCCCAAATAAAGTTTGTAATCAGAGAATCAAGTTTTTTGAAAAAAAATGATAGGCAGATATATCGGTATTGATTGGAATAAATACGGGATTTGTGGGAGGAAGATCATCTTTATAGCATTTATTCTGCCTATTAGAGACATCGGAAGTGTTTTCAAGAATTGAATAAGACGTTTAATTTAGTAACTAGAGGAGGGAAATTTGCGTTGAATAGCGAAGTATATTTGCCAGTTACCTGAACATCCAAATATTTGAATTTTTCTGCAGCAATTCTGAGAGGGAATTTTAGAAGGTGTGTCGGCTATTGAGGTTTTATTGACATAATTTCACTTTTGTTCCAGTTTATTCTATATCCTGAAAAGGGACCGAATTCCTCTATAAGATTTAATATGTTGGAATGCTAACCTGGGAATTGGTGATATATAATAATACATCATCTCCATATAATGATATTTTATTATTGGAGTATTTAGAACTATAGCCGTGAATGTTCGGATGTGCTCTTACACTTTCCGCTAGAGGTTCAATCGCTAGGGCGAATGATAATTACCAAGAGTGATAATGCACATCCTTGTCTATTGCCCCTGGATAACTGAAATTTAGGTGAGAGTATATGGTTAGTCAGTATTCTGGCACACGGCTTATCATATATCAATTTTATCCATGAAATAACATTTTCTCCCAACTGAAATTTTTGTAATACTGTAAAAAGATATTTCTATTCTACTTGGTCAAATGCTTTTTCTGCATCTAATTAAATAATTTATGTCTTTTATAGTTCTGTGTTAGTACATTATGTTAAAAAGGCGTCTCAAATTATTAAACAAATATCTCTTGGGTATAAACCCTGTTTGATCTGAGTGTATTAATTTATTAACGCATTTACTTAATCTTCTTGCCAAAGTTTTCGCTAATATTTTCTGATCTGTATTTAACAGGGCGATTGCTCTGTATGATCCCGGGTCTTCCAGATCTTTATCGTTTTGGGGTATAAGTGTAATAGTTGATTCAGCTAGTGTTTGTGGTAATGTTTGTTCTTTAAATGTGTATGTTTAAAGGTTGTCTAAACGCGGGGAAATTACCTCGTAAAATCTTTTATAAAATTCGTTACTAAAACAGTCTGATCATTGTGTTTTGTCGTTCTTCAATGAATTGATTGTCTATTCTATTTCTTCAATTGAAATCTGTGCTCCTAATTCATCTTGTTCCACCGGATTAAGTGTCGGCAGATTACAGTTATCAAGAAAGTTTGTAATGTTTCTCCTATCTGTTGATGTTTTGGATGTATATACATTTTGATAAAATTGGGCAAATCTTTCATTAATGTCTTTTGGAGGTGTTAACAATTCACCTTTATCTGATTTGATTTTTTGGATAGTATGGTCCTTTTCAACTTTTCTCAACTAGCATGCTAAAAGTTTGTGTGGTTTGTCGCCGAATTCAAAATTTTCCTGTTTAGTAATTTGAAATAATCTGATAACTCTTGCAGATAGAATTTGATTTAGCTTAAATTTTAACAGTGTTATCTTATTATGTTTATCTATAGTCGGATCTATCACGTTTTCTGAGTCAAGTTGTCTGATCTGTTCTTCTAATTGCAATTCCATCCTATTCCTTTTGTTTTGATATGCTTGATATGAAATGATAGAACCTCTAATAAAAGCCTTAAAAGATTCCCATAATAACATGGGCGAAATACCTGGAATATCATTGGTCTCAAAAAAGAGTTCCATCTGTTGTTTTAAATATTTACAAGAATCTGGATTATTTAGTATTTGAGGATTAAACCCCCAGAATGATTTTTTATTAAACATTCCTTCTAGTTTTAAGGAGAAGGTTAACGGGGAATGATCGGAAATAGTACTATTATGGTATTTGGGATTCATTGTGAAAGGTATTAGTTTAGTATCCACTAGAAAATAGTCAATATATGTATAGGTTTTATGTACTGATGAGTAGAAGGAGTATTCTCTTCCGGATGGGTTTGCAATCCTCCATACGTCTGTTATATTTGTATTTCTTATATATGTATTTAAGAGTTTGCTGGATTTTGATTTTATATTATATTTCTTTTGTTGTGAGAATTTATTCAAGTATTGATCCAGAAGTTTCCAATGTTCAATAGATTCAGGATCAGTTCCTGTGGATTGTAGAATAGCTAATGTTATCCCACTTTTCAAGAAAGGAGCGAGAGAGAAAACAGTGAATGTAGTGTGTCTAGACTTTCAGAAAGCCTTTGATAAGGTCCCGTACGGGAGACTGGTGACTAAAATTAGAGCACATGGTATTGGGGGTAGGGTGTTGACATGGATAGAAAATTGGTTGGCAGACCGGAAGCAAAGAGTAGGAGTGAACGGGTCCTTTTCAGAATGCCAGGCAGTGGCAAGTGGAGTGCGCAAGGCTCGGTGTGGGGACCGCAACTGTTTACCATATATATTAATGATTTGGAAGAGGGAATTAGGAGCAACACTAGCAAGGTTACGGATGACACAAAGCTGGGTGGCAGTGTGAACTGTGAAGCGGATGTTAGGAGGTTGCAGGGTGACCTGGACAGGTTGAGTGAGTGGGCAGATGCGTGGCAGATGCAGTATAATATAGATAAATGTTAGGTTATCCACCTTGACGGAAAAAACAAGGGCGCAGATTATTATCTCAATGGGGTTCGGTTAGGTAAGGGGGAGGTACAGAGAGACCTAGGTGTCCTTGTACATAAGTCACTGAAAGTTGGCGTGCAGGTACAGCAGGCAGTGAAGAAAGCTAATGGAATGTTGGCCTTCATAACAAGAGGATTTCAGTATGGGAGTAAAGAGGTTCTTCTGCAGTTGTATAGGGCTCTGGTAAGACCACATCTGGAGTATTGTGTCCAGTTTTGGTCTCCTAATTTGAGGAAGGACATCCTTGTGATTGAGGCAGTGCAGCGTAGGTTCACTGATTGATCCCTGAGATTGCGGGACTGTCATATGAGGAAAGATTGAAAAGACTAGGCTTGTATTCACTGGAGTTTAGAAGGATGAGGGGATGTCTTATAGAAACATATAACATTATAAAAGGACTGGACAAGCTAGATGCAGGAAAAATGTTCCCAATGTTGGGCGAGTCCAGAACCAGGGGCCACAGTCTTAGAATAAAGGTGAGGCTATTTAAGACTGAGGTGAGAAAACACTTTTTCACCCAGAGAGTTGTGAATTTGTGGAATTGCCTGCCACAGAGGGCAGTGGAGGCAAAATCACTGGATGGATTTAAGGGAGAGTTAGATAGTTAGAGTATGAGGATAGCTCCTCTCCTTGCTATTTGTTTTACTGGCTTTATAATTCATGGCTTGTTACCAGACTCAATGTTATCTGTTCTGCTAGTGCCGGTCATTAAGGACAAAGCTGGTAAAGTAGGCAGCCTAAATAATTACAGGCCCATAACTTTAGCCAGCATATTGTCAAAAGTCTTACAAAGAGTTCTGCTGAATAGAGTAAATTAGTTTGTTAACTCCACAGATAACCAGTTTGGTTTTAAAGCTAAACATGGCACTGACGTGCATATATGCCGTAAAGGAGATTGTAAACAAATATAGAGGCAAAAACCCTTAAATTCCTATGTGCTTTATTGATGCTTCCAAAGCCTTTGATCACAGAAAACTGTTTGTTAAAATGAGTCATAGAGGGGTGCCTAAATACATTGTGAGAATTCTGGCTTACTGGTATGCCCACCAGACTATGCAAATAAAATGGGGCAATAGGGTCTCAGCCCCATTTGGGGTTAGCAATGGTGTCAGACAAGGGGGGATTTTGTCCCCAGTCCTTTTTAATATTTATATTGATGATCTGTCGAAACAATTGAAAGCCTGTAATACTGGGTGCATGATTGGTAATATTTTAGTGAACCATATTATGTATGCAGATGATCTTGTGGTCTTTAGTCCATATAGCGCTGGTCTACAGCAGCTCATTACTATATGTTCTGTGTATGGTGTGGAACATGATATTAAATATAATGCTTGTAAGAGTGCTGTATGATCTGTAGAACCAAAGAGGATAAATGTCTACCATTTCCTGATTTTTAATTGTCTGACAATAATCTTAGTGTCTGTAATAAGGTAAAATATCTTGGGCATTTTATTACTGAACAAATGACAGATGATGAGGATATTTATAGGCAACGACGTATGCTGTATGTACAGGCGAATATTCTCTTGTGTAAGTTTGGTGTGTTTACAGATGTGGTGTAGATGTCGCTGTTTAGAGGACGCTACAAATCCCAGTTGTGGAGACACCGGTATCGCTGTCTCGTTGTAGGGCACTGATTTTTTTAAAATTCTGGATTTTAAATCATATATTGTGTTTTTTTTAATATATAATTAATGTTGCTTTTATGTGATATACTAAGATTTTTAATGTATTTTAGAATACTTTTATATGCAATGTATTTTTATGTAATGTTGTCCCTTGTCTGAACATGAGTCCTAATTAGAGATGAAAAGGATAAAATAATTCTTTACAACCAACATCTATTTTCAGAGAATTCTGCACTTGAACTCCAAAGACCCTCTATTCATCAACGTTTCTCAGTGCCGTGCCTTACCTTACGCACATGTCCTACTCCTATTTAACTTCCCAAAATGCATCACCACTTCTTGAGATTAAATGCCTAACTTTCCATCTGATCTATATTCTGCTGTGGCCTTAGACAACCCTCCTTGCTATCCATTACATCACAGACTTATTAATTGTTCCTCCTACATTCACATTCATCATTAATACATATCACAAAAAACAAGGGTTCCAGCATGAATTCTTGCAGTGCACCACTGGTCACAGACTTCCAATCAGAAAAGCCTCTTTCCACCACAGTCTCCGTCTCTTATCATCAATCCAGTTTTGGATCCAATGATCTTGCCTTAGATCCCAAGGGTCTTAATCTTCCTGGCCAAGATACCATGCGGGATCTTGCCAAATGCCTTGCTGAAGTCTATGTTGACAACACCAACTGCACTACCTTCATTAAACTAGTGAGGCAGGATTTTACTGCATAAAGGCATGCTGATTATTCAATATGTACACGATTCATATTCCTTAAGATTTCCTCCAATAATTTCCCTAACACTGACACAGGGCTCATTGGCCTGTAGTTTGCTGGCCCACTGCCCGTATTAAATATAGCATATCCTCCAGCATTCTGGCATCTCTTACCTCCATTCTTTGCATTCTTATTAAAGCCATCACAGCCAGTTCTGTACTTGCCCAAGTTGTGTTACATTTTAACTTACAAAATTGTGCCTACTTTGATGTGAACATTACGGCTTTTTCCATCAACATCATACAGATAGATCTAATGCTGAATTTACAGTGGTAGTATCTCTACTAAGTTTAATGCAAATGTTTTTCTTTTTTCTTTTAGGGAGGTGATGATGTAATGGCCTGTGTGCATGATGACAATGGCAGAGTTCGAATCCAGCACTTCTATAATGTTGGTCAGTGGGCAAAAGAAATAAAAAGAAACCCAGCCAGGGATGAAGAAGGTATTTTTGAGGACAATCGAGTGACTTGTCGATTTAAACGACCGGTGTATGTTCCCAGAGATGAAACTATTATTGACCTTCACTTAAGCTGGTATTATTTATTTGCATGGGGTCCTGCCATACAAGGTATGTGAACATTTTAAGTGCTGCAGAGATTTTTTAATAAATGATTTAAAACAATGTTTCTATAGTGTCTTTACGTTATAGCTAACTAAAAGTACATTCAATTAATTTTATAGCATGTAAGCTGCTGAAATCATTTTAAAGGGATTTAGATTTTATTATCTATTCAAATATAACAAATCTAGAGATGTATCCATTAATAATATTTTTGATTTTTATATCAGCAATTTAAAATGTTTTGAAATGAGGCCAATCATTTGAATGGCAAATATTTTTGTTAATAGCAATGATGACTGCATTGGTATTTGTCCTAATGATCTTGCCGTTTCCAACTGTAACTCTACATAACTGCATTAATTACTCTTCAATTTGTTTTATATTTTTTAATGTTGTCACTCTTTCATGCAGTACTGCTTATAAAAATAATTTCAACAGTGGCATAGTAGACACTACCAGTTAGACACTAATGCTTCTATAATATAATATCAGTATCAGCTGTTACTAAGTGGCTATTTCAATAACACAAGAAATAGAAACATGAGTAGGACATTCAATGAGATCATGATTTAGCTTCTACCTCAACTCCCCTTTCTGACTACATCCTTTCAAAATCATTGTCAGCACTAAACACTCTCAGCTATTTTAATACAAAATGGTATATTTATAAATCGAATTTTCATTTTTTTACCAATAGATTGATTATTATTTCCTGTGTGACAATGTTTAGAAGTGCAAGTTAGGATTGGAATAGGAAGATATGTCAGGTGAATGTGAGACTGAGTAGACAGGGATTCAGATTGTTGAACCATTGGTGAACTGTAAACTGGAAAAGACAAAGGGACGGGTTGCACCTGAATTGGAGGGGGACCAATGTCCTGGAGGGTAGGTTTACCAGTGCTGCCCAGAAGTGATTAAACTTGATTGGCAGGGGGATGAGATCCAATATGGTAGTGAGGCAGGTGGGAGTACATGAGGCAATGACAGCAAGTTCAATAGGCAGGATAGGCAGGAGCATAGTTGGGAGAATGAAAAGATTGGCATAACAGAGGGGGAGTTGCTATATTTATTAAAGGAAATATCACAGCAGTAGTACAAGATGACATTATTGAAAGGTCGTTCAGGCTATAGATGGAACTGAGAAATAGAAAGGGGATGATCACCATGTTAGAGTTGTACTACAGGCCCCCAAATAGTCAATGGGGATTAGAGGAACAAATATGTTAGGAGATTGCAGACAGCTGCAAGAGCGGTGTCATGGTTGGGGATTTTAACATTCCCAATATAGAATGGGACTGCCATAGTGCTAAGGGCTTAGACGGGGGTGGAATTAGTCAAGTATGTTCATAAACGTTTCCTCATGCAACATTTAGAAGGCCTGACAAGGGAAAAGAAGAGGTTTGACCTAGTCTTCGGGAATCGGGCAAAGCATTACTGAAATGTCAGTGGGCCTGTCTTTTGGGACCAGCAACCATAATGGCGGCACAGTGGCAGAGCGGTAGAGTTGCTGCCTTTCAGTGCCTGTGACCCGGGTTCGAACCTGACTACAAGTGCTGGCTGTATGGAGTCTGTACATTCTCTCTGTTACCGCATGGGTTTCCTCCAAAGATTTACAGGGTTCCAGGTTAATTAGCTTCCGTGAAAATTGTAAATTGTCATTAGTGTATAGGATAGTGTTAGTGTACAGGGTGATTGTTGGTCGGTGCGGACTCGGTCGGCTGAAGGTCTGTTTCCCTTCTGTATCTCTAAAGTTTAAAGTTCAATAGGTTTAAAATAATTATTGATAAGAAAAGGCTGGTTTACAAGTTAAAGTTTCTAAATTGGGGCTACTTGGATGGTATTTGACAGGAATTTGAAAAAGTTGATTCGAGAAAGTTGTTTGAGGGCAAAGGGATGTCTCGAAAATGAGATGCAAGGAAACCAGGATGATGTGAGAAATTAGGCTTTTGTCAGGAAAAGGGAGACATGGCTTGGGTATAGACAGCTGAGATCAAATTTATTCCTGGAGAAGGAGGAGCCTGCTTATTAAGAAAATCAGGAGGGCAAAAGGGCTGATAAGATCAAGGAGAATCCAAAGAGATATTATGTATATCTGAGGAAAGACATTCTTGCGATACAGGGAGTACAGAGAAGGTTCATAGAAACATAGAAACATAGAAATTAGGTGCAGGAGTAGGCCATTCGGCCCTTCGAGCCTGCACCGCCATTCAATATGATCATGGCTGATCATCCAACTCAGTATCCCGTACCTGCCTTCTCTCCATACCCTCTGATCCCCTTAGCCACAAGGGCCACATCTAACTCCCTCTTAAATATAGCCAATGAACTGGCCTCTACCACCCTCTGTGGCAGAGAGTTCCAGAGACCCACCACTCTCTGTGTGAAAAAATTCCTTCTCATCTCGGTCCTAAAGGATTTCCCCCTTATCCTTAAGCTGTGACCCCTTGTCCTGGACCTCCCCAACATCGGGAACAATCTTCCTGCATCTAGCCTGTCCAACCCCTTAAGAATCTTGTAAGTTTCTATAAGATCCCCGCTCAATCTCCTAAATTCTAGAGAGTATAAACCGAGTCTATGCAGTCTTTGTTCATAAGACAGTCCTGACATCCCAGGAATCAGTCTGGTGAACCTTCGCTGCACTCCCTCTATGGCAATAATGTCCTTCCTCAGATTTGGAGACCAGAACTGTACGCAATACTCCAGGTGTGGCCTCACCAAGACCCTATACAACTGAAGTAGAACCTCCCTGCTCCTATACTCAAATCCTTTTGCTATGAAAGCTAACATACCATTGGCTTTCTTCACTGCCTGCTGTACCTGCATGCCTACTTTCAATGACTGGTGTACCATGACACCCAGGTCGCGCTGCATCTCCCCTTTTCCTAATCGGCCACCATTTAGATAGTAGTCGGTTTTCCTATTTTTCCCACCAAAGTGGATAACCTCACATTTATCCACATTATACTGCATCTGCCAAACATTTGCCCACTCACCCAGCCTATCCAAGTCACCTTGCATTCTCCTAGCATCCTCCTCACAGCTAACACTGCCCCCCAGCTTAGTGTCATCCGCAAATTTGGAGATATTGCCTTCAATTCCCTCATCCAGATCATTTATGTATATTGTAAATCGCTGGGGTCCCAGCACTGAGCCTTGCGGTACCCAACTAGTCACTGCCTGCCATTCTGAAAAGGACCCGTTTACTCCTACTCTTTGCTTCCTGTTTGCCAGCCAGTTCTCTATCCACATCAATACTGAACCCCCAATGCCATATGCTTTAAGTATATCCAGACTGATCCAGAAGTTCGCCAGACTGATTCCTGGGATGTCAGGACTTTCATATGAAGAAAGACTGGATAGACTCGGCTTGTACTCGCTAGAATTTAGAAGGTTGAGGGGGGATCTTATAGAAACTTACAAAATCCTTAAGGGGTTGGACAGGCTAGATACAGGAAGATTGTTCCCGATGTTGGAGAAGTCCAGGACAAGGGGTCACAGTTTAAGGATAAGCGGAAATATTTTAGGACCGAGATGTGAAAAACATTTTTCACACAGAAAGTGGTGAATCTCTGGAATTCTCTGCCACAGAAGGTAGTTGAGGCCAGTTTGTTGGCTATATTTAAGAGGGAGTTAGATGTGGCCCTTGTGGTTAAAGGGATCAGGGGGTATGGAGAGAAGGCAGTTAAGGGATACCGAGTTGGATGATCAGCCATGATCATGTTGAATGGCGGTGCAGGCTCGAAGGGCCGAATGGCCTACTCCTGCACCTATTTTCGATGTTTTTATGTTTCTATGTATATTAATGGAAAAGTGTAACTCGAGATACATTGGGCCTCTCAGAAAACAAAGGGATCATTATGTGTGCAGATGGGCAAGGTCCTCAATATTTCTTCTCTGCTTTCACTGCGGAAAAGGACATGAAGATTAGGAAAGTTAATAGAGATGTCTTGAGTACCAGCCATATTACAGTCAAGGAGGTGAAGGTAGATAATTCACGTAGGCTTAACCAGATATATCCAAAGACATTGAGGGAAGCTAGAGAAGAAATTGCAGGAACCCTGATAGAGATATATGAATCATTGTTAGACAGGCAAGGTGTCAGAGGACTGGAGGCTGGCTGATGTTGTTCCCAGCTATTTAAGAAGGTCTACAAAGAAAACCTAGGGACTATAGACCAGCAAGCCTAACATCTGTGGTAGCAAAGTTACTAGAATAAGATCGATATGCATTTGGAAAGGTTGATTCGGGAATGTCTTGTCCATGACATTTGACATCAATTGCATCCGCTGTTCCAGGTGTCAACTTCTCTACGTCGGCGAGACCAAGCGCAGGCTTGGCAATCGCTTCGCCAAACACCTCCGCTCAGTTCGCACTAACCAACCTGATCTCCCAGTGGCTCAGCACTTCAACTCCCCCTCCTATTTCGAATCCAGCGTTTCTTTCCAGGGCCTACTCCATGGCCACAGTGAGGCCCAGTGCAAATTGGAGGAACAGCACCTCATATTTCGCTTGGGTTGTTTATACCCCAGCGGTATGAACATTGACTTCTCCAATTTCAGAGAGTCCTTGCTTTCTCCCTTCATCCCCTCCCCTTTCTCAACTTTCCCACAAGCCTACTGTCACTGCCTGTTCATTTCTTTCCCCCCACCCCCCCTCTCCCGACATCACTCTGAAGACGGGTCTCGACCTGAAACGTCGCTTATTCCTTCTCTCCATAGATGCTGCCTCACCCACTGAGTTTCTCCAGCATTTTTGTCTAACATGGCGGACTGCAGGAGGGGGGTGCCATTGTGTATGGCTGCCCTGCCTACAGTCCGTCTTTTCACCCTTTTTTAAATTTTTAGTGTGTTAAAAAGTTTTGTTGAAGGTCTTCTAGTTCTTTTATGTGCGGGGGGGGGGGGGGGGGGGGGAAGGGGGAAACTGTTTTTCTCAGTCCCTACCTGGTCGGAGATGCGTCTTTCCTCTGAGCCGCATCTTCGCCCTCTCCTCGCGGCCTACCAACTGGACTGGCGCGACGTTTCCTGCCAGGAGGTCGCCAGTGTGAATCCGCCCAGCGCGGCCTGTGGACCTCCAGTAGGAAACGACCGATTCAGAACTCCAATGCCGCTGAGAGTGTTCTCTCCGAAGCTGGAGCTCTATCATCCCAGCGAGAGGGTCTGAAACGTCGGGCCTCCGCTGCGGCGACTGCGGAGGCCGCAAATAGGCCTCATCCACGGGTAAACACAGAGGGAGGAACAAACTTTTTACTGCCTTCTCTCACAGCGGAAAATGTTGACGTTCATGTTAAATTCTATAGTGTGTTGTGTCTTTTCTTTTTTATTTTGTATGGATGTATGGACACCCAAATTCTTCTATGTACAGCACTTTGGTTTCAAGGCGAGTTGATTTAAATGTGCTATATAAATAAACATTACTTACTTATCTCCCTTTTTAGTTAGTCATATTAGTTTTGCTTGCCCACAGTATAATCATAATGAAAAATAATCACACAAAATTAGCACCAACGTATTAGTGAAAAGCCCATATTACCATGGTTTAAAAACAATAGTTGATTACTGATAAATGACAAATCTTCAAAAAGTAACGAACAGTACCATTACATCATCTCGTAAATAATTTCATAACCTGTTGATTCATTTCTGCATTGCCATTAGACTATCAATATCTATTATAATCAAATGCTCAACTAATCAATTGAACATTTCTGACAAGGGCATTCATTGTTTAAGGGGAAGGCTGAGAACCTAAGGCCAGTATTGGGCAACCCTATAACATTTAGTCATTATATCCTACTTTCCTTATGAAAACACTCAAAAAACAAAAAGAAAAAGAGTCAACAATCTGATGAAGGTGCTTGGACCTGAAACATTAATTATTTTGCAAATAATAAAGAGCTAGAGGAACTCAGCAGGCCAGGCAATGTGTGTGGAGGGAATGACCAGCCAATATTTCCGGTCAGGAGTTGCCTTCAGACTGAAGAAGGGTTCCAACCCAGCAACGTCGTCGGTCAGTTGCCAGTTTTTTTTGCTCAATATATCAGCACCCGCAGTCTCTTGTATCCACATTAATTATATTATCTTTCCACAGTTACTACCTTGCCTGCTGAACCATGCCAGCATTTTCTGCTGTAATAGAAATTGTTATCTGAGTGATTGAAAAAAAAATCCCATGGCATATGGATGTTGCTGGCAAGTCCAGTATGTGTTATCCACTGAATAGAGTGGACATTTTACAAGAATAGAGTGGGCACTTTACTATGAGTCTGGAGAAACACTTCATTATCTTGTTTTTTTTTATAATTCATGATTGATCAGAATGACAGAGAGTGTAAAATTAATTCAAATTCTTTGTAGAGACAATATCAAATGTACTGATGATACCCTTGAATGTAACTAAATGCATTTATAACATGATGTGCAGTTTTATCCCATTTTTTAATTGTTTCCTTTCTGCATTTTGACCTGAAAGGTTCAATTACTCGACATGACATTGACTCTCCACCAGTATCTGAAGATGTTGTCAGCATTTACAAGTATGAAGATGTGTTCATGCCTTCTGCAGCTTTTCAAACCTTCTCTTCACCCTTCTGCCTGCTATTAATTGTTGCTCTGACTTTCTACATATTAATGGGGACTCCTTAATGAAATCATCGTAGAAAAATATTGATATAAAAATACATTTGATCATGAAATAATTGCAATTTTTTTCAGAATAGATTTAGCATCGGAGCCTCGTGAATGTATATGACATATTGGAATTATAATCAGGAATTGGTCAAATGAAAGCTATTTGTGAAAAGTAGGAATTATAGTTGCAAATCCATGGGACACTGGTTGATCGGTTGGGCTATAGGGAGTCCCTATGTGGACAGAATATGAGGGCACCCTTGCCTATCACTAAGTCATCATGTGCTGCATGTGCCAAGGAATGCATACCTGAAAGACTACTGTTACTGTGAACATGTTTTTCTAGCTAACATGCTAAGTAATTGATAATTTAATTGTTGCACTTATACTTTGTAGGATATTTTTATTTTATAAGGTTTGTTGAAAACGTATTGTACCAGATGTTGTGATTTTAAACACTGAGTTGTGCCCAAAATGTAAGAATGTTTGTACAAAATAAGTTTTATTAATTTTGTGTAAATAACTAAAAGTATTTTATCACTATTTATTTGTAGAGAATTCAAATTGCAGTAAACTATAGTCCAAGCTTTTAGCCTATATAAAGGATAAAATAGCCAGCAGAACAATTGTAAAAGAAAATCCAGAACCAATTGAATATTTCTACAATGAAAATATTTACGCTAAACTAATCATAAATCGAATCATAATCATTATGTTATTGTTTCTCTGGGGTTTTTCCCCAACGGTTCTCATTAGAATGATTCAACTGATGTACTTATAAAATCTAAGAATATTATACTTTTGAGTGAGACAAAAATCAGTAGCAGTATTGAAATGTAATAATTCTTGCTGTGGAATCTATACCACTGTAACCCAGTGTCTAGTGTTTAGGTCCCAGAACAACAAAGGATGTCATATCTTTGTCCAAATTCGCAAAATTTCAGCTACAAATAAATATGGCAATAAGCTGTACCATTTTGAAAAGCATTAGAGAAATTATGGGAATTTTGCATTAGACACATAAGAGGGCAGAAAAAAATCTGTAAATGATGCAGATCACATGAGACATTAAATATTATTCTTCCATATCTAAAACTTAATGTCATACTTGGACTACATCGTCTTACGTTTTTTACATTTCTACTTCATTACAATTTTATAAATATCATATTGATAATGCATGATAATGCTGTTTGCTTCCCAGATTTTGAGAAGAGTAAAAGTCATTTGGTCCTTGTACCTGGGATCTTTGGGCACATACATGGGAACTCCCTCATAATATTCTCTTGATGCTTTGCTGCAAAATCCATACTTTTCATTTAGAAATCCGTCCACGCTTTCTTGGAACCTTAATTGAATGAACACTCATGTTAGGTATCTAGTTACTCTTCATCACGAAAGTTCAAAATGAAAATAAACTGTGTGAAGGATTATATCTAGGTGAGGGATGTCAGAGTCAAAGTCAAACAAACTTTATTGTCATTTAGAAATACATTGATATATGCAGTTCCAAACAAAATTACGTTGCATTTGGCTCCCTGTGCAACACGATAAATTAACAGAAGGGTGGACATAGATAAAATGGATAAAAAGGATAAAAGGATAAATAGACAACAGTGGCAGCCCATTACATGGCATTCAGGAGTCTGATGGCTCGTGGGAAGAAGCTGTTGCAGAACCTTGATGTTCTGCTCCTTATGCTGCGATATCTTTTTCCCGAGGGCAGCAGAGTGAACAGTCCGTGATGGAGATGTGTGGGGTCTTTTATAATACTGCTGGCCTTAGACACGCAACGTTTGGTCACAATATCCCCGATTGAGGGGAGAGAGGTCCCGATGATTTTTTCCGCTGTCCTCACCACTCTCTGCACGGACTTCCAGTCAGAGGCTTTACAGTCCCCAAACCAGACAGAGATACAGCTGGTCAAAATACTCTCTATGGTGCCCCTGTAGAAAGTAGTGAGGATGGGATGGGGGAGGTGAGCTCTTCTCATCCGGCGCAGAAAGTGCAACCGCTGCTGAGCTCTCTTAACTGTTGATGAGATGTTATTCGACCAGGTCAAACTGTTAATTTCCTGGCAAAGGTCCTTTTTTAATAAATTGATGAATGTAATCACTTGTATATTGATGGCCTTTCAGTCCTGCTATCCTTGATCTACTTTCCTATTTCATTGAAAGCTTATGCCCATATCAGATGTATAGTTTCCTCTGCGAATCATTTTTTATTTCAGTCTTTAATTTTAATGTTTTATTGATTATCAGTGGCTATGTATTCACTAGCTATTTTGAGGATTGATAATTTAATTGATTGCTTAGATTGTTTTTTCACTTCAATTAATTTTTAATGTTAGTGGTATCCAAAGTGTTGGAATAAACCAGCAGTAACTGTGGAAAGAGAAATAGTTAACTTTTCAGGTCTGGGACGCTTTATCAGAAGAGAGAAAGCATGGCAGCAGAGAATGTAGGTGAAGGATGGATAGAACAAAGGGAATAGCTCTAATAGAATAAATCCATATTTTGGAAAAATTAAGATTAGATTAAGTTGCTTTGTACTATATTTTGGCAGTATTGAGGGTGTTGATCTTGCCTAGCCTGCCGATCTTGCCTAGCCTGCCTCACTATTAAACAAATAAAGGAAGTCCAATGATGACTTTAATAAAATGCTTAGTTTATGCTACTTCTTGGTTCAAATTACAAACATGTCATGTACGATGAGATGACTACAATGAACCCGGAATTTCAGAACCTTAAATGAAATGTGATGTTGTAAGTTGAGTAAAAAAGAAAAAGTGTAAGCTTTAGGAAGTTGAAACCGAACAAGGCCATTGATAAATATAAAGGAAGCAGGAAAGAAAGAAGAAATAAAGAAGATATTAAGTGGCAAATTAAATGTTTTTGGCAAGTAGGATTTAAGAAAACCCCAAGACATTTTATACATTTCATAAAAACAAACAAATAGCTATAGAATGGGCCGGTCCAATCAAGGACAAACTGCGAGAATTTATGCTTGGAACCAGAGGAAATGGTAGAGATATTAAATTAGTATTTTGCACCAGTATTCCCAAAGGAGAAGGGCATGGATGCATGGAAGATGTGAGTTAGGGGTGGGAGATGTTGATATTAAGGATATTGAGTACATTCAAGTGGGTAGGTCCCCATGACCCTATGGAATCTATCCCTGGATACTGAGTTACGCAAGGCTGGAGATTTCTAATGTTTTGGCCAAGATCTTTAGGCACAGGCGATGTCCCTGAAGATCCCTAAATTTATGAGTCTTTAAATACAGGAGAGGTGCCGGAAGACTGGTGGGTGGCAAATGTTGAGCCTTTATTCAAGAAGGGCTGCAGGGAAAATGCTGGGAGCAACAGGGCAGTGAGCTTAACATCTGTGGTTGGAAAGTTACTAGAGGGTATTCTGAGGGATAGGCTATACAGGCATTTAGTCGGACAAGGGCTGATTAAGGATAATCAGCATGGTTTTGTATGTGGGAGGTCATGACTCAAATCTGATTCACTTTTTTGAAGACATGACCAAAAAGATCGATGAGGGCAGAGCTGTAGATGTATATATGGATTTCAGTAAAGCATTCTACAACGTTCCATGTGGTTGGCTGCTCTGGAAGGTTAGATCGCCTGGGATCCAAGGAGAGATAGCTGAATGGATAGAAAATTGGCTTAATGGATGGAAGCAGAGGTGATGATGGCATGTCACTTGTCGGATTGGATGCCTGTGACTAGTGGTGTGTCTCAGGGTTTGGTGCTGGGGCCATTACCTTTTCTCATCTGTATCATTGATTTGGATGCGAATGTGGAAGTCATGATTGGCAAGTTTGCAGATGACACTAAAATCTAAGAGTATTATGTTCAGCTTTGGTATATGATGTTATATGATGAAAGAATGGGTCAACTGGACTTGTGTTCAATGAAATTTAGAAGGATGAGAGGGGATCTTATAGAAACATAAAATTCTTAAGGAATTGAAGCAGGAACAAAGTTCCCGATGTTGGGGGAGTCCAGAACCAGGGGTCACAGTTTAAGAATAAGGGTAGGTCATTTAAGACTGAGATGAGGAAAAACATTTTCACCCATAAAGTTGTGAATGTGGAATTCTCTGCCATAGAAGGTAGTGGAGGCCAACTCACCAGATGTTTCCAAGAGAGAGTTAGCACTTAGGGCTAACGGAATCAAAGGATATGGGGAAAAAGCAGGAACGGGGTACTGATTTTGGATGACCAGCCATGGCTCAAAGAGCCGAATGGTCTACTCCTGCAGCTATTTTCTATGTTTCTTTACATGGCAAGATTAGCAAGTTTGCAGATGATACAAAACTGGGTGGTTTTGCAGGTAGTGAAGATGAATGTGAAAATTTGCAGCAGGATATTGATCAATTGGCCAAGTGGGCTGAGGAATGGTTGATGGAAGTTAATGCAGAATAATGCCTGGTGTTGCATTTTGGGAAGTCTAACATGGGCAGGACCTACACAGTGAATGGTAAGGTTCTAGGTGGTGTTGTAGAGCAGAGGAGTTTCAAGGAGTGCAAGTGCATAGCTCCCTGAATGTGCAGTCATAGGTAGATCGGGTAGTCAGAAAGGCATTGGCACATTGGCCTTCATCAGGTTGGTGAGCCCACATTTAGAGTATCATGTTCAGTTCTGGGGACCATGTTATAGGAAAGAAGTTGTCAAACTAGGTAGGGCGGTAGAGTTGCTGCCTTACAGCGAATATAGCGCTGGAGACCCCGGTTCGATCCTGACTATGGGTGCTATCTGTGCAAAGTTTTACGTTCTCCCCGTGGGTTTTCTCTTTTAGTTTTCTCCCATACTCCACAGATGTACGTTAATTGGCTTGGTAAATGTAAAAATTGTCCCTAGTGGGTGTAGGATAATGTCAATGTGCGGGGATCGGTGGTTGGCATGGACCAGGTGGACTGAAGTGCCTGCTTCTGCTCTGTATCTCTAAACTAAATGTTGCTTGGTTAGAGGGCCTGAGCTATAGGCAGTTGAGTAGGCTGGACTCATTCCTTGGAGCACAAGAGGATGAAGGGTGATCTTATAGAGGTGTATAAAGGTACAGATCAGGTAGATGCACACTCTTGTCCAGAGTAGGTGAATTGAGGACCAGAGGACATAGTTTTAAGGTGAAGGGGAAAAGATTTAATAGGAATCTGAGGGGTAACTTTTTCACACAAAGGGTGGTGGATGTATGGAACAAGCTGCCAGAGGAGGTAGTTGAGGCAGGGTCTATCCCAACATTTAAGAAGCAGTTAGATAGGTACATGGATAGGACCGGTTTGGAGGGATAGATGAGACATGTTGGCTGGTATGGGCAGGTTGGGCCAAAGGTGTGGGCCTGTTTCCACACTGTATCACTATTGGGGAATAGTCAGTATCGTTCTATTTATTTTAAGGAAGGTCGACAGGATATTCCAAGAAACTATAGGCAGGTGATCCTTACATCAACAGTGGGGAGATTATTGGAGAACATTCTTGGGGACATTATTTATTTGCAAAGACATGGATTTTTTAGCGATGGTCAGCATGGTTTTGTGTTTGGAAGATCATGTTTCACAAACTTAATTGAGTTTTTTGAAAAAGTAACAAAGATGATTGATGTGGGTAGTGACATTTTGTATAACATTTGACAAGCTCCCTTGTGATAAACTGATCCACACGGTGCATAAGGGAAGACAGGCTTTTCTTCCCAGAGACATCCAAGATTAAGTCGTCTCCTGATGTAATACAGTGCCCTCCATAATGTTTGGGACAAAGACCCATCATTTATTTATTTGCATCTATAGGAGCTATTCATGCTTAGGCTAGTTACTGTTGGCATATTATATTATTTTGTCTAGATTTTTCTAGCAGTATTATTTTGAACACTTAGGGGCGGTTATTTGTTACATGGGTGGGTGTTACATATATCAGAGTTGGACAGGTAGAAGCCAGATCAGACCAGGCACTGGAGTTGGAGCCTCTGCAAAATTTACTCCACAAATTGAGATTTGTAATAGAAAAAAATCATGTGATTAAAGTGCACATTGTCAGATTTTATTAAAGGGTATTTTTATACATTTTGTTTCACCATGTAGAAATTACAGCTGTGTTTATACATAGTCCCCCCATTTCATTGTTTGAGACACATGGCTTCACAGGTGTTCATAATTTCTTAGGTGTGTTTAAATGCCTCCTAGTCTTTCCATCACCTTTGGAACCAAAGTTATGCCAATGAAAGTCAACAAAGCCATTATGAGACTGAGAAACAGGAATAAACCTGTTGGAGACATCAGCCAAAGCTTAGGCTTTCCAAAATCAACTGTTTGGAACATCATTAACAGTGGTTCTTAACCTGGGGGTCGTGACCCCCTATGGGGGTCGTTTGGGCTTTGCATGGGATCATGAAGGGGATACAAATAACATATCAATATGTTGACCCCATGTTTAGGAACCGGACAAAGGTACATACCATATACAGTATTTTCTTCACATATGCGCTTACTGGTGCCAAAAACGTTAAGAACCACTGATTAAGAAGAAAGAGAGCACTGGTGAGCTTACTAATCGCAAAGGGACTGGCAGCCCAAGGAAGACATCCACAGCTGATGACAGAAGAATTCTCTCTATAATAAAGAAATTATAGAAATAAAGACATCAGAAAGTCTTCAGAAGTTAGGTGTGGATTTGTCAATGACCACTGTCCGCAAATGACTTCATGAACAGAAATACAGAGGCTACACTGCAAGATGCAAACTATTGGTTAGCTGCAAAAATACGATGGCCAGGTTACAGTTTGCCAAGAAGTACTTAAAAGAGCAACCACAGTTCTGGAAAAAGGTCTCGTGGACAGATAAGACGAAGATTAACATATCAGAGTGATGACAAGAGCAAAGTATGGAGGAGAGAAGGAATTGCCCAAGATCCAAAGCATACCACCTCATCTGTGAAACATGGTGGTGGGGATGTTATGGCCAGGGCATGTATGGCTGCTGAAAATACAGGCTCACTTATCTTCATTGATGAAACAACTGCTGATGGTGGTAGCATAATTAATTCTGATGTGTATTGACACATCCTATCTGCTGAAGTTCAAACAAATGCATCAAAACTCATTGGCTGGCGGTTCATTCTATAGCAAGACAATGATCCCAAACATATTGCTAAAGCAACAAAGGAGTTTTTCAAAGTTAAAAAATTGTAAATTCTTGAGTGGCCAAGTCAATCACCCGGTCTGAACCCAACTGAGCATGCCTTTTATATGCTGAAGGGAAAACTGAAGGGGATTCTCCCCCAAAACATGCATAAGCTAAAGATGGCTGCAATACAGGTCTGGCAGAGCATCACCAGAGAAGACACCCAGCTACTGGAGATGTCCACAAATCACTGACTTCAAGCAGTCATTGCATGCAAAGGATATGCAACAAAATACTAAACATGACTACTTTAATTAACATGACATTGCAGTGTCCCAAACATTATGGTGCCCTGAAATGGAGGGGACTATGTATAAACACTGCTGTAATTTCTACATGGTGAAATCAAAATCTATAAAAATGGCCTTTATTAAAATTTGACAATGTGCACTTTAACCACATATGATTTTTTTTCTATTATAAATCTCAAATTGTGGAGTACAGAGGCAAATAAATAAATGATGGGTCTTTGACCCAAACATTATGGAGGGCATTCGCCATTGTTCCCATCACAAAAAAAGGATACCTAGTTTTAAGTCTATAGTTGACTGTAATTTATAGTTTAATAAAGAAGGGTGGGCTTATTGAGTCTATATGTGTGTGAGCTCACTGGACAACTACTAGAACCGGGATCATACTTCTCACTTATTTAAGCTTTTACTAATCCTTTTACCATATTTCACAATACTTTAATAAACTTAATTGATATCCTTGACATGTTCTTTCTCTATCATTTATCTGAATCCTCAAACTCAGCTAGCCCCAATTTAGGACTTCAACTTTCCAACCAGTCCTGTCCTTTTCCATAATTTTCTCTAAACAGGGCAACATTCTGGTGAATCTCTTCTTCAACCTTTGTACAGTGAGTTGAGTGTTTATTGTTAGGTGTACCAAGGTACAATGAAAAGCCTTTGTTGCATGATAGATGATCACGCAATGATAGATGAAGTAAAGATAGTCCAAGGGTCTCCAATGAGGTAGATAGTAGTTCATAACTGCTCTTTAGTTGTTGGTAGAATGTCAGTTGCCTGATAACAGCTGGGAAGAAACTGTCCCTGAATCTGGAGGTGTGCATTTTGACACTTCTATACTTTTTGCCCGATGGCAGAGGGGAGAAGATGAAGTGCCCAGGGTGCTACTCATCCTTGATTATGCTGCTGGCCTTGTTAGACAATAGACAATAGGTGCAGGAGTAGGCCATTCAGCCCTTCGAGCCAGCACCGCCATTCAATGTGATGATCATCCCCAATCAGTACCCCGTTCCTGCCTTCTCCCATATCCCCTGACTCCACTATTTTTAAGAGCCCTATCTAGCACTCACTTGAAAGCATCCAGAGAACCCGCCTCCACTGCCCTCTGAGGCAGAGAATTCCACAGACTCACCACTCTCTGGGAGAAAAAGTGTTTCCTCATCTCTGTTCAAATGGCTTACTCCTTATTCTTAAACTGGCCCTTAATTCTGGACTCACCCAACATCGGGAACATGTTTCCTGCCTCTAGTGTGTCCAAACCCCTAACAATCTTAAATGTTTCAATGAGATCCCCTCTCATCCTTCTAAACTCCAGAGTGTACACGCCCAGCTGCTCCATTCTCTCAGCATATGACAGCCCCGCCATCCCGGGAATTAACCTTCTAAATCTATGCTGCACTCCCTCAATAACAAAACTGTCCTTCCTCAAATTAGGGGACCAAAACTACACACAATACTCCAGGTGTGGTCTCACTAGGGCTCTGTACAACTGCAGAAGGACCTCTTTGCTCCTATATTCAATTTGTCTTGTTATAAAGGCCAACATGCCATTCGCTTTCTTCACTGCCTGCTGTACCTGCATGCTTACTTTCCTAGACTGATATACCCAGATCCCGTTGTACTTCCCCTTTTCCCAACTTGACGCCATTTATTAGGTATGTTACTAAACTTACCTTTAGTGGCGTTGCAGTTCTGCCACTGCCCGTGTGCACGGCTTTGGCGCCTCTGAGAGGGGGACGGGTTTAAAATGCAGTTTACTCCAGACTATTCAAATCGATTAATCTCAGGGGGTTTAGTTGCTGAAGAGAAATCACTCTGACATTTGTTTTATGGAGTTATTTTTAAACTACGCTGGATCATTTATTAGCTTTAGAAGATTAAAAATAATCTTCTAAATCCGTGAATGCCGACAACGGGACGGATTTCACGTAGGCGACAAAATAAGGTACAGAGTTTATTTTTACATAAAAACGTGCTTCTTAGGATGCCTTTAATCATAATTTCATGTTGCAAAAAGGTGACTCAGGCCCCATACGAACCGGAAGTATTTTTCCTGCCTTTATGAGGTTTAAATTCACCGCAAACCGCAACGTTCCAAACAATCTTGTCCCACAAAAACCCACTCGCAAGATGATTAAAATGCCCATTAATTTACAGGAATTAAACACTAAATTCCTTCAATTTGACCTATAAATTCATGACAATGAGATTTAAAAATCATGTTATATTGTGAATTCTTGTGTGAATGTTATTTGGACACTTAGGCTTTTTAAAAATGTCAACCTTTTCTTAAGAAATGGATAGACGTTCACATCTAAAATGTCATTTGGTTCTCTTAATTTTTAAGAAAGTTATGGGCTTTTGAATGTCCTCAATCACAGCTTTTGTGTTAAGTCAATGGAAAAACAATAGGGAACAAGATGCTAATTTCCGAATATGAAAATGGCCATAACTTTTTTAATACTGATATGAAAGTGAATTAAATTAAATGAATAAGTGAATTCAGTGAATAAATAAAAGTGTCAAAAACTTTTTATGCTTTATCTGATGGGATAAATTGCAGACTTGATTTTTAAAATCTCAAAATTTTGTAACATTGCTACATTTAGATAGTAAGTTGAGACAGCGTGAGGTGTAAATTGAGTCAAAGAAAGGAAGGTTGGTTTGTGTCATAATCTGTCCACAATTCTCTGCAATTTCTTGCAGCCTTGGATGGAGCTGTTCCCAAACTATGCTCTGATACAATGATAAAACTCTTCTGATGGTGCATCTGTAGAAGTTGGTGAGAGTTGTTGGATATTTCAACCACCTTGCTATCAATTCAACTGCAGAAAGAAACATTTATCGAATTAAACGTATCTGAAGTACATTTATTCTCAATAAGCTTCGCGATATTGCACGGACAATGAAAATCTCTAGAACGAGCTGACACGCTATCTCTCTTTCCCTTTCCAGAGATGCTGCCCGACCTGTCGGTTATTCCCACATTTCTAATTTGAATCGTGAACGGAAAGTTTATCCTATAAAGCTCCGCTATGGGATCTTTGCGTGTGACCGCGACTCTGCCCGCACCGACTACCGGGAATTGTAGTTCTCCGACCCATCCCGCCCTTTTCAACCTGACATGGAGCGGGCAGAAACTACAATTCCCGGCGCGCCTTGCCGCCCGCCACCCGCTGCCGCCAAGCGATGGCAGACATGGCGGAGCAGGCGGCAACGGCAACGGCAGCGGGCAAACCTCTGCTGGTGAGATCAACGAGTGTCAACCTCTTCACCGACTGCGTCCAGCAAGGAGTGCAGCAGCTACTGCCGCTAAAGTTCGATAAGAACATTAAACAGGCGTTTTACAACACGGGCGCGCTGATATTTGTGGCCATCTCTTGCGGTGCAGCAGTGCTGGTTTACTTTATCCTGGAGGCGTTTCTGCGTCCGCTGCTCTGGGCCGTACTCTGTGGCACCTTCCTTCATCCTTTCAAGACCACCCTCACTAACCTGGTGAGGAAGTGGCTGAATGGCCTCGAGGATTCCCGCACGCCCATCGTTTTAGGGTCCCTCATGTTGCCTATTTCCTTCGTCAACCGAGGGGTGGAAGCGTTAGGCAATCAAGTGTTGCTGAACCGCAAGATACTGCTGGCGTTGGCAACCGGCGCGCCTATTCTCTATCTCCTGTACTGCTTCAGTAGCTGGGTCGGATTACAGTTGTTACTCATCAACACCGGACGGCTGATCTCCTTGGGACTGGAGTATTTTAATACCTTGTGGGTAAGTTGGGAAAAGTCTTATTTTATTAAAACTTCCAAATGGATATCGGGATGTCTTGTAATCGAAGAGTTGCCGTTACTGTTTACAATGGTTTGAATAGTGTACACTTGCTGTTTCTGGAGTTTTACTTGATTGTTATGGAGCTTGAAAGTGGCAAATAACAACAAGATCAGTGTTGCCTTTGGAGAACGATTGCGGGTGCTTCCCAAAGTCGTCACCCAATCATTTGATTCTCCGTTGTCGAGGAGATCGATGAGCACGAAATGCAAACAGTTGATTGGAAGACGTTTTACATCAAATGCCATGCATTACATTGGAAGAATTGTAAATAGATTATTGTTCAGGCTGAAAGACCATATGTGATTGTTGGGAAGGAACAAGGTACATGAGCAGGAAATACAGATGCAGGGGACAGTGCTGTGAGAAGGTAGTGGTTATTGGAGAAGGTAATTGTGAAGAGAACAGTCCCTTCATAATGTGGAAACAAAGAACTGTAGATTGGGTTACCTCCTCCTTGGCCAGAGTGAGGTGCATGCACCTCATATTTCACTTGGGCAGTTTGCACCCCAGCGGTATGACCATTGACCTCTAATTTCAGGTAGTCCTTACTTTCTCCTCCCTTCTCAGCTCTCCCTCAGCCCACTGGTTCCACCTCTTCCTTTCTTCTTCGCGCCTCTTCCCCCACCCTCACATCAGTCTGAAGAAGGGTTTTGGCCCGAAACGTTCTGTATTTCCTTTGCTCCATAGATGCTGCCTCACCCACTGAGTTACTTTGGTCTACCAAAGAACTGTAGATGTTGGTTTATCCCAAAGATGGATACAAAGTGCTGGAGTAACTCAGCGGTCAGGCAGCATCGCTGGAGACATTTTGGGTCAGCACCCTTCTTCAGAATGAAAGTAGGGGAGGGAGGAGGGGGGTGGTGAAGAGAGGGGAGGGGGGGAAGAAAGGGGAGAGGATGAGGGAAAAGGGTAGAGGAGGGGGGAGACCGGAGGGGAGGATGAGGAAGGGGAGAAAAGGGAGGGGGGGAGAAAGGGGAGACGAGAGGGGACAGAAAGGGGAAAGAGAGGGTAGATGGGGGAAGGAGAGAGGGGGAGGATGGGAGGGAAAGAGGAGGGGTGAGAAAGAGGAAGGGAGGGTGAGCAAGGGGGAAGAGGGGGCAAAAAGGGGAGAGGAGGGGGGCAGAAAGGGGAAGGAAGGGGAGAAGAAACACAGAAAATAGGTGCAGGAGTAGGCCATTCGGCCCTTCGACACTGCACCGCCTTTCAATATAATCATGGCTGATCATCCAACTCGGTATCCTGTACCTGCCTTCTCTCCATACCTCCTGATCCCTTTAGCCACAAGGGCCACATCTAACACCCTCTTAAATATAGCCAATGAACTCGCCTCAATTGCTTTCTGTGGCAGAGAATTCCACAGATTCACCACTCTCTGTGTGAATTTTGTTTTTCTCATTGCGGTCCTAAAACCCTTCCCCCTTACCCTTAAACTGTGACCCCTTGTTCTGGACTTCCCCAACATCGGAACAATCTTCCTGCATCTAGCCTGTCCAACCTCTTAAGAATTTTATAAGTTTCTATAAGATCCCCCCTCAATCTTCTAAATTCTAGCGAGTACAAGCCGAGTCTATCCAGTCTTTCTTCATATGAAAGTCCTGCCATCCCAGGAATCAGTCTGGTGAACCTTCTCTGTACTCCCTCTATGGCAAAAATGTCTTTCTTCAGATTAGGAGACCAAAACTGTACGCAATACTCCAGGTGTGGTCTCACCAAGGCCCTGTACAACTGCAGTAGAACCTCCCTGCTCCTATACTCAAATCCTTTTGCTATGAATGCCAACATACCATTCGCTTTTTTCACTGCCTGCTGCACCTGCATGCCTACTTTCAATGACTGGTGTACCATGACACCCTCAATGACTATCGACCTGTGGCACTAACGCCTGTGGTGATGAAGTGCTTCGAGAGGTTGATCATGGCGCAAATCAACTCCTACCTCGACAAAAACCTGGACCCACTGCAGATCGCTTACCGCCACAACAGATCAACGGTGGACGCGATCTCGCTGGCCCTCCACTCCGCTCTGGACCACTTGGACAACAAAAACTCATATGTCAGGCTGCTATTTATTGACTACACCTCGGCATTTAACACAATCATCCCCTCCAAGCTGGTTACCAAACTCGCAGAACTGGGTCTTTGCGCATCCCTCTGCAATTGGATCCTCGACTTCCTCATCCACAGACCACAGTCTGTTCATATTGGTGGAAATGTGTCAGACTCGATAACAATCAGCACGGGAGCACCTCAGGACTATGAATTATGATAATTGTTATTGTTACATGTCCCAAATTAAACCCCCCATTATTTAAACCCCCTATATTAGATGGGGGGTTTAGACATTGGGACGATTTAGGAATTAAAAGGATAAAGCACCTTTATAGAAAAGGAAAATTTCTTTTATTCCAGGAGTTACAAGATATCTACGGATTGTCTCCACAACACTTGTTTAGGTACTTACAAATTAGATGCAATTATTAAGAAAGCTCATCAGCGCCTCTACTTCCTGAGAAGATTACGGAGAGTTGGTCTGTCAAGGAGGACACTCTCGAACTTCTACAGGTGTACAGTAGAGAGCTTGCTGACTGGTTGCATCGTGGCTTGGTTCGGCAACTTGAGCGCCCTGGAGAGGAAAAGACTACAAAAAGTAGTAAACACTGCCCAGTCCATCATTGGCTCTGACATTCCTTCCATCGAGGGGATTTATCACAGTCGCTGCCTCAAAAAGGCTGGCAGCATCATCAAAGACCCACACCACCCTAGCCACACACTCATCTCACTGCTACCTTTGGGTAGAAGGTACAGGAGCCTGAAGACTGCAACAACCCGGTTTAGGAATAGCTACTTCCCCACAGCCATCAGGCTATTAAACTTGGCTCGGAACTCTGAACATTAATATCCCTCCATCTGCTATTTGCACTTTATTAATTTATTACGTCATGGGTGTATTTATGAATAGAATTGTAGTCAATGCCTTCTATGTTCTGTTGTGCTATGCAAAGAAAGATTTTCATTGTCCTGTCAGGGGCACATGACAATAAACTCTTTTGACTTTGACTTGACTTGAGGTCTCGTTGCATCTCCCTTTTCCTAATCGGCCACCATTCAGATAATAGTCTACTTTCCTGTTCTTGCCACCAAAGTGGATAACCTCACATTTATCCACATTATACTGCATCTGCCATGCATTTGCCCACTCACCCAACCTATCCAAGTCACCTTGCAGCCTCCTAGCATTCTCCTCACAGCTAACACTGCCCCCCAGCTTCGTGTTATCCGCAAACTTGGAGATGTTGCATTCAATTCCCTCGTCCAAATCATTAATATATATTGTAAATAGCTGGGGTCCCAGCACCGAGCCTTGCGGTACCCCACTAGTCACTGCCTGCCATTCTGAAAAGGACCTGTTTACTCCTACTCTTAGCTTCCTGTCTGCCAGCCAGTTCTCTATCCACATCAATACTGAACCCCCAACACTGTGTGCTTTAAGTTTGCATACTAATCTCTTATGTGGGACCTTGTTGAAAGCCTTCTGAAAGTCCAAATATAACGCATCCACTGGTTCTCCCTTATCCACTCTACTAGTTACATCCTCGAACAATTCTATAAGATTCGTCAGACATGATTTACCTTTCATAAATCCATGCTGACTTTGTCCAATGATTTCACCACTTTCCAAATGTGCTGCTATCCCATCTTTAATAACTAACTCTAGCATTTTCCCCACTACCGATGTTAGACTAACTGGTCTGTAATTCCCCATTTCTCTCTCCCTCCCTTTTTAAAAAGTGGGGTTACATTAGCAACCCTCCAATCCTCAGGAACTACCCCAGAATCTCAAGAGTTTTGAAAAATTATCACTAATGCTTCCACTATTTCTGGGGCTACTTCCTTAAGCACTCTGGGATGCAGCCCTGGGGATTTATCGGCCTTTAATCCATTCAATTTACCTAACACCACTTCCCGACTAACCTAGATTTCACTCAGTTCCTCCATCTCATTTGACCCCTGGTCCACTGCTATTTCCAGCAGATAATTTATGCCTTCCTTAGTGAAGACAGAACCAAAGTAGTTATTCAATTGGTCTGCCATGTCCTTGTTCCCCATGATCAATTCACCTGTTTCTGACTGGAAAGGACCTACATTTGTTTTAGCTTATCTTTTTCTCTTCACATATCTATAAAAGCTTTTGCAGTCAGTTTTTATGTTCCCTGCCAGTTTTCTTTCAGAATCTATTTTCCCTTTCATAATTAAGCCCTTTGTCCTCCTCTGCTGGACTCTGAATTTCTCCCTGTCCTCTGGTAGGCTGCTTTTTCTGGCTAATTTGTATGCTTCATCTTTTGTTTTGACACTATCCCTGATTTCCCTTGTTATCCATAGATGTACTACCTTCCCTGATTTATTATTTTGCCAAACTGGGATGAACAATTGCTGTAGTTCATCCATGCGGTCTTTAAATGCCTTCCATTGCATTTCCACCATCAACCCTTTAAGAATCAATTGCCAGTCTATCTTGGCCAATTCACGTCTCATACCTTTCTTTAAGTTCAGAACCCATAGTTCTGAATTAACTACGTCACTCTCCATCCTAATGAAGAACTCAACCATATTATGGTCACTCTTGCCCAAGGGGCCATGCACAACAAGACTGCTAACTAACCCTTCCTCATTACTCAATACCCAGTCTAGAATAGCCTGCTCTCTCGTTGGTTCCTCTACATGTTGGTTTAGAAAACTATCCCGCATACATTCCAAAAAATCCTCTTCCTCAGCACCCCTGCCAATTTGATTCACCCAATCTATATGTAGATTGAAGTCACCCATTATAACTGTTTTACCTTTGTTGCACGCATTCCTAATTTCCTGCTTGATTCGATCCCCAACTCCACTGCTACTGTTAGGTGGCCTGTACACAACTCCAACTAGCGTTTTCTGCCCCTTAGTGTTTCGCAGCTGTACCCGTATCGATTCCACATCCTCCACGCTAATGTCCTTCCTTTCTATTGCGTTAATCTCCTCTCTGACCAGCAATGCTACCCCAACTCCTTTTCCATTCTGTCTATCCATCCCTCCTGAATATTGAATATCCCTGGATGTTCAGCTCCCAGCCTTGGTCACCCTGGAGCCATGTCTCTGTGATCCCAACTATATCATATTTATTAATAACTGTCTGCACATTCGTGTACAACTCATCCACCTTATTATGAATGCTCCTTGCACTGAGACATGAAACCTTTAGGCTTGTTTCTACAACACTCTTACCCCTTATACAGTTATGTTGAAAAGTGGCCCTTTTTGATTTTTGCCCTCGATTTGTCTGCCTGCCACTGTTACTTTTCACCTTGCTACCTATTGCTTCTACCCTCATTTTGCACCCCCTGTCTCTCTGCTTACACGTTTAAGAAACCCACCACCTCTTATTCTCTGTTTATTATCTTTTTCTTGTTTCTCCCTTACATGTTGGGTCTGAGTGTTTCCCTTCTCTGCCTCCTGCCTCACACACTGCCTACTAGCTTTCTCTATTTGAGTCCCTCCCCCCCAACCGTTCTAGTTTAAAGTCTCCCCAGTAGCCTTTGCAAATCTCCCCGCCAGGATATTGGTCCCCCTCGGGTTCAAGTGCAACACATCCTTTTTGTACAGGTCACACCTTCCCCAAAAGAGGTCCCATTGATCCGGAAACTTGAATCCCTGCCCTCTGCACCAGTCCATTCAGCCACGCATTTATCCTCCACCTTGCTCCATCCCTACTCTCACTGTTGCGTGGCACAGGCAGTAATCCTGAGATTGTTACCTTTGCGGTCCTTCTCCTTAACTCACCTCCTAACTCCCTTGAATTCTCCTTTCAGGACCCCTTCTCTTTTTCTACCTATGTCATTGGTACCTATATGTACCACGACCTCAGGCTCCTCTCCCTCCCATTTCAGGCTATCTTTAACACGTTCAGATACATCCCGGACCATGGCACCAGGGAGGCAAACTACCATCCGGATCTCCTTACTGTGTCCACAGAATCGCCTATCTGACCCCCTAACTATAGTCACCTATTACTGTTGCCCTCCTCTTCTTCTTTTCCCTACCCTTCTGAGCAACAGGGCCGGTCTCTGTGCCGGAGGCCCGGCCGCTGTTGCTACCCCCAGGTAGGCTGTCCCCCCCCAACCGTACTCAAACAGGAGTACTTATTGCCAAGGTGTACAGCCATCGGTGTACTCTCTAGTCCCTGCCTCTGCCCCTTCCCCCTCCTAACCGTGACCCACTTGTCTGCTTCCCATGGTCTCGGAGTGACCACCTCTCTATAACTCCTCTCTGTGACCTCCTCACTCTCCCTGATGACCAGACGGAGGTCATCGAACCGCTGCTCCAGGTTACTAATACGGTCCCTTAGGAGCCCCATCTCGACATACCTGGCGCAGATGCGGACGTCAGGAAGGCTATGAGACTCCATGACATCCAGAACAGTAAACTGCCCTGGCACTCATACTCCCCTCTTACCCAGGATACAATACAAAGTGCTGGAAGAAATCAGCTGGGATATGACTCTCAATCAGCTGCTTCCTCTATGCTTCCACCAATCAGCGGCTTCCTCAAGCCCACTTATTTTGAAATGTGAAATATGAATGAAACGTTGTAGAGTTGGTTGCTCCTCCCGCACCAACGGCTCCTGGGCCTCTGTGAAAACAACGCCCCGCGCTGGGTTTTTGAACCTACCGCCCGGACGTTGCTCCTCCCGCACCAACGCAGGGCTCTCGCTTAACTTTTTTTCCCTGTTGCCAGCCGGGCAACCTTGACAGCTTTTTAGGTTGCCAAATGACAGTTTAGGTTGTAATTTAAGACAGTTTGCATGACGCGTGTGATAATGTGCTCCGACGAAGTGCGTAGTTACCAGTCAGAATTATGCTCAATGAAGCATTCACATATTATGTTCAAGAAGGAACTGCAGATGCTGGAAAATCGAAGGTAGACAAAAGTGCTGGAGAAACTCAGCGGCTTTCAGGCCGAAACCCATCAGTCTGAAGAAGGGTTGCCTGGGTTTCAACAGCTAAGTTACAGAGATAGGTTGAATAAGTTAGGTCTTTATTCTCTGGAGCGCAGAAGGTTAAGGGGTGACTTGATAGAGGTCTTTAAAATGATGAGAGGGATAGACAGAGTTAATGTGGACAAGCTTTTCCCTTTGAGAATAGGGAAGATTCAAACAAGAGGACATGACTTTAGAATTAAGGGACAGAGGTTTAGGGGTAACATGAGGGGGAACTTCTTTACTCAGAGAGTGGTAGCGGTGTGGAATGAGCTTCCAGTGGAAGTGGTGGCGGCAGGTTCGTTGGTATCATTTAAAAATAAATTGGATAGGCATATGGATGAGAAGGGTATGGAGGGTTATGGTATGAGTGCAGGCAGGTGGGACTAAGGGAAAAAAGTTGTTCGGCACGGACTTGAAGGGCCGAGATGGCCTGTTTCCGTGCTGTAATTGTTATATGGTTATATGGTTAAGGGTTTCGACCCGAAACTTTGCCTATTTCTTTCGCTCCATAGATGCTGTCGCATCCGCTGTGTTTCTCCAGCACTTTTGTCTACATTCACATATTATTTCTGCTTCAAATAACTCACAAACTAAACATATTCACCAATCAAGACATGATATATACCACAATGACATGCAGCAAAATTATAATACAATATCTCAACTCTTTTTACATATTGCAATGAATGCAATTTCTATTAGTTCTTTTCACTTCCAATCAAAAATGTGGTTGGATTATTCAGCAAATGATCAACCTGTGTCAATAAATCCTGGACAATGCACACTACAGATTGATGCAAGCATGGTTTCTGTGAAGGACCCAAAATTACCATGACATGGCCATAGCATGGGTCATTATTGCTATTGGCACAGAAACATTCTGGCTTCACACATAATTTATCCATAACAAAATATAGAGATTGCAAGGAAATTTCATAGAAACATAGAAAATAGGTGCAGGAGTAGGCCATTCGGCCCTTCGAGCCTGCACCACCATTCAATGTGATCATGGCTGATCATCCAACTCAGTATCCCGTACCTGCCTTCTCTCCATACCCCCTGATCCCTTTAGCCACAAGTGCCACATCTAACGCCCTCTTAAATATAGCCAATGAACTGGCCTCAACTACCTTCTGTGGCAGAGAATTCCAGAGACTCACGACTCTCTGTGTAAAGAATGTTTTCCTCATTTCGGTCCTAAAGGAATTCCCCCTTATCCTTAGACTGTGACCCCTTGTTCTGGACTCCCCCAACATCGGGAACAATCTTCCAGCATCTGGCTTGTCCAACCCCTTAAGAATTTTGTAAGTTTCTATAAGATCCCCCCTCAATCATCTAAATTCCAGCGAGTACAAGCCGAGTCTATCCAATCTTTCCTCATATGAAAGTCCTGACATCCCAGGAATCAGTCTGGTGAATCTTCTCTGTACCCCCTCTATGGCAAGGATGTCTTTCCTCAGATTTGGAGACCAAAACTGTACGCAATACTGCAGGTGTGGCCTCACCAAAACCCTGTACAACTGCAGTAGAACCTCCCTGCTCCTATACTCAAATCCTTTCGCTATGAATGCTAACATACCATTTGCTTTCTTCACTGCCTGCTGCACCTGCATGCCTACTTTCAATGACTGGTGTACCATGACACCCAGGTCTCGTTGCATCTCCCCCTTTCCTAATCTGCCACCATTCAGATAATAGTCTACCCTCATGTTTTTGCCACCAAAGTGGATAACCTCACATTTATCCACATTATACTGCATCTGCCATGCATCTGCCCATTCACTCAGCCTATCCAAATCACCCTGCAGCCTCCAAGCATCCTCCTCACACCTAACTATACTCCCCAGCTTGGTATCATCAGCAAATTTGGAGATGTTGCATTGAATTCCCTCGTCCAAATCATTAATATATATTGTAAATAGCTGGGGTCCCAGCACTGAGCCTTGCGGCACCCCACTAATCACTGCCTGCCATTCTGAAAAGGACCCGTTTACTCCTACCCTTTGCCTCCTGTCTGCTAGCCAGTTCTCTATCCACATCAATACTGAACTCCCAATACCGTGTGCTTTAAGTTTGTCTGCTAATCTCTTATGCGGGACCTTGTCGAAAGCCTTCTGAAAGTCTAGATATAACACATCCACTGGTTCTCCCTTATCCACTCTACTAGTTACATCCTCAAAAAATTCTATCAGATTTGTCAGACATGATTTACCTTTCGTAAATCCATGCTGACTTTGTCCAATGATTTCACCACTTTCCAAATGCGCTGCTATCCCATCTTTAATAACTGACTCTAGCAGTTTCCCCACTACCGATGTTAGACTAACTGGTCTGTAATTCCCCGCTTTCTCTCTCCCTCCTTTTTTAAAAAGTGGGGTTACATTAGCTACCCTCCAATCCTCAGGAACTACTCCAGAATCTAAGGAATTTTGAAAAATTATCACTAATGCATCCACTATTTCTGTGGCTACCTCCTTGAGTACTCTGGGATGCCGACTATCTGGCCCTGGGGATTTATCGGCCTTCAATCCGTTCAATTTACCCAACACCACCTCCCGGCTAACCTAAAGGCATTTTATGATAATAGCTGTTAAAACCAACTATGCCCATCTGACATTACACTAACTGACAAGAGATGGCCAAAGGACATAACTGCAGGAAATGTTATTTTGGTAATATGTTTAAAGGTGTCAAAAGAAATAATAACATTAGGAATTAAACCACATTTGATTGCATTCCGTTATCAAACATAGTCATTGTTCGCTCTGAAGACCATGAATCACAATAGGGTCATGGTGTGTGTGAATCAGTGCGGGGTGGATAGATGGAGGCGGGGGGGGGGTGGGTTTAGAAGGCAATCGATGAGGAATGGATGGATTGAGGCAGGTGAATTAGTTCGTGTTGGTTGGAGTATGTAAATTTGTGAGGGGACAGCATGGGGGATGTCAGTGGTGTTGAATGGGGGACCAGTACGGGATGGATGGGGGGGGGGATCAGTAGAGGATGAATGGGGGGTTCAGTACAGGATGAATGGGAGTAGACAAAAATGCTGGAGAAATTGAGCGGGTGAGGCAGCATCTATGGAGCTAAGGAAATAGGCAACATTTCGGGTCGAGACCCTTCTTCAGACTGTTCACCCCCATTCTTCTTGAATTGGGGGGATCAGTACAGGATGGATGGGAGGGGTCAGCACAGGATAAATGGGGGGGTTCAGTACAGGATGAATGGGGGGGGGGTTGTGTCAGGACAGTGTGGATCGGAGGGTCTGTGCAGGATGAATGGAGGATCACTACAGGATGAATGAGGTGATTAGTGTAGGATGAATGGAGATCAGTACTGGATGAATGAGGCGATCAGTACAGGATGCATGAGGGGATCAGTAAAAGATGAATGGGGAGATCACTACAGGATGGATGGATGGGGGGGGGGATTGGTGCAGGGTAAATGGCAGGTGAGTCAGTACGGAATGAATGGGGGGGATCAGTGCAGTGTGAATGGGGGGGAGAAGTGCAGGATGGATGGGAAGGGGGGTCAGTACAGGATGAATTGGGGGACCAGTGTAGGGCGGATAGGGGGGTGGCAGGACAATCAATGCGAGGTGGGTAGGATGATGAATAGATTGGAGGAGGGGGGGGTAGATGAGATGGGGAGTATAGGGGATGTCAGTGAGGACTGAATAGAGGAGGGAATGGGGATCAGTGCGGGATGGAGAGGAGGGGTCCCAGGATAAGAGGGGTGCGTACGAGAGAGGGGGGGAGGGGCAGAGGAGGTGGGGAGGAAGGAAGGTTAGCGCTCCTCGGACAACATCGCCCGCTGCCTTGTCCAACGCCAAAGTGCCGCCTCCAAAGGGGGAGGCGGTTGGGAACTCGTCGTCACCGCCTCCCCTCCTCCGCCAGCCGACAGGTAGGTGCGGGGCCGAGTGGTGCAGCTCAAAGATCCTATAGCTGTAGGATCTTTGGTGCAGCTGTTTCAGACGGCGGAAGGAGGCCTCCCTCTCCCTCCCTCCTCCCGGCCTCGGCGTGCGAGAGGGGTTGTATTGAAAGCGCCGTTAACGGGTTTGCAGGCAGCGCCCGTTGTCAGGGCGATAGCGGCCGCTGCCTGCAAATCAAAATATACTGCTGCAAATCCACCAACTGCGCTTTCAAAACAACCCGTCTCGCACGCCGAGGCCGGGAGGCGGGAGGGAGGGGGAGAGAGAGAGACAAGGGGGGAGTGGGGGAAAGGCAGGGGGTGGAGGGAGGGACGGAAGTCTCCTTCCGCCGGGCGGGGTGCGGCAGGAGGAGGCGGTGGAGTCGCTATCACGGCTGCTGTTGCCGCTGTTCGGGGCCCGTCATTCGCTTCGACCCTTCGTCACCCCGCACCTAGTATCTTTGCCCCGCAATCAAAGATACTAGAGGAATACAGCCGTCGACACGAAATGTCACGTTCTCCAGAGATGCTGCCTGACCCGCGGAGTTACTCCAGTTTTTTGTGTCTATCGGTATAAATCAGTATTTGCTTGCCAAGCCGGGCAAAATGAGTCGGCGTTTAGGTTGCCCGGCGGCACTTTGGGTGGTCATTGGCACCCGGGCAACTGCTAATTTTGTGCCATGCAACGGTTCCTGGGCCTCCGTGAAAACAAAGCCCCGCGCTGGGTTTTTGAACCTACCGCCCGGACGTTGCTCCTCCCGCACCAACGCAGGGCTCTCGCTTAACTTTTTTCCCCTGTTGCCAGCCGGGCAACCTTGACAGCTTTTTAGGTTGCCAAATGACAGTTTAGGTTGTCATTTAAGACGGTTTGCATGACGCGTGTGATAATGTGCTCCGACGAAGTGCGTAGTTACCAGTCAGAATTATGCTCAATGAAGCATTCACATATTATGTTCAAGAAGGAACTGCAGATGCTGGAAAATCGAAGGTAGACAAAAGTGCTGGAGAAACTCAGCGGGTGCAGCAGCATCTATGAAGCGAAGGAAATAGGCAACGTTTCAGGCCGAAACCCATCAGTCTGAAGAAGGGTTTCGACCCGAAACTTTGCCTATTTCCTTCGCTCCATAGATGCTGTCGCATCCGCTGAGTTTCTCCAGCACTTTTGTCTACATTCACATATTATTTCTGCTTCAAATAACTCACAAACTAAACATATTCACCAATCAAGACATGATATATACCACAATGACATGCAGCAAAATTATAATACAATATCTCAACTCTTTTTACATATTGCAATGAATGCAATTTCTATTAGTTCTTTTCACTTCCAAACAAAAATGTGGTTGGATTATTCAGCAAATGATCAACCTGTGTCAATAAATCCTGGACGAGGATTCCAGCCGGGTTGGCCGGCCTCCGGGGTGCAGGCCTGGAGTGGTGGCGGCTCCGGACGTGCAGCCGGCACGGGGGGAGGCACTGGCTCTGGCTGTCAGTGGGGGGGGGGGAGGGAGGGAGGGAGGGAGGGAGAGAGAGAGAGAGAGAATGATGTGGGGAAATTATTGACCAAGGATGCGGGGAGGGGGGGGTGGGCCGGCATGCAGCGTCTCACACACACTAACAACCCCCACACACACTCACTACCCCCCTTCATATTATATTTATATTATTCATTAGTTCATTTTACCCCATAACTGCCCTATCCACTGACGCATAGCCCCCAACTCGCAGGCGCGTCTAGAGAGAGAGGGGGGGGGCGTAGAGAGTGAGGGCAGAGAGAGAATGGGGAGAGACAGAGACAGAAGGGCAGGAGACAGATGGAGAGGAGGTGGAGGAGGAGGGGGGAGAGAGAGAGATGGAGAGAGAGGGGAGGGGGTGGGAAGGGAGGGGGAGAGGGGGGAAGGGAGAGGGGGGAGGGTGGGGGGGGGAAGGAGGGTGTGGAGGGGGATTGGGTTGACGTAACTCGGCCTCGCCACGCCCGCAGCAGCTGACAACAGCCTTTTTAAGTCGCTAAGGCAAGACGCGTTCGCCCAGGAGCGAGCGTTGACAGCAAAGGAGCACCGGCTTCTGACACTCTGGAAACCCACAGCTGGAATGAGCACGCAGGGGATGGGAGGGGTGCTCAGGTGGGCGGGGCTTCGCGAGCTGCGCCGGCTGTGAGGAGAATGTTCAGCGCGTGAGGAGTTGATGCCCTGAGATCTGAAGAACAAAGAAGCTATAGCGGAATGCAGCTGTAGAATCCGGACTTTGCTCTTCACTAACCAAGTCAAAATGACGGTTGGTGAAGAATTCGAAAAACAGCCGAGCGTTCAGATGCTGCACGCGTCTCACTGTTGGGGGGGGGGGGGGTGGAGCGCGTGTCGTCACACACAGCGGGTCCTTTGTAAGTTCGTCTTGAGTTCGGGGGGAGGGGCGTGTGTTGTCACACACACTAAGCGGGGAAGGGGGAGACAAGTGGAAGAGTAGGGAGGGAGGGGGAGAGGGGAAGGGGGAAAGAGGGAAGGGGGGTGGGAAGAGAGGGAGGGATGGGGTGGGAGGAGGAGGGGGAGGGGTGGGGGAGGAGATAGGGGAAAGAGTGGGGTGGTAGTGAGGGAGGGGGAGGGGCAGTCCATCTATTCCCCACTCCCTATCACCCCCAATCCTCTTTCTCTATTCCCACACATGTGATCAAGCGCTTCCACACTTTTTAAAAATGGATTTTTAATGGGGGTTTTTTAAGCATTTAAAAAAAATTACTTGTCTAATGTAAATTATAGATATGCAATGAAAACCAGAAAATGAAATAAAATTATCACTTGTCTAAAGATAACATTTGATAAACATGGCTGTGGAAATCGGCAAAGAAAAAAGCAATCTCTTCAAAGTGGAGTCCTTTGAATAAAGGGAGAATATTAAAAAACCGGGAAAATGTGTGTTAATTTGGCAAAGCAAATAACGGAGAACTTAATAAAAAGAATTATTCAAATATAAATAAATATTGAAAGCATCGTCTACGTTTACCTTCTGAAAAAAGTGTAAATCGATAATAAGATTTTCAAAACAAAAGTGTCAAATGAAAAATGAAAAAACGGCAGAAAACCAGCGTTTAGATCGATCGCTGTCAAGAAACGAAGTCCGAATGGGGAAGAATGTTCTTGAAAAGGTTTCCAAGGCAACGCGAGCCGGCAATGTCCCCCCAGTCACATGTCCAGACAGGCTGCTGGGGGGAGGGGCTGGGGCCAATGTAGATGTAAATGAGATCCATTCCGATTGGCCATTTGTGAGGGATGGCATTGTGACATCACACAATGGAACGTGCTGGAACATCAGGAGGGGGAGGGGGGGCTGGGGCTGAGGCAAATGTAAATTTGATCCGTTCCGATTGGCCATCTGTGAGCCTGGGGCATTGTGACATCGCACGATGGAATGTTTACCAACATTCTATGGGTGAGAGCAGTTCGATTTTCAAAAGGGGGGGGCTACGGATTTTATTAAAAACGGTGTAGGTAACGATGTCCAAACGTGACGGGGAGCGCCGTCGGGAAAGCGCGAGCGTAACGTCCGGGCAGGTGGGAAAAACGGTGGTGTCCGAGGGTCCTGTTTCGGCGGAGCGCGACATCAAAGGGCGGAGACGCGGCAGACGGTTGGCGGCAGTCGGCCACACAGTTTTAATATATATATATGATATGATGTCTGATTTTTATAAGAAAAAGCTATGGCCAGTTCTGTTATACCCAGCTAGATTGCGTATTCGACTTTTCAACGGTAAGTTGCGATTTTTTAACAATCCTCAAGACGCCTCTAGCTTTCTGGAGAGCTACGAGGAGGAAGGGGACCAATCGATAGCTGATTAAGTTATAACTGGAGATTTACTGTTCCTATTTTGATAATATTTCGTTTGGTAATGATTAAGAATTTAACTGGACGAAAAAAAATGGCAGTTTGGCATTGCCGAATCTTAGATTTTACTATTGGGCAGTCAATGTTCGTTATTTAACATTTTGGACTTTTAAGATTTAAAAGATACCCAATGCCCAGGATGGATAAACCTTGAACGTGATTCCTTACAAGGGCTATCATTGGCCTCTATTCTAGGGGCCTCGTTACCTTTCACAATTACGAGATTGAATAAATATACGGCTAACCCAATAATAAGACATACGTTCCGAATATGGTTTCAATTTCTTAAGTTTTGTGGACTAAGTGATTTTATCTTATCGAGTCCTATTTTATCCAATTTTCTCTTCCAACCATCTAGTACTGATCAAGTCTTTTTGTTATGGAAGAGGAAGGGTTTAGTAGCTTTTCGTGATTTGTTTTTACAGGGTTTTTTGTGTCTTTCGAACAACTCTCCAATAAATATAACTTACCTAATTCACACTTTTTTAGATATTTACAAATTAGACACTTTTTGAAGGCCACTCTACCCCTTTTTCTGCTACCACATCAAACCAAACTTTTGGAAAAATGTTTACAGCTGAACCCGTATCAGAAAGGATTAATAACGACTATGAGTTGATTTTGAAATTACAAATAGATATATTTGATAAAATTAAGAATGACTGGGAAAGAGAACTCCAAACTTTTTTATCTATAGAGAAATGGGAGAGGATTCTTCAATTAATCAACACATCTTCAATGTGTCCAAGACACGCTTTGATCCTATTCAACGTGGTTCACAGAGCTCATATGTCAAAAGATAAGTTGGCTCGTTTTTACGGTCATATAAACCCTACCTGTGACAGATGTAACTCTGAAGTGGCCTCTCTGACCCATATGTTTTGGTCCTGCCCACTTTTGGAAAAATATTGGAAAGACATTTTTGATACTATTTCTGTAGTCTTAGGTATTGATTTACAACCTCATCCTAATACTGCAATTTTTGGGCTACCAATGTTAGATTCTATTCATTTGTCCCGCTCCGCCCATCGGTTGATTGCTTTTACCAAATTAATTGCCAGAAGAGCTATTTTATTTAAATGGAAAAACTCCAATCCTCCGACCACACTCCAGTGGTATTCTGAAACGATATCATGTTTTAATTTAGAAAAAATTAGGAGTGACATTGTTGAACCCTTGGTTAAATTTGATAAGACGTGGGGAAAATGTATTGAACACTTTCATACAATATAAATTGCTCCCTCTTTAACCGTTATAAAAACTATTTTACCTCTATATGGTGGAACAGACTTGACATCATACTGACTTAAATTGTTGAAACTTTTAGTTCAGATTTTGTTTTGCTTTGTTTAGTTTTTATTTATTTATTTTATTTTTAGTCTTATTTTATTATTATTATTTTTTTAAGTTTAGGGGGGTTTTGCTTTTTCCTTTTTTCCTTTTCTTTTTGTCTTTTTGTTTTTGTGTTTTTTTCTACATTTATAAGTTTTCTTTTAAAGATTTAACTATATTTACATAGAGACTGGGAGGTCTATACTCAATATGTATTTTAACATTGGTCTCATATCAGGTTATACCTGTTATTAATGTAATCCTGATCCCTATGTATCAATATCATTGTTCTGTTTATCACTTTTTTTGCTCTGTTTTTTTAAAAATGTTTTATTTTTGTTTCCTTTGGAAAAAAAAACAATAAAAAGATTTTAAAAGAAAGAAAGATTGGTGTTCCGTCGATCTGGACGTCTCCGGCGGCCCCCCGGGCGGGGATAGGACACTTGTGCGTGCAGTTGCTGAGAATGTCTCTCAGCCGGTCTAGTCTCCCACTCGCATCTGCCCCCTCTATCTCGGTGTTACACCCTGCTCTCCAGCTACCTGGTACCCCCGTTCCTCAGATTAAATATATTCTTACACCTAAATCATGAATAAAGATAGGAATTTATACACAGTTCATACAGTCAGCGTTTCGTTCGCTTTTTCTTTATACCGAGTGACCTTTAATAAATCCCATGATTCCGTGCGTTTTTCGGAAGACCAAACGCACTTATTGCGTACATATCATTTCGGGCAAACATTTTTTTTAAGTCCAATAAGAATAGTGGTTAAAAACATAGCGATAAAGAGAAGGTGGTGTCGGATGAAAGATTGTTTTAAATGACACTAGACCAAGTGAGACCCTTAGCGTCCCGTCCCCTCCCCTCAACGCGTGGTTGCAGGGAAGGGGGGCGGCTTGCGGCGTCAACACACAATCAATCTCTCTCTCTCACTCACTCACTCACTCACACACACACACACACACACACACGGAGAGGAGGGGGGGTGGGAAGGGGACGTCAACCAAAGGACTGTGAGATCGGCGGCTTCATTTCAGGGCTCGACTTGCTCGTTCTTTCTGTGTCTTTTGAATAGTGGGGGGAGGGAGGGAGAGTTGTGGGGGTTGACGTCACTTGCAGAGCGAAGAAGAAGGGCACGCAAACCCATTGTCATCAGCGAAAGATCGTTTTTATTTCAAAGTTTTGTCCGATTTTTGGACATTTTCATTAATAACTCAAGAAATAAAGCATGAAATTTTCAGATAAGGCAACTTTGGACTAGGGGAAAAATCTCTACCAGAATATGTAAAATTGTTATCGTTACCACAAAGTTTTTTCACGAAGATGTGATTACACACAAACACACACACACACAAATAAATACACATCCAAGATCAGAGTTTTATAAGTATAGAGATATATTGCCAAAAAGAGCATTGGCTTGATGAATTCAGCAAAGTAAGATCAATGCATGATCAGGAAAGAGAATCTTGAATATGAGAAACACAAAGACTGAAGTCCTCTAATGATACATAAAAAGGAAAATGTTCACTAAAGGTAATGTGGGTTTCTTGCAAATTGAGACTGGAGAAATTATGTTGGGGACTAAGGAACTGTCAGATAAAGTTGTTTTGTCATACAGCATGGAAGCAAGCCCTACAGACCTCTAAGCTTAGAGTACTGAGTTCAGTTTTGGTCACTCTGGTTATCAAAAATTACAGCAGGGTGGTTATCAAATATGACGGGAGGATCTTGATCATTTGGGCAAATGGACTGAGAAATGCTTAATGGTTTAATGCAGATCAGTGTGAAGGGTAGCATTTTGGGAAGTCAAACGAGTGCAGGACCTTCACAATGAATGGAAGGGCTACAGAGAATGTTGTAGAGCAAAGGGATCTAGAAGTGCAGGTACATAGTTCTTTAAAAGTGGCATCACAGGTTGATACGGTGGTCAAGAATGCTTTTGGTACATGGTCATTCGTCAAGGTATTGAGTATATAAGTTGGGATGTTATGTTACAGTTGTACAGGAATTTGGTACGGCTGCATTTGGAGTATTGTCTTCAGTTTTGGTCACCCTGCTATAGGATGGAGGTTTCCACAGGTCTTTCCCTGTAGCAGGGTGACCAAAATTGAACACAATACTCCAAATGTGGCCTCACCAACACCTTGTACAACTGTAACATAACATTCCAACTTCTTTACTCAATACCCTGACTGATGAAGGCCAATGTGCAAAGGCCTTTTTGACCACCCTATCTCCCTGTGATGCCATATTGTACCTGCACTGACAGATCCCTCTGCTCTACAACACTCCCGGAACTGTGCCATTCACTGTGAAGGTTCTGCCTGGTTTGACTTCCCAAAATGCAACACCTCGCACATCTGTATTAAACTCCATTGACCATTCCTTAGCTCACTTGCCCAAATAATCAAAATCCTGCTGTAATCTTTGATAACCATCTCCACTATCTACAATATGAGCCACTTTAATGTCATCTGCAAACTTACTAATCCTGCCTTGTACATTCTCCTCCAAATTGTTGATAAAAAACACAAACAGCAATGGACCCAACACTGATGCCTGAGATACACCACTAATCACAGGGCTCCATCATCACCTTCTGCTTCCTTCCATGAACCCAACTCTCTATGTAATCAGCTTGCTCTCCCTGGATCGTTGGTGATCTAAAATTCACAAAAATGTTGCCATGACCTGAGGGTCTGAGCTATAGGGCAAGGTTGGACAGGCTAGGACTTTATTCCTTGGAGTGCAGGAAGATGAGATCTTATAGAGGTGTATAAGATCACGGAGGAAAACATTGGGTGAATGCATAGAGTCTTTTACCCAGAGTAGGAGAATATATGTCTGCACCACCTCAATGTCAACACCTGCAGCGTTGACCGGCTGAAGGAGGAGATTGGACCTGCCAAAGTTAACCACCATCTCTTTAGTCTTAGTTGTGTTCAGGATGAGACAGTTCTCTTTACTCCAGGCACAGAAGGCACTGGTCAAGTTCCTGTATTCCTCCTCATGCCCGTTCCTTACACATGCCACAATCGCTGTGTCATCTGAATATTTCTGTACGTGGCATGTGTCAGACTTATAATTAAAGTCTGCAGTATAGAGGGTGAAGAGGAACGGGGCCAGAACCGTTCCCTGCGGGGCTCCAACATTACACACCACTGTGCCAGAGACACAGTCCCCCAGCTTAACAATCTGGTCGACCCGTCAGGTAGTTGTATACCCAGGAGATAAAGGTGGAGTCCACCCCCATCTTCTTGAGCTTGTCATTCAGAATCGGGTTAGATGGTGTTGAACGCACTTGAGAAGTTGAAGAACATAATCCTCACATAGCCACCAGGTTTGTCCAAAAAGGAGCAGATCTGGTGCAGCATGTAGAGGACTGTGTCATCCACCCCAATGTTCTCCTGGTATGCAAACTGTAGTGGGTCGAGTGCATGCTCGACTTGTGGTCTTAGGAGACGAATGAGTAGCCGCTCCATTGTCTTCATGATATGGGTTGTGAGGGCCACCGGTCTGTAGTCGTTGATCTCGGTCGGCCACCCTGCTTTGGGAACCGGCACGAGACATGATGTTTCCCACAGACCTGGTACCCTCCCCGACTGGAGACTCAGGTTGAAAATGGTCTGGAGAGGCTCCGCCAGCTGAGCCGCACGGTCTTTCAGTAGCCTGGGACATACACCATCAGGGCCAGCTGCTTTACCAGGGCACAACCTCCTCAGCTCAGCTCTCACCTGCCGGCATAGGAGGTGCTACAGATGTGATGTTATTGGGGCTGCCTCGTGGAGGTGATGGTGGGGGAGAGGCTGCACCTGTGGAGGGGATAACAGATCAAGCCTGTTATAGAACAGGTTAAACTCATTGGCCTCATCCACGTCTCCTGACGGCAGGTTTCTCTTCTTCTTGAAGCCAGTGATGGTCTTCATTCCTTTCCACACCTCTTTGATGCTGCTGTGCTGCAGTTTCCTCTCCAGCTTCCTTTTATAGTCCCCTTTTGCCTGCTTCATACTCCTTTTTAGGTGGTGCTGTACCCTCTTGATCTTTTCCCGATCACCAACCTTGAAAGCCTCTTTTTTCTCGTTTAGGAGGCTCTTGATGTTGCTTGTAATCCAAGGTTTGTTATTGGGAAAGCAACTGGCACAACAACATCCCTGCAGAAGTTGATGTAGTCCGTTATACATTCAGGCATCTTATTGATGTCCATACTGCTGTTGTATTCCTGTGGCTCCAACAGTCCACTTTCTGAAAGACCTGGTGGTTGTAGGCTGTCTCAGTGCACAGGGTTTGTAAGAAGGCCTTAGGTAAACCAGGTTGTGATCTGATTTACCAAGCGGCGGAAAGGCTAAGACACTATAGGCCTCCTTGACATTGACATAGCACAAGTCCAGAATCTTATTGTGCCTTGTGGGACAGTCAACACACTATGAGAAACCTGACAAATGGGCACTGATCACATGATTGAAGTCCCCTGATAAGGCAATGAGTACGTTCGGGTGTCGGGTCTGTAATCTCGCGACAGTCTCTTGGATGATGTCACACGCGACTACATGCTCCGCTCGAGAAGGAATATGAACAATAATGGCGACAATGTGGGAGAACTCCCTCGGTACATAATAAGGTCTCAGTCCAACCGCCAGGAGCTCAATATCCCGACAACAGATCTTATCTTTCACAGTTATGTGACCTGGATTACACCATCTATTGTTCACAAGCAGAGCAAGACCCCCACCTTTGGTCTTCCCACTCGCCTTCTCACTCTATCCGCTCGTACCGTAGTGAAGCCGGGTAGGTCCACACAGGAGTCTGGGATGTTGCCCGTCAGCCACGTCTCGGTAAAACACATGAGACTGCACTCACGGTAGACCCGCTGGTTCCTCATAAGGGCCTCCAACTCCTCACATTTGTTAGGGGATGAGTTGATGTTCCCCATAAGGATCGATGGCAGAAACGGCTTGTATCTCCACCTCAATGCCCTTAGCCTGGCACCGGCACGGCAACCACGGAACGGCTTCTTCAGCTCAGACGGAATACGGTGTTTTATTCCGTAAGCTGTCCGTCGCCACATGAGGAGTTCATCCCTCCTATACGCGACTCTACACAATCTGTGTAAAAATTACTGGGGGCTGATTACGACACAGCAACAACAACCAACGCACAAAACACACTAAAACACTAAACAAAACTCGGAGCTACAAGGACCTGTATCCAAGTCCTTGACCTTGACAAAAACTAAACAAAACACTAAGCAAAACACACTAAAACACTAAAAACTAAACAAAACTCGGAGCTACAAGGACTTGCTGCCTCTCAGTTTGGCGCATGCTCAGAGGTGAGATGGACAAGTTATAATAGGAACCTGAAGGCAACTTTGTTACTTTGTGATGAGCAATGGTTCAATTGTTCTTTTATTATCACATGAACCAAGATACAGTGAAATTCAATTTTACATAGACCATAGATGTTAATAGTTGTTAAGGTTAGTGTTTGACAGTATTGATTAGTCGGACGATTGTTGGGAAGAAGCTATTCTTGAACCATGGTTATGGTTTGCAGGCTCCTGTCCCTCTTGTCAATGGAAAGAGTGAAATTAGAGTGTTGCCATGCAGGTATGGATATTTGATATTGACAGCCTTTTTGAGGCAGTGCCTCCAATAAATCCCTTTGGTGGGGAGGTCAGTTTATGTTGTAGATAAGGTCTGTCGCTCTGCAATCTCTTTAGTTCCTGTGCAATTGAGTTGGCGAGCCAGGCAACCAGTCGGTATGCTCTCAGCCATATACGTGTACAAGTTTAATAGATTATTCGTCGACATGCGGAATCACCTCAATCGTACATGTGGATTGGATAGTAATTCAGAGATTATTGTTCCTTTCAACATACTTTTTAATTTGGGCCATACCTGTTCATGTTCCTTCAGCAAATCCCCCCTTTGGCTTACTTGTGTCATGTTTTGTGTTTTATCTATGTTATTTTCTTTCTCAATTGAAAAGTTCATAAATTATCTGCCACCCTTTCTTAAATGTGTTTATATGTTTTTTGATTTCTTCTCACTGTCATATCCTACATGGACATCTCCCTGGTAAAACCAAGGTAAAGTATTTATTTAAAACTTTTGTCCTTCCTTGAGATTTTTACATAGTCCTCTGCTCTTTATAGTTTTATGTTGTTCATGCAGAGTCCTTTATGTTCTTTGATTTAGTTCAGTTATTTTAATTATTTCCCACTGACTTTTTGTCAAGAATGTTTCTAATTATTTTCCTCAACCATTTTTATCATCCTTGAAAAAAAATTTTTTTTCATATAATATTTGACAGTCTTACATTCTTGAAGTTTATTTTAGGTCATAGTGTATTTGAAACTTTAATTTTTTTTAAATTCTTTTGTTGTGCAGGAGTATGCCATTCAGCCCTTTGAGCCAGCACCGCCATTCAATGTGATCATGGCTGATCATCCTCAGTCAGTATCCTGTTCTTGCCTTCTCCCCATATCCCCCGACTCCGCTATTTTTAAGAGCCGCATCTAGCTTTCTTTTGAAAGCATCCAGAGAACCTGCCTCCACCGCCCTCTGAGGCCGAGAATTCCACAGACTCATCACTCTCTGTGAGAAAAAGTGTTTCCTCGTCTCCATTCTAATTGGCTTACTCCTTATTCTTAAACTGTGGTCCCTGGTTCTGGACTTCCCCAACATCAGGAACCTGTCTCCTGCCTCTAGCGTGTCCAAGCCCTTAATAATCTTATATGTTTCAATGAGATAACCTCTCATCCTTCTAAAAGCCAGAGTGTACAAGCCTAGCTGTTCCATTCTCTCAGCATATGACAGTCCCGCCATCCCGGGAATTAACCTTGTAAACCTATGCTGCACTCCCTCAATAGCAAGAATGTCCTTCCTCAAATTAGGAGACCAAAACTGCACACAATACTACAGGTGTGGTCTCACTAGGGCTCTGATGTGCAAGGACCCCCAGATCCCGTTGTACTTCCCCTTTTCCCAACTTGACGGCATTTAGATAGTAATCTGCCTTCCTGTTTTTGCTACCAAAGTGGATAACTTCACATTTATCCACATTAAACTTCATCTGCCATGCATCTGCCCATTCCCCCAACCTGTCCAAGTCATCCTGCATTCTCATAGCATCCCCCTCACAGTTCACACTGCCACCCAGCTTTGTGTCATTGCAAATTTGCTAATGTTACTTTGAATCCCTTCATTCAAATCATTGATGTATATTGTAAATAGCTGCGGTCCCAGCACCGAGCCTTGCGGTACCCCACTAGTCACTACCTGCCATTGTGAAAGGGACCTGTTAATCCCTACTCTTTGTTTCCTGTCTACCAACCAATTTTCTATCCATTTCAGCACTCTACCCCCAATACCATGTGCCCTACATTTGCCCACTAATCTCCTATGTGAGACATTATCAAATGCTTTCTAAAAGTCCAGGTACACTACATCCACTGGCACTCCCTTGTCCATTTTCCTAGTTACATCTTCAAAAAATTCCAGAAAATTAGTCAAGCATGATTTTCCCCTTCGTAAATCCATGCTGACTCGGACCGATCCTGTTACTGCTATCCAAATGTTCGGCTATCTCATCTTTTATAATTGACTCCAGCATCTTCCCCACAACCGGTCAAGCTAACTGGTCCATAATTCCCTGTTTTCTCTCTCCCGCCTTTCTTAAAAAGTGGGATAACATGAGCTACTCTCCAATCCACAGGAATTGATCCTGAGTCTATTGAATATTGGAAAATTATCACCAATGCATCCACGATTTCTAGAGCCACTTCAGGACCCTGGGATGCAGACCATCAGGCCCATGGGGATTTATCAGCCTTCAGTCCCATCAGTCTATCCAACACCATTTCCTGCCTAATGCGGATTTCCTTCATTTCCTCTGTCACCCCAGATCCTCTGGCTAGTACAATATCAGAAAGATTGTTTGTGTTCTCCATAGTGAAGACAGATCCAAAGTTCCTGTTCAACTCATCTGCCATTTCCTTGTTCCCCATGATAAATTCACCTTTTTCAGTCTTCAAGGGTCCAACTATGGTCTTAACTAATTTGTTCGACTTCGCATACCTAAAGAAGCTTTTACTATCGTGCTTTATATTCTTGGCTAGCTTACCATTGTACCTCATCTTTTCTTCCTGTATTGTCTTTTTGGTTATCTTCTGTTGTTCTTTAAACATTAGCCAATCCTCTTGCTTCCCGCTCATCTTTGCTACGTTGTACTTCTTCACTTTAATTTTTATACTGCCTCTGACATCCCTTGTCAGCCATGGTCATCCCTTTCTCCCCTTGGAATCTTTCTTCCTCCTAGGAATGAACTGATCCTGCACCTTCTGTATTATTCCTAGAAACACCTGCCATTTTTGTTCCACTGTCATCCCTGCTATCTTTCCAATCAACTTGGCCAGCTCCTCCCTCATGGCCCCATAGTCCCCTTTATTCAACTGCAACACTGACACCTCCGATCTACTCTTCTCCCTCTCCAATTGTAGATTAAACCTGACCATGTTATGGTCACTGCCTCCTAATGGCTCATTAACCTCGAGGTTCTTTATCAAATCCATTTCATTACATAACACTAAATCCAAAATTGCCTTCTCCCTGGTAGGCTCCAATACAAGCTGTTCAAAGAATCCATCACAAAGACACTCTACAAAGTCCCTTTCTTGGGGTCCAGTACCAACCTGATTTTCCCAGTCTACCCTCATGTCGAAATCTCCCATAACAACCACAGCATTACTTTCACTACATGCCAATTTCAACTCCTGATTCAACTTGTGCTCCATGTCCAGGCGACTGTTTGGGGGTCTGTAGATTAATCCCATTAGGGTCTTTTTACCCTTACAATTCCTTAGTTCTATCCATACTGACTCCACATCTCCTGTTTCAATGCCACCTCTTGCAGGTACTGAATTTCATTCCTCACCAACAGGGCAACCCTCTGCCTACCTGCCTGTCTTTTCGATAGGAGGTATACGCTTGAATATTCAGTTCCCAGCCCTGGCCGTCTTGCAGCCATGTCTCAGTAATTCCCACAACATCATACTTGCCAGTTTCTAACTGAGCCTCAAGCTCGTCCACTTTATTTCTGATACTTTGCGCATTCATATATAGCACTTTGACCTCCGGATTCACTTCCCCCCTCTCACCACGTGCAATTGGCCCTGACCTTACTCTGTTGTCCATTCTCGAGCTTTCCTTCCCATTAATTGGAGATTCTTTTGTAATTTTATTGTCTGTATGTTCTCCTGTGCTTTTTGCATTTAACTCATGGTTTCTTTCCGATTACTAGATTCAGCAATGCTGTTCATTTTATGGTTTATTTAAGGGTAACTAAAATGGCCTGTTGTATTATTTTCATATTTCTGCAAAGTGTATTTCGACATTTCATAAAATCACATACACTGTTTGTGCTCTGATGTCAGGAATAGTTGCCGTTAAATGCAGACACAAAGCACTGTAGTTGTTGGCTAACAAAAAAAAGATACAAGTGCTTGAGGAACTCAGCAGGTCTGGCAGCATCTTTGAACATGAATAAGTGATGTTTCTGGACAGAACCCTTTTTCAAACTGATTGTACTATGGAGGAGAACACTGGAAGAGAGGTGGGAGTGGGACAAAGCCATGGCAATTCACAAGTGGATACAGATGAATGGGATTTTGTTCATAGATAGGTGAACAAAGACTGAGATGGGAAGAAGACAAAGGATATGACAGGAAAAGGCATGAAATGTGAAGCATAGGAGAAATGGGTGCCCATCCAGGTGGGGCACAGGGAAGAGAGGAGAGAAAAAGAAATATCTGCAAGTCAGAGATCATTGATTTGTTCCCATGTGGAATGCTGCCCTCCAGCCATAACTGTTCATGGCATGACTCTAGAAAATGTGAACCAGTTCTTGTACCTTGTACTAAAGGCTGATGTTGATGATAAAATGTATTGACTTTGTATGCCAATATGCTCTTTGGTATTGAGGAAAAAGGTAATTGAAGATGAAGACGTAGGACTTGGCACAAAGGGGAAGAAATTATCACTGTCATCCTCATCATAGCACAGTGGTTTAGCTAGCAGAGCTGCTTCCTCATGGCTCTGTGACCCGGGATAATTTTGACTGATGTTTTCTGAGTGGAGTTTGCACATATTTCCCATGACCACAGGGTTTTATTGTGTGTCCTCTGATTTCCTCCCATATCACAAAGGCAAGTGGTTTGGTAGGTTGCAACCAGTGTTTGGGTGAAAGGTAATATCTGTGAGAGGTCGGGAGATAGTTGATGGGATTGTGGGTAAAATAAAAGGGGTTTAGTGTAGGTTGAGGGTCAGTGAAGAATTGTTTTTTCTGTGCTGTTGGACTGGATTACCTATAGTAGATAGATGCCTCAATGTACCGAAAATATATAATTGTTATGTGTTTGTGAAAGTCCCCAGACTCACTAGGAGGATAATTGAACTAACACCAGTGTCCTCATTCAGGCCAGCATTGAAGATGTAGTTACAGTCTTTTGGGCATGCCAGATTATTCTCAGGTCCAAGCTCGGTTAATGAAACAGACGCTGTTCAAAACTCTGTCATGGGAAGAAATTGTCAGGCAGACGGGAGAAGATTCAAGAATGTGTTTAGAGCCCCCTTGGTAGGGGTGGAGGAAGGGGGATACGATGGGGGACTTACAATATATTTGATGACTGTTCTAATTGGATTCCTAGGTTCCCAAAACATGGGGTTAGACACCAAAATTACTTGTCTATGATGAATGATGAAGTATTAATGGGCATTTTCATAGCTTGGCGGCCATATTGGTCGGCAATCTTGGATTTCACAATTATGTACTCACTGCACTATAATTTAAATAGTATAATTGAATAGTATAATTTGAATTCCTAGTACCCCAAAACATGGGGTTAGGCGCCAAAATTATTTGTCTGATGAATAATGGGTATTTTAAGGTTTTGTCGGACATCTTGGACGCCATCTTGAAGATTAGACCTTTCCAGTGGTCTGACTGGGTAGACCTTTTTGTATGTTATTAAGCACACCTGATGCTACAAAAAAATGTTGAAAAACCTTTTGTAGCAATTTTTTTGTGGTCAAACCACATATCCAACCGTCTAATAAATTATAGGAGTATGATTAGCCCATTTGGCCCATCAAGTCTATTCTGCCATTCACTCATGACTGGTGTATCTTTCCCTCTCAATCCTATTCTCCTGCTTTCTCTCCATAACCCCTGACTCCTTTACTGTTCAAAGGAGAAGGAGTAGGAAATGGTGCATCAAAGTTTCACCACCATGATGCCTGGATTAGAACACCACATTTATGAGTCTGTATACTGGATATGCTGAGTTTCTTTTCCCTGGAACAGGAATTTGAGCGGGTGTCCTTGTATAGGTCTATAGAATTATGAATTACATTAATAGGGTAGTATGATTGGAATATGGAATGTGAAGCCTGAAGTGGTAGTTGAGGCTAATATACTCATGACATAGAATAGTGACAGGCTTGGATAGAGTGTATGTGGAGAGGATGTTTCCACTAGTGGGAGTGTCTAGGACTATAGGTCATAGCCTCAGAATTAAAGGACGGTCTTTTAGGAAGTAGATGAGGAGGAATTTATTTAATCAGAGGGTGGTGAATCTGTGGAATTCTATGCCACAGAAGGCTGTGGAGGCAAATTCAGTGGATATATTTAAGGCAGAGATAGATAGATTCTTGATTAGTACTGGTGTCAAAGGTTATGGGGAGAAGGCAGGAGAATGGGGTTAGGAGGGAGAGAGATCAGCCATGATTGAATGGCGGAGTAGACTTGATGGGCCGAATGGCTTAATTCTACTCCTATCATAGAAGCATAGAAAATAGGTGCAGGAAACCTGGTGGTGGAGCCATTCAATATGATCAGCTAGACAGTTGCCAAGGCATGGAAGGTCACAGACTTAAAACAGGGAAATTAGTGTTAATAGGTGCAGCAGTCAGCATTGACATGGTAGGCCCAAGATCCTGTTTCTGTGGTCTTCGACTGATTCATTCAGATTGAGAATTTAGAATCAATAAATTGGGTGCACATAGAAGCCATATGTAAATGGCAGAAGATATGCATCTCCTCATCCGCCTGCCCCATTTGTCGAAGAATCTGTGGGTCTCACATTAGCCTTGGTCTTTACCTCAGAACACACAAAATTGGTAGAATCAACAAATTCTTACTAATAATCCTGCTTTAGAAGAAGACATTTAAATATAAGATCAATTTAAGAGAAGTTTAGATTGTGCCAGAAGCAATATCTGAGTGTGTTTCAGCAGATAAAAAAATATCTAACTCTTTAATAAATGTTTATGAATACATTTTAGTGTTTCTCCCCTGTAAAACATAAATAGTAAAAAAAAATTTGCAAGGTGTCTTGGGTTTTAAGCACTTAAAATCATATAACGCTACTGCCACCAGTTTGTATTGTATTCCTGAAAAAAAAATCATTTAACCTAAACAATATTGAAAATGTGCATAAAAGACAGAAAATAGTGATTTTTAAGAGAAAATTTACAAATGGTTTTCAATGAGGTTTGTGAGATGCTCATTGTTGAAACTGCATATAACAAACCATCAGAGATAAAATAAATAGGATAGAAATGGGAATAAGAACAGACATTTGGGCTATCTTGCTACCACACCTTTTACAGAGATCATATTATGGACTCGACTTTGGTAATTAACCTTGTAGATTGGCCATTCCAATTAGAGGGTTTATTGGTAGTTATCCCCGCCTAGTGCATGATTTATAATATTGGGAACTCGCCCACAGAAAACAGTAGATGCAGCAGCCTGGACATGTACTATACTTCATATCAAATTACTGTGGAATTCATGAAATATGTTTATACCTTTAATTGTGTACGAGTCTGGTAATTACATGGTGTCAGAAGTGGGATTCGACTGCACGATGTAAAACATCAGGTTTCTTGTTTGGTCGTCTACCGTGCACTTTAAATCAGCCTTTCCAAGTGGGTGCAGAACCTCACCCCCGTAAGCATGAAGCTTGGAGGAGTCCTGTTGCATTCGTTCAGTGCTGCGGATTTTGTTTGTTCCAAATCCAAAGACTTCATTTCTGGTAAAACAGTCAGGGTTGAAACTGACCATCAGCCACTGGTCACTATTCTGAATAAGCCCATCCACGCTGCCCCGGCACGCCTGCAATGCATGATGATGCAGCTGCAGCGTTTTGACTTCCGCATTATCTACAAGAAAGGTAAAGAGAAGCACATAGCAGACACGCTTTCCAGAGCACCTCGCACAACCAGCGAACACCACACCATCGAACAGGACGAATTCTCGGTCCTGAAGGTCACGTTTGTGCCTACGGATCGTTTACGCCGCCTTGCCGAACACACGGCTGTGGACAAGACTTTACAATTGCTGTCTAGCATCATACTGCACGGTTGGCTCCACAGACAGTCAAACACCCCGATCTAAATACGACCCACTTCCTGGTTTGTGACGAATTAGTGCTACAGGACAGAATAATTGTCAAAGGCCACAAAGCAGTGGTCCCTTCCGCACTACGGGGCGAGTACTACGACGACATCCACAGAGGCCACCCTCCAACGGGCCCAAAGCATGTTCTATTGGCCTGGGATGACAATATACATAGGTGAAAAGACTGAAACGTGCGCTATCTGCAACAGCCTAGCGCCACACCAGCAAAAGCAGCCTCTTCTGCCTCAACCAGCTCCCCCCCTCCAGTGGTCTTTGTTAGTCGGAAATGAGCAAAATCGTGTGTGGGAGAGGATCGCAGAGACGGCTGTGATAGGAGAGCAAGCATGGTAAGGAAGAGCTGCTATTGGCTGAAAATGACTCCGCGAGTGATTCTGCTCAGTTTAGTTCAGTGATACAGGCCCTTTGACCCACCGAGTCCAGGCTGACCAATGATCACACATACACCAGTTCTATCGTACACCTTGGGGACAATTTACAGAAGCCAATTAACCTACAGACCTGCACGTCTTTGAAATATGGGAGGAAACTGGAGCACCTGGAGAAAACTCACAGGGAGCATGTACAAACTTCGTACAGACAGCATCTGTAGGATCGAACCCAGGTCTTTGGTGCTGTAAGGCATCAACTCTACCCCTGCACCACTGTGCTCAGTTTACCCAGCTCTGCATGGCTCAGTCTCCCAAACATTCATTTGTTGTCCATAAGTTGGATGCTCATAACTTGGGAAAAATCATTTAACTCCATGAGTTTTGATTATCATTTACTAAGATATGAATTATTTTGGATGCACTTCATTTACCCGCCACTTTCCTATATCTGTAAGTATCTTGGTTAACAAAAATCTATCAACATATTTAAAATAGTTGTTTTTTGCACTTGTTATTTCGAAGCATCAACCATCTTTTAGGTGTGTAGCAGATTTTTCTAAATGGACTTCTGTAGGCCTTGCTTGAATATTTGAATTTAAAGAGTCCCCAGTAGTTGATTCTGTTATCAGTGGGTATCATTTGTCTTTATACCCATTAATTCCCTTAATATTTTGAAAACGTTTTTCAAATTGCCCCTTCTAAATTTCAGGGAATACAATCCTACATTGTACAGCACAAATACAGAATTCTACAGATGCTGGAAAGCAGAAAATGTTGGCAATAATCAGCAGGTAAGACAGCATCTGTAGACCTGGAATTAATATTTCAGGTAAATGAACTTTCATCTGAATTGGAAAAAGTTCAAAATGAAATAGTGTTAAACAAATAACTACAGAGAAATGAGTTTGGAGAAAGGAATGCCAAGCAAGGCCTGGGAAATGATAACGGTAGGAGAGATTAAAAAAGCAAAAACAGTGCATGACAAATGTGGATGGAAATGAAATGAGGAAAGAAACAGAAAATTAATTTAGAGGTGGGCTCACTGCGTATTTCAGAATCTTAATGTGAAACTTTTAAATTCATGGTTGAGTCCAGGAGTTTGTAACACACCATTTTGTAAAATGAGATGTTGTTCCTCAAGCATCATTCTAGTAATATGGGAGACTGAAAACAGGAAGATTACGGTTGAAAATTCATACTAATGCAATCAATGAAGGTGTTCTGCCAAAGTTTATTTGTTGGCAAGGGAACATGAGCAACAAGTAAAACGCAGTCGAATGTGCAAAGGAAGTTGCCGTGTCACATGCAATAATTTGTGAAGAGTCAGAATGTTGCAAATGGAAAAAAAGCAAGTATTACATAACATGCCCTAGTTATTAAGGAACTATGTGAAATAGATAAATATACGAGCACCCCCCCCCCCGTACTCGGACCCTGAAGCCTGCGGCCAGGAGCCGCCAACAGGAGCGTTTGGGAATCAGCCCCTCCTCCCCTTTCCCCCCCACTCTCTCCCCCCACCTCTCTGCCCCTCTCTCTGTCTCTGCCCTCTCTCTCCACCCCCCTCCTTCTCTAGATGAGCCTGCGAGTTGGGGGCTATGCGTCAATGGATATGACGGGGACGGGGTAAAAGGAGCCAATGAATAATATTAATATAATATTAAGGGGGGTGGTTAGTGTGTGTGTGGAAGAGGAGTGGTTAGTGTGTGTGTGTGTGTGTGTGTGTGGGGTGGTTAGTGTTTGTATGACTCCGCAGGCCACCGCCCCCGCCCCCCTCGCAACACGCGTAGAGGGGACGGGACCTAACGGGTCCCACTTGGTCTAGTATACATTAAAATTAGGTCGGGCTGTTACATCAGCATTTCATCATTTGCAAGAAAAGATTTTGCAAAAGATTTTGTATTATAAAAAATTACTCTTTGTCAATAATTCATACTTTATTTAAAAAAAGTAATCTATTATTTGCAATCAATAAACTATTGACAAAATGTATTCACATTTATAGACAAGTTTTCTTGATTCATTAAGTTAATTTTTGTTATGGTGCTGTAATGTTGGTTTTGCTGTATTGAGCTATGTTAATGTAGTTCAAACAATTAATTGTTTTCAACATGATGCAGGTCTGGACTCTTGTGGTTGGATATGTATTGGCAGTTTCATTTAAGTGGAATACGAAAACCGAACGTTTTCTCAAAACAATCTCTGTTCCAGTTTGGACAGTGCTTCTCTTTTACTTGGGTAAGGATTTTTACATCTTAAAATTTACAAGTGGAGACTCCTTCAATCTCAATCCAAATTTAACCAAGTAATTCTTGAGTGTGAATGATGGGGGAAATGGGAAGAATTATTAATCTTTGTCACCTCTGGAGGAAGATTGTGCAGGAAGTTGCATATTTTTTTGAAAATTCCGAAAGTTACAAATTTAAGTATAGATCCACCACTGATTTTCCAGCACCCTTGGCTTCAGGGTTTTTCTGAATTATCCCTTTGCCAGACTAACAGATGTCACAACCTCCAAGAGGAGTCCAACAGTATTGGAATAATCTGCCCAGGCAGACGAGGAGCTGAGATATCGGCCCACAAAGTCGTCCTCGGAAGTCGGCTATGCAGAAGATCTACCTGCTCTGTGTGGTCCAAAATTCTAGAGCCCCAGCCGTAGGTGGCAAATTCAACCTGCCGATTGGTACGAAGACCCGATGAGGTTGAGATCGCTGCCTCACCTGGCCTAGGTGCCACATTTTCTGGGCGGACATCCGGGGTAATTTCAAGTGCACTCTGGTAATTTTGTCCTGATTAAAGGAGATGCCGGACCAGCAGATGCTGGAAAATTGGTGGTGTACCTGTACCTCAGAAACGTTTAAGTATTGTAGGATAAATGTCATCTCGTCAGAATTAACTTTATGATGAAATCCAGTTTTAGGAAATCTATTGTACAATGATCTGTTAGCATTTCTTGAATTATACTTATGGATTGTTACAAATAGCTAAAAACAATATAAAAATAATGTTAAAAACTCAATAATAAAAGTACCATTTGCCTTTTGTTTGTTTTGCACATGTTAACTATGTGCTTCATCACTGCTCTACAGCAACATTCTGTAGTGCAAGTCTAATCCAAATACTATCCATCACTTCAGATTTGTTCTTAATTGAGGTGTGATGCACCGTGACACATTATGCTTTTTTAGAAATAATCATGAAATTTTAAATGTGATTTTCTATATATTTCAAACGACGTACTTTCAATATTGCTTATTTATTCTTTGGTTTCACAGTATATTTCCTTGACCTCAACTGCTGTATCTATTTAAAAGAATTCTATAAACTTAACAAACTTATTATTGTTTCTAAATCATTGCAGTAGATAAGAACATGAGCCCAAGGACTGGGCATATTTTCCAGAGACTAATGTAATTGTATTCACAAGAAGTGTATTCTCAATTCTAATTAAATGTGTTATCTTGTTTCACACCCTTCCAAGATTTTCTACTGATATTTTAATTAGTCTTGTAGGATTTACATAATGAAAGCCTTTTAACCATATAACCATATAACAATTACAGCACGGAAACAGGCCATCTCGGCCCTTCAAGTCCGTGCCGAACAACTTTTTTCTCTTAGTCCCACCTGCCTGCACTCATACCATAACCCTCCATAACCTTCTCATCCATATGCCTATCCAATTTATTTTTAAATGATACCAACGAACCTGCCGCCACCACTTCCACTGGAAGCTCATTCCACACCGCTACCACTCTCTGAGTAAAGAAGTTCCCCCTCATGTTACCCCTAAACCTCTGTCCCTTAATTCTAAAGTCATGTCCTCGTGTTTGAATCTTCCCTATTCTCAAAGGGAAAAGCTTGTCCACATTAACTCTGTCTATCCCTCTCATCATTTTAAAGACCTCTATCAAGTCCCCCCTTAACCTTCTGTGCTCCAGAGAATAAAGCCCTAACTTATTTAACCTATCTCTGTAACTTAGCTGTTGAAACCCAGGCAACATTCTAGTAAATCTCCTCTGTACCCTCTCTATTTTGTTGACATCCTTCCTATAATTGGGTGACCAAAACTGCACACCAAACTCCAGATTTGGTCTCACCAACGCCTTGTACAATTTTAACATTACATCCCAGCTTCTATACTCAATGCTCTGATTTATAAAGGCTAGCATACCAAAAGCTTTCTTTACCACCCTATCTATATGAGATTCCACCTTCAAGGAACTATGCACGGTTATTCCCAGATCCCTCTGTTCAACTGTATTCTTCAATTCCCTACCGTTTACCATGTACGTCCTAGTTTGATTTGTCCTGCCAAGGTGTAGCACCTCACATTTATCAGCATTAAACTCCATCTGCCATCTTTCAGCCCATTTTTCCAACTGGCCTAAATCACTCTGCAGACTTTGGAAATCCTCTTCATTATCCACAACACCCCCTATCTTGGTATCATCTGCATACTTACTAATCCAATTTACCACCCCTTCATCCAGATCATTGATGTACATGACAAACAACAAAGGACCCAACACAGATCCCTGAGGCACCCCACTAGTCACCTGCCTCCAACCCGACAAACAGCCATCCACCATTACTCTCTGGCTTCTCCCATTCAGCCACTGTTGAATCCATCTTGCTATTCCTGCATTTATACCCAACAGTTGAACCTTCTTAACCAACCTTCCATGAGGAACCTTGTCAAAGGCCTTACTGAAGTCCATATAGACAACATCCACTGCTTTACCCTCGTCAATTTCCCTAGTAACCTCTTCAAAAAATTCAAGAAGATTAGTCAAACATGACCTTCCAGGCATAAATCCATGTTGACTGTTCCTAATTAGACCCTCTTTATCCAGATACTTATATATATTATCTCTAAGTATCTTTTCCATTAATTTGCCCACCACTGAAGTCAAACTAACCGGTCTATAATTGCTAGGTTTACTTTTAGAGCCCTTTTTAAACAATGGAACAACATGCGCAGTACGCCAATCCTCGGGGACTATTCCCGTTTCTAATGACATTTGAAATATTTCTGTCATAGCCCCGGCTATTTCTACACTAACTTCCCTCAATGTCCTAGGGAATATCCTGTCAGGACCTGGAGACTTATCCACTTTTATATTTTTCAAAAGTGCCAGTACTTCTTTTACTTTGAAACTCATAGTATCCATAGCTACTCTACTAGTTTCCCTTACCTCACATAATTCAATATCCTTCTCCTTGGTGAATACCGAAGAAAAGAAATTGTTCAATATCTCCCCCATCTCTTTTGGCTCTGCAGATAGCTGTCCACTCGGTCTCTCCAATGGACCAATTTTATCCCTTGTTATCCTTTTGCTATTAATATAGCTGTAGAAACCCTTTGGATTTACTTTCACCTTACTTGCCAAAGCAACCTCATATCTTCTTTTAGCTTTTCTAATTTCTTTCTTAAGATTCTTTTTACATTCCTTATACTCCTCAAGCACCTCATTTGCTTCATGCTGCTTATAATTATTGTAGATCTCCCTCTTTTTCCGAACAAGATGTCCAATTTCCCTTGAAAACCAGGGCTCTTTCCAATTTTTACTGGTTCCTTTCAACCGAACAGGAACATAAAGATTTTGTACTCTTAAAATTTCCCCTTTAAATGTCCTCCATTTCTCCTCTACATCTTTCCCATAAAACAAAATGTCCCAGTTCACTCCTTTTAAATCATCTCGCATCTCGTTAAAGTTAGCCTTTCTCCAATCAAAAATCTCAACCCTAGGCCCAGTTCTGTCCTTCTCCATAATTATATTGAAACTAATGGTATTGTGATCACTGGACCCGAAGTGCTCCCCTACGCATACCTCCGCCACCTGTCCCGTCTCATTTCCTAACAGGAGGTCCAGCACTGCCCCTCCTCTAGTAGGCACCTCTATGTATTGCTGCAAAAAACTATCCTGCACACATTTTACAAACTCCAAACCATCCAGCCCATTTACAGAATGTGTTTCCCAGTCTATGTGTGGAAAGTTGAAATCTCCCAAAATCACTACCTTGTGCTTACTACTAATATCTGCTATCTCTTTACATATTTGCTCTTCCAATTCTCGTTCCCCATTTGGCGGTCTATAATATACCCCTATAAGTGTTGCTACACCTTTCCCACTTCTAAGTTCCACCCAAATAGCCTCCCTAGATGAGCCCTCCAATCTATCCTGCCAAAGCACTGCTGTAATATCTTCCCTGACTAGCAATGCAACACCTCCACCTCTTGCCCCTCCAATTCTATCACACCTGAAGCAACGAAATCCTGGAATATTTATTTTCCAATCACAGCCCTCCTGCAACCATGTTTCACTGATCGCCACAACATCATACTTCCAGGTGTCTATCCAGACTCTAAGCTCATCCACCTTTCTGACAATGCTCCTAGCATTAAAATATGCACATTTAAGAAACCCCCCATCTCTTGTTCTCCAATGTAGAAACCCCCCATCTCTTGTTCTTTTGTAAGGCCCCATGTGAAAAACTAAATGTTCAAATGAGTGATAATTATGATGGGTTTTGTGAGTCTAAGAAAACAAATTTGTTTCTAATTTCCTTATATTCTTGAATCCATAGTGAATGTTCAAGTTAATTTATTAATAATTTTTCCTTGCAGCATCAATTGCTGGAGCTTGGCGAATTCCAGTTTTTGTGGTGATTGTCATCCTACTCATAATGGGGGCATTTCAGGAAGGGACAGGAAATGGCACTGGTGAGTTGATGCTCATTAACACCTTGTCATGCAAAGTGGCTTGTATTTAAATTTATAAATAACCATTATATATACGTTAAAATACGTCATTAAGGTTGTTAACCAATACTGAGCTTATTTCTAATTTAGTTTAGAGAAAAGGCCCACTTTCATATCCAGTCCATCACATTGCAGGCAATTAACAGCAAAGCCATCACAAAGCCAATTAACTTACAAACTTGCAAGTCTTTGGGATGTGGGAAGAGGCCACGTGGTAACAGGGAGCACGTATAAACTGCACACAGGCTGCACCCGAGGTTAGAATGGAGCTTGGGTCTCTGGCGCTGGATGGTAGCAGCTCAACCAGATGCTTCACTGTGCCACCTTTTGTTTTGTTTGTTAACATAATAGTATGTTCCATGGCTTTGCTGGTGATGAAGCAAAGGATGGCCTGTTCTTTATTTGTAATGGTAGTTTTGCTCATGATGAACAAAATATCTGGATGATTGATTTTCCATGTGAATAAGTTAAATTGCATTTTTATTTGAAGTTCCCTATTATCTATTGAATAAGTATCAAGAGTTGTTATCAAATAAAAATGCAATTTAACTTATTAATTTATGGTAAATCTGTGACCCAGATGTTTTAAAAACACAATTCTTTCCCTCTGTAACTCCCTGGTCAATTTGTCCCTTCCCACCCAAACCATCACTTCTCGAGGCACTTTCCCTTGCAACCGCAGCAAATGCTACACTTGTCGCTTTACCTTCCCCCTTGACTCCATTCAAGGACCCAAGCAGTCTTTCCAGGTGCGGCAGAGGTTCACCTGTACCTCCACCAACCTCATCTATTGCATCCGCTGGTCTAGGTGACAGCTGCTCTACATTGGTGAGACCAGGCGTAGGCTTGGCGATCGCTTCGCCCAATACCTCCACTCGGTTGGTATTAACCTACCTGATTTCCCGGTGGCTCAGCACTTCAACTCCCCCTCCCATTCCGAATCCGACCTTTCTGTCCTGGGCCTCCTCCATGGCCAGAGTGAAGACCACCGTAAATTGGAGGAGCAGCACCTCATCAGTCTGAAGAAGGGTCTCGACCCGAAACGTTGCCTATTTCCTTCGCCTCACCCGCTGAGTTTCTCCTGCATTTTTGTCTATCTTCGATTTTCCGGCATCTGCAGTTCCTTCTAAAACAATTCCCTCCTTTATCCTTGTAACAAGTAATATTCTTGAGTATGTATTTAAATGTTAGTTTCAGTTTTGAAACTAAGAATGTATAGCAGATGATGTGTATAATTAAATTATTTGAAGTCAGCTATAATATTTTGTGGGATCATTACAGGAGGCCAAAGGCAAGATGTTAGAATGCTTTTGGGATACAGAATTAAAATGAGAGATTATGGGATACTCCATGTCACCGCTACAGACTGGATAGAGCTATTCTGCAGTATGGTCACTCAATCTGTGTTTTATTGCTCCAAAGTAAAGGAACTCACAACATGGATACTTAATATGGTGCACCATTTTTGAAGAAGAGCGAATTGCTACTTCACTGGAAGGGTAGTCTGTGTCACGTGATGGTAGGAAGGGAACAGTAACAGGTGTAGTATCTCCAATGGTTATATGGGAAGCGGTTGTTAGTAGGTATGGGAGAGAAAGCCAGAGAGTTACTGAGGAGATGGTTCCTTTGGCAATCTGAAATGAGAGGAGCAAAAACAAGGGCTGCTGTTGGTGGCATCTTGTTGAAAGTGACGAAGATAACACAGAATAATCTCTTTGATTCGGAAGGCTGGTTGGCTGAAAGGCGAGGACTATAGACGTCCAGAAAATGGAGCAAATTGTAAAAAAAATATATATTCAATGGGAGCAGAATGTTTATCAGATACATCAGAAAAGCTGATATGCTGCTTTTTAAAGTTTGGAATACGCACATCTTTTTACATAGATAAGTATACGTCTGGCCCTTTCTCGCTTCAGTTTTTGATTGTCATGTTTTACTGAACTGGTATGAATAATCATCGGCTTAATTTTAAATTTGTGATCATTTGTGATCAAAAATGATCTACATTTTTGTGATCATTTGTGTTTTTAAACATTATATCAGATTGATAATTTTAAAAGTGAAGTGCTTCAAAAGAAGCAATCAGCAAAATGGGCATCACGCATGAATTGCAAAGGGTTGGATGTTGTTGGTCCCCTTTTCATAAACGTGTGTAGGAAGGAACTGCTGATGCTGGTTTAAACCGAAGATAGACACAAAAAGCTGGAGTATCTCAGTGGGATAGGCAGCATCACTGGAGAAAAGGAATGGGTGACTTTTCGGGTCGAGACTCTTCTTCAGACTGAAAGTCACGGAAAAGGGAAACAAGATATATAGAAGATGATGTAGAGGGATAAAGAACAATGAATTAAAGATATGCAAAAAAGTAACAATGATAAAGGGAACAGGCCATTGTTAACTGTTTGAACCCAGTCTGAAGAAGGGTCTCAACCTGAAACGTCACCCATTCCTTTTCTCAAGAGATGCTGCCTGTGCCACCGAGTTACTCCAACTTTTTGTGTCTATCTTCAGTTTAAACCAGCATCTCAAGTTCAAATTCAAGTCACATTTATTGCCACATGCACCAATTGGTACAGTGAGATTTGAGTTACCATACAGCCATACAAATAAAAGGAACACAATACACGATAGAATTTAACATGAACATCCGCACATAGCAGAATCAACGTTTCCCACGGAGGAGGGGAGATGAGGAGGGAGAGGGAGAAGGGGGGAGGTGGAGGGGGAGAGGGAGAGGCGGGGGAGAGAGGGAGGGGGGGGAGAGAGGGAGAGGGGGGGAGAGAGGGAGAGAGGGAGAGAGAGAGAGAAAAAAATGGCTGCAGTCCATGCTCCTCCAATTTCCATTTAGCCTCACTCTGACAATGAGGGACACCGAGGACAGAAAGGTCAGTGTGGGAATGGGAAGGATAATTAAAGCATTTAGCAACCGGGAGATCAGGTAGGTTCAGGCGGACTGAGTGAAGCTGTTCAGTGAAACAATCACCTAGTGTGCGTTTGGTGTCGCCGATGTATATGATTCCACATCTTCAACAACGGATTCAGTACATGAGGTTGGATGAGGTGCAAGTGAACCTCTGCCTAACCTGAAAGGACTGTTGGGGGTCCTTGGACAGAGTCGAGGGAGAACATTTTGGAGGATTATGTGTTGTATGCGGCGGCTGATGGGGTGAAAGGTAAGGACCAGGGGAACTCTCTGTTGCGACGAGGGGAAGCAAGGGCGGAGCTGCGGGGTACCGAGGAGACGTGTAATGGCCTCCTCATCTATGATGGGAGAGGGGAACCCCCATTCCCTAAAGAATTAGGAGATCTCAGATTTCCTGGTATGGAACACCTCATTTTGGACGCAGATACGCCGTAGACGGAGGAATTGGGAGTAGGGGATAGGTTATTTGTGGGAAGAAGTGTAGTCGAGATAGTTGTGGGAGTTTATGGGTTTGTAATAGACATCAGGCTATTTCCTGTGATGGAGACTGTGATATCAAGAAAGAGGAGGGAGGTGTTGGAGATGGTCCAAGTAAATTTGAGTGCAGGATGGAAATTTGTGGTGAAGTTGATGAAGTCCATGAGTTCTGCATGGGTGCAGGAGGTAGCACCGATGCAGTCGTCAATGTAGTAGAGATCGAGTTTGTGGATGGGGCCAGTGTATGCCTGGAACAGGGATTGTTCAGGGTACCCTACAAAGAGGCAGCCATAGCTGGGGCCCATGAGGGTGCCCATAGCTACGCCTTGGACTTGGAGGAAGTGGGAAGAGTCAGTATAAGAAGTCGAAGGAGTCGTTAAGTGTGAAGACTTGCTCTGCTAGGCGGAGTATAGTGTTGGTTGGAGGAAATTGGATGGTTCAGTGGCCGAGGAAGAACTATCGACCTCTGATCTTTATCTCTCTACATCATCTTCTATATCACTCGTTTCCCTTTCCCGTGACTTCAGTCTGAAGAAGGGTCTCAACCCAAAACGTAATCCATTCCTTCTCTCCAGCGATGCTGCCTATCCCGCTGAGTTACTCCAGATTTTTGTTTCCCTTTTCATGAACATTATGTTTTGCATGATTTCAAATAGAAATTATCACAAAAACGATTACCTCGGGTTAAATCAATCTACATTTGCCTAGCACTAGAAAGAGCTTTGTAATTCTTTTCTCGGGTATTTAAGAACAAAACAAAACGATGCTGGATATCTGACATATAAGGAACCCCAGAAAATGTGTTTGTATTCAACAGATCAGGTAGTATCTGTGGAGAGAGAAACAAGTAAATATATTTGGCTGATAATCTTTAATCAGAATATTCTAAAGAGGGATGAGTGACATGAAAGGTTTAAGGGCCTGTCCTACCAGCATCCGATTCCATGCGATGAGCGCGATTAAACTAGAAGTGGGGGCCGCGCGGAGGTCGGGTGTTCCATGGACAGGGCCGTTCCCACCAGCATGCGCCTGCGTGCGGCAAGCGCGACTAAACCAGCAGTAGGGGCCGCGCGGAGGTCGGGTGAGTGGCGCAACGAGGCGCAAAGTGAGGCGAACTTGGAGCGAAGTCTAAAGGTAAGTTCGCCAGGACAGAGAGGGACACACGGAGAGGGGCACAGAGGCACACACAGAGAGGGCCACGGAGCCACACACACAGAGGGTCACGGAGGCACCTACAGAGAGGGTCACGGTGGCACGACGTCGAGGCGGTGTGTAATGCGCCGAGACGAATGCGAGCCGACAAGCCGTTGCTGCGCGGAATTTTTGAACATAGTCAGTTTTTCGGAGCCCCGCGCGATGTCGGGACAAACTCCGCACAATTCCGCACGGCTCCGGCGATCGAAGTGGGACCGGCCCCGCGACGCTAGACGGCTCAAGCGACCACGTTAGGTTGCGCTCATCACATAGATTTGTATGCTGGTGGGACAGGCCCTTTACTCTTTTCACAAATGTTTCCAACCCTGCCAATTGTATACAGCAATTGCTTTTATTCTGTTCTTCATATGGTCTTATTTTAACTAACTCATGCAACTTAACATTTTCAAATGTTTTTAATGGATGTTGTTCAGGTTTGTGAAGAGAGCATGACTGGGGTGTGAATGTTCGTTGAGAGAATGACTGGGGTGTGAGTGTTCGTCGGATGCTTTCTCAAGGCAACACGTTGTAAATGTAGTTGATGGGGGAGGGGTGGGGGGGACTGATATGATTGTGTTCACAACTTTCTGCAATTTCTTGCGGTCTTGGGCAGAACAGTTGCCATACCATGCTGTGACGTATCAAGAGGAATTTCATGATTAGGACTTAATTCCACACTGCTACCTCAATTCCTCGTGTATTGGTGGAGAACCAGCTGCTACATAGGACTCCTCATTGATGACAGGACCATCCAACCTATAAACTGGCTTTCTAGATTCAGCTGATGTAAACTCTGGGGAGTATGGAATGAGGGAGGTGATTATTGTTGGTGGCCCTCGTAGCAGTGACATCTAGACCATTAAGATGATCTCTGATGTTTTTAAAAGTAGAATCGGAATGCGAAGATAGGGTGTATTTGTTTATTTCGAAAATCTACACACAGATAGAAAATTTCTTAGTGTCCTAAATTTTACATCAGTCTCTCTACGGCCTGTAAGGGCACAGAAAGCTACAGTTGCTGATTTTCTTTCATAACTTGCAGAATGTACTCAGTCTTGTTTCCAATGATGTGTTATGTTCAGGTTGGCTTCTGATTTGTTCCTTGTGTCATGCAGGTTTGGAGCTGTTTGGTCAGATGTTTCAAATTGTTAAAAGTACCATGAATATGACAGTATCCATGACAGGATTCTCGTCTCAAGAGGACCATCCAGCAAAAGTATTATCAGGTGATTTACTATACTCGGCATGTTTGAAATGTAGAAAGAAAATGTGACAAGTTGCAGCATAATTTCTTCCCCATCTGAGTAAGCGTCGTTCTTCCTTTTGGCCCATAAGTTTCTAAACCTTTCCTATCCATGTACCTGTTCAAATATCTTTTAAAGGTAGACACAAAATGCTGAAGTAACTCAGCGAGACAGGCTGCATCTCTGGAGAGAAAGAATGGGTGACCTTTCGAGTCGAGACCCTTCTTCAGACTGATCAGACTTACATCAGTCTGAAGAAGTGTCTTGGCCCAAAAGATGCTACCAGCCCCGCTGAGTTACTCCAGCATTTTGTGTCTACCTTCGATTTTAACCAGCATCTCCAGTTCTCTCCTAAATGTCTTTTAAAGGTTATTTTGCCTGCCTCAACAACTTCCTCTACCATCCTCCAAATGCCCACCACCCTCTGTATGAAAATATTGCCCCACAAACACATTTCTCTCTCGCCTTTATTTCCTCTGGTTCTTGATTCATTTAACCTTTAAAAAAGATTATGTGCATTCAATCTATCTATTCTTGGCTATATCCTCATAAATTTTCTCTGTGCTCTTTACAGCTTAATGACATCTTTCCTATGCTTGAGTGACCTAGACTGAACACAATATTCTAAATGAGTCCTCACCAACATCTTGTACAGATATAATATAATGTTCTAACCTCTATATTCTGTAACCTGAATGATGAAAGTTAGCAGGCCAAAAGCCACCTTCACCACCCCATCTATTTATGGTGCTACTTTCATGGAACTATGTACTAGTATTCCAAGACCCTCATTTGTATTTCAACAGTCCTCAGGGGCTTACCATTCATTATGAAGATCCTGTCCTGGTTTGACTTACCAAAATGCCACACCTCACACTTATCTGAATTAAACTCCATGTGCCATTCCTCGGCTCACTTCCCCATCTGATCATGATCCTGCTGTAATTCTTGATAATCATCTTCACTGTCAATGAAACCATCTATTTTTGTGCCAATGCAAATATGCCTTGTACATTCTCATCCAAAACATTGATAAAGATGACAAACAGCAATAGTAAGTAAGTAATTTTTATTTATATAGCACATTTAAATCAATTCACGTTGAAATCAAAGTGCTGTACATAGAAGAAATTGGGTTTCCAGACATACATACAAAAAAAAAGACACAACACACTATAGAATTTAACATGAACGTCCCCCCACAGCAGAATCAAAATTTTCCACTGTGAGGGAAGGCAGTAAAAAGTTCAGTCCTCTTCCACTATGTTTACCCGTGGTCAGGGCCTATTTGAGGCCTCCGCAGTCACAGCAGCGGAGGCCCGATGTTTCAGGCCCTCTCGCCTGAATGGCAATGAGCCCAGCACCAATCCCTGAGGCAGACCACTAGTCACAATCCAAGAAACAACCTTCCATGACCACCCTCTCCTTCCTACCATGAAGTCAATTCTGTATCCAGGCTGCTTGCTCTCCCTAGATCCCAGGCGATCTAATATTCCAGACTAGCCTACCATGCGGAACTTTATCAAAGGTCTTGCTAAAGTCCATATAGACTACATCTGCGGCCTTCCCCTATCAACCTTCTTGGTTACTTCTTCAAAAAACGGAATTGAATTTGTGAGACACCATCTCCCACACACAAAACCATGCTGACTCTTCCAAATCAACACCTTATCTTTACATTTGCATGCATCTCTTATTCTTCAGAATCCACTTCAGTAACTTTGCTACCAGATATGCAAGTCTCAGTGGTCTGTATTTCCCAGGTTTATATTTTTGCAGCCTATCTTAAATATTGACATAACATTAGCCACCCTCTGGTCTTTTGGCACATCTCGATGTCTAACAATGATTCGTCTATCTCAGCCAGGACTTCTGTAATAACTTCTCTAGCTTCCTACAGTGCCCTTGCATCTGATCAGAACGAGCAGGTTTATCTACCTTCCTATGCCTTAGGATGTGACTCCTCCTCGACTGTAATACAAATTGTCATCAAATTAATCTCCATTAATTTTCCCTTGTTCTCTAATCTTCATTGGTAAAAAAAGAGAGAAATTCATTGAGGACCTTGTCCATCTTCTGCAATTCTACACATAGATGACCACCATGGTTTCTGCGGGTTTGTTTTCCCCTCTCAATTTACCGTATTACTCTTAATATACTTAGAAAATCTCTTTGGATTCTCCTTAATCCTATTTGCCAAAGCTATCTCATTCCCCCTTTATGCACTTTTGATTCCCTTTTTGAGTATGCCCCTCCATCACCAATAATCCTTCTACAATACCCTTGATCCCAGCGGCCCATACCTGATCCAGACCTCCTTTTTCCAAACTTGAGCCACAATTTCTCTCCTCATCCTGTGTTCCTGCCTTGTATTTCATTCAACCAGGAACATGCATACCTTGAACTCTCACTATAACATTTTTAAAAGCATCCCACTTTCTGGACATCCATGTGACTACAAGCCACCTGGTCCAAACAACGTTTGTACGTTCCTGTCTAATACCATTAAAGCTAGCCTTGCAACAATTTAGCACTTTAACTTGTAATAACTATTGTTTGATGACATTCATTAGAGCAGGTAGTTTTATTTAGTCACTTTCAACGGTTAGCATATCTCTCAATATTTATATGTTTGGATAAGATGAACTTTTGTGGGAATGCATCAATTGATCCTGGGAACTGCAGTAAAAAACTTCTCTCTCCTGGAAATGTATCTAGTATTTAACTTAACTGTCATCCACTTGAAGGCCTAGCATTACTCATTTACTTTTATTCCAATTTGCCTGGCCCAACTGCCTAAAATTAGTGTTCATCATATTGTGTTCAAATTTGTTTTTCTGTGTCTCTTTATAAGCTTCTATAAACTAGTCGTATTCGGTTCCCCAAATGTTTTCCAATTGAAATAATCCAGCATTGATATCTTCCTCAATGAGTTGGAAATTTACAGATCGAGTCATACAAATTTCAGGAATTCCTCTATTAATTATCCAATGTATGTTTATTTTCCCCAGTCAGTAGTAGAATAATCTAAGTCTCCCATTATCATTGCAATTTACTTGCAAGTTTGTTTTCCCCACCTTGCTATTAATCGATGAGTGTGCACCCATAAACATAATAGCTGCTGTGTTGTCGTTTAAATCTAACCAATTAAATGCTATATTTGAAACTTCCAAGTGCTATACTTGAACCTTCCATCATCTCTTTGATCTTATCATACTTTTTCTGAATGCATTGTTGCCATGGATATCCTTGTCACTGTTACCGTATCATGATCCCATTGTTATTTAAGTCTGCAGCTTCTTCCTCAATAAGGTTGTTATCTATGCTCCTGTACTCCAAATCCTATTTAGTCCCCTGCAAATTTCCCTGCTGCTTGATCCTTCCTCCTTTAAAGTTTTTAAATTCTAATATTCCCTTTTGCATTCTTCATTCTGCTGCCTCTAACTTTCCTAATTATTTTACATCCTCCACAAAATCACTAGTTCTCTGAGGATATTAAATTATATAAATCCCTTCTGCCTCAGAGCTGTTTCCAGTGCCTTTTATAATCTGACTCCACCTTATAGCATTGTTTCTGAAGCAACAATGACTTCTCATATATTACTGTTTTCTAAACTTATTGGCAAGTGTCAGCAGTAGTATCCAGAGATTACATTGGAGGCACAAAGTGCTGGAGTAACCTAGCGGGTCAGGCAGCATCTCTGGAGAACATGGATGGGTGACAGTTCGGGTTGGGACACGTCAGACTGATTCTGACGAGTGGGGTGGAGCAGAAAGCTGGAAGAGAGCAGAGGCAGGACAAAGACTAGTGAGTGATCGGTGGATGCAGGTGAGGTGGTTTTTGATAGGCAGATGGTTGAACAAAGGCCAGAGATGAAAAGATAAAGGGTGTGAAATAAGTATAAAAGAAGTGCAAAACTAGAGGAAAGAATATGGGTGGAAGGGGGACAGGAGAAATTAGTGTGCAAATGAGAAATGAGGGAAAGGAGGCTGGGGAATAAAGGGAGAGGAGGGGTGGGGGGGGGGGGAGTGTGAGAAGGGACGAGGTTGTAGCTGGGTTATCTAAAATTGGAGAATTCAACGTTCATATTCATTATCCTGGCTTCTAAAATTTAGCCTGAAGGGATTCAATTTTCTTTCAATGTCTTTGGTTCCATGCAGAAGCTTGACATCTGGCAGTTTCACCTATTCACAGCAAAATGTTCTTCACACATTTGGAAATTGCAAATTTGACAAACATTTTTCTTGATTTAGTTATTTTCATGCTTTGGATCAGAATTAGTTATATTTTAGGCATTATTTTTGGTATTCCCATCGCCAATTCAATCAAGCAATAATCTATTTTTTTCTCTCTAGGGTCTGTTGAATCTAGAGACTTGAACTCTTCTTCCTCCACATCTTCAACTATGTACACTCCATTAGGAATACCAAGACCTGGAACTGTGTCATTTGCAAAAAAGAAGAAAACAAGTGCCATCTATTTTGTGATGCTTGTTTGGGCAATTGGTGTTGTGCAGATATGGCTGAATCTTTGGATATTGGAGCTGCTCCCGGTACCGGTGGCTGGTAATATATTTCACATGATGTCTCCATTATTTTTTCTAATTTGACTTTCTGCACACCTTTTCTTCACTCTACCCTCAGTAATGTACTTTGCTCTCCAGACTCATGCATCATAGAATCCCCTTTTTTCGAGCCAACAACAATTCAACATGAAATGTTGTTGGAATTTTAAGTTGTTCTTGAAATTAAACTAGGTGTGCTCCCAGGTAACTAGTTGATGTTAGATTGTTAGCTAGAGCATCTGAATGGTATTAAGTGTTAAGAAGATTACTTTCACTGATAAACATGACACAAACCCTTTTCCGGTTACAAGTTCCACTTGGAGTCCAATTTCCTGTGCTAAGACAGCACCCCAGACCAAAGATGTGGTCAATTTTACTTAAGCGAAGCAAAGCCTGGTTGAAGGATGTTGAGACACTGTGACATATACCAGTACAGGATCCATCCCCCAATGCTTTGATAGAGAGCCTCTTGCTGATTATTTGATGACCCCCCCGCCAATTTGTCCATGAAAACGTTAGGCACCATCATGCAATCCGAGAAAACTTAAAGCACACGGTATTGGGGGTTCAGTATTGATGTGGATAGAGAACTAGCTGGCAGACAGGAAACAAAGAGTAGGAGTAAATGGGTCCTTCTCAGAATGGCAGGCAGTGACTAGTGGGGTACCGCAAGGCTCAATGCTGGGACCCCAGCTATTTACAATATATATTAATGATTTGGACGAGGGAATTGAATGCAACATCTCCAAGTTTGCGGATGACACGAAGCTGGGGGGCAGTGTTAGCTGTGATGAGGATGCTAGAAGGCTGCAAGGTTACTTGGATAGGTTGGGTGAGTGGGCAAATGCATGGCAGATGCAGTATAATGTGGATAAATGTGAGGTTATCCACTTTGGTGGCAAGAACAGGAAAGTAGACTATTATCTGAATGGTGGCTGATTAGGAAAAGGGGAGATGCAACGACACCTGGGTGTCATGGTACACCAGTCATTGAAAGTAGGCATGCAGGTGCAGCAGGCAGTGAAGAAAACGAATGGTATGTTAGCATTCATAGCAAAAGGATTTGAGTATAGGAGCAGGGAGGTTCTGCTGCAGTTGTACAGGGCCTTGGTGAGACGACACCTGGAGTATTGTGTACAGTTTTGGTCTCCTAATCTGAGGAAAGACATTCTTGCCATTGAGGGAGTACAGAGAAGGTTCACCAGACTGATTCCTGGGATGGCAGGACTTTCACATGAAGAAAGACTGGATAGACTCGGCTTGTACTCGCTAGAGTTTAGAAGATTGAGGGGGGATCTTATAGAAACTTACAAAATTCTTATGGGGTTGGACACGCTAGATGCAGGAAGATTGTTCCCGATGTTGGTAAAGTCAAGAACACGGGGTCACAGTTTAAGGATAAGGGGGAAGTCTTTTAGGACCGAGATGACAAGATCATTTTTCACACAGAGAGTGATGAGTCTGTGGAATTCTCTGCCACAGAAGGTAGTTGAGGCCAGTTCATTGGCTATATTTAAGAGGGAGTTAGATGTGGCTAAAGGGATCAGGGGGTATGGAGAGAAGGCAGGTACAGGATACTGAGTTGGATGATCAGCCATGATCATATTGAATGGCGGTGCAGGCTCGAAGGGCTGATTGGCCTACTCCCGCACCTATTTTCTATGTTTCTATGAGAACAATAAGGCTGCTGCACCGGACTTACAAGATTAAAGGAAAAGAACTGGTACAGAATCTGGTATAAAGAGAAGATGCTAATACACTTGAGAAAATCCAACATTGTTACAGTCTTAAGTCATAGAAGTAGAATTAGGCCAACAGCCCATCAAGTTTACTCCACCGTCTAATTATGGCTGAACTATCTTACCCTCTCAACCCCATTCTCTTGCCTCCTCCCCATAACATTTGACAACCTTATTAATCTAGAACTTGTCAATCTCTGCTTAAAAAATAGCCCCAAAATACCGAAACTTCCACTTCCTTTGAAGGAAAAAGATGGACTATGGAAATTGTTGAGTAATTGCCTGCTTTTCTGCAACAGGAAAAAATAACAATTTGCTCTATTCCCCAAAGGATATGATTTATCCTTGCTGAGAAAATTATTCCAGATCTTCGTTGCAGATTCAGGTTATCACACAGGACAAGGACATGATCTTCATTGTCTGCATATCCATGAAAAGTATTGGAAGAAGATCTCGAACTGTGTGTAGTTTTTAGGGAGATTTCTGACTCAGTTCATTTGAGCAAAGTGCTGGCCAGAATGATCATTTTACTATCACTAGTATCGCTACATCATTTTATAACCTTAAAATACAGCAGAACTTACAAATAAACAGGAAATGCTAGAGAAAAATCTCACATAGCATCTTTGCAGAGAGGAAGGTATTGATAAAGCTGTCAGTCAGTTATCTTTTTTTACATTTCTCTCATTCTCTATTTTTATCCCATTTCTGTTCTCCCTTTCCTCTGTTCTTGAATAAATTATCACATCCAAATCTGCCCATCTGCTCAACTATGAATCACAGCCAAAAAAAGTAATTATTGAAGAGTTTAACTGTCACACATTAATTATCTCTTGCAAATGTACTCTTTAATCTGACTGACTACCTTTCACTTTGCATACCCCTCTTCCAGCAAGCATAATTTTCCTTGCTTTTTTCCAGTTTAAGCTATTTGTATCTTAAGATATGTTCCTTGTATTGGTCATGTACCTTTATCTCTAGAATCAATCAAGGAGATGTATATTCATCTATCACACTTATCACACATCTATATTGTGTTTTATGAACATCATTCAAAGTCAAAGGGATGGATTATATATGAATGCTGGTGACAGTTAGCTCTACTTCAGCTTCTTGATTCTTCCATGTCGTCTTTTCAACTGGTTTATTTAATACCCAGTCCTAGATAAGCCCCATTTTTCTCTATTTAATTAGTATAAAGTCTATGATCATCACATCAATTTGGCAGTTGTTTCAGATCCAGCTCAATTGATTGTTCTTTGCTATTAACTCAAAGATAAACTTCCATCATTTCCTATGTAAAGACTGCCAACTGCCACCTTCGGAATACATTGGCTTCCGATTCCTGTCATGGCCTACTATGATAACTATCTCTAATCGGCCTTTGTCTATCCAAATGCATATACATGTTATCCTTTAGAATCCCCTCCAGTAACTAACTTACTTACTATAGATGTTAGGCTCACTGGTATCTAGTTCCCAGCATTATCCTTGTCGCCCTTCTTAATTAGAGGCATAACATTAACCACCCTCCAGTTATCCAGCACCTCACCCGTGTCTAACAATAATTTGTATAGATCCGTCTGGGCTTCTACAATTTCTTCTCTAGCTTCCCACGGTGTCCTTTTCTATATCTGATCAGGTCCTGGGGATTAATCTACTTTTATGCACCTTGGGATGTTCAACGATAATACAGGCTGTCCTCAACTTATTTCTATTCTATTTCCTAGATTCCCCAGTCTTCATGAGAAATACTCATTGAAGATATACTCATCTCATGTGGTTCCTCACATAATGACCTCTGGTTTCAGCGGGGTCCTATTCACTCTCTAGCAACCTTTCACTTAATGTACATTAAATATATTTGTATTCTCCTTAATCTTATCTGCCAGAGCTATCTCTTGCCCCCATTTGGCCTCCTAATTTCCTCCTTAAATATGCTCCATAGACCCCTAAATTCTCTAGGGATACACGTGATCTTGACTGCCTATACCTGGGCCATGCTTCCACTGACCATAGCTTTAATTTTTCTCATCATCCAGGCTTCCTTACACCCACTTGCCTTGCCCTTATAATTGCAGTTATGATTGAAATAGCAGACTATTTGTGCATTATAAAAACTGACATTGTTGGATACTGTTTATCATGTTAATTGTAATGTGTATGATGTTTTCTCAATTTTTTAAAAATAGTTTGGGGGCTTAAGAAATTGATCCTACATTTTGGATTGATTAACTTTGCGGAGAGACACATTAGTAGTTATTGGAAGATTCTGTCATCCTTCGCTAAAGACAGACAAGACGCTCTCGCTCCAGGACCTATACGAGGACTTGGAAGAATTGTTCTAAAAGCTGATAGCAAGGTACGTTTTGCACAACATATTCTTCTAACAAGAATATTTTAGCTTGTTAGCCTGGCTGACCAGAACAGGTAGGAGGTTTCTGTTACTGCTCTTGAGGAAATCACTTAAGCACAAGAACTAAATTCCAGATTGGTTTAAACCATCTAAATTAATGCCATTTCTACCTGCAAGTGATTTTAATAATGTCTAAATGGTTCAAAATCAAATTATTTTTAAAGTAAAAGATCTATATAAGGCTCTGGTGAACAATAATCGTAAGATTAAATGAGAACTTACCTGTTCGAAGTTTGATCTTTATTTTATGAGGAGTTACGATGAGGGATTATGTGAAGAAGCCCCGCCTGGCGCTGGATCGGCATATTTCAAAGCAGCGGCATGAAAAACACAGAACCAATAGCCGGAGTAAGATAGTAAGGCCCAACATAGACTAGAACTACCAGATGATCATTTATATTATGAGGGTTGGGAGTGGAGGGCACGTAATCCCTCATCGTAACTCCTCATAAAATAAAAATCAAACTTCGAACAGGTAAGTTCTCGTTTAATCTTACTATTTTACTTCGGAGTCACGTGAGTGACTACGTGAAGATTTTAAAGCTCTGTGTTTTTTATGTCGTAGATTCATTCCATACGACACTGTTTAGTCAATACAGTAGTGAGTAAATAGCATTTTAAAACATTGCTACAATTTATGTAATGTCTTTTAATCATAAAAGAACAATTTTTTAAATAATAACCCCTCTATCGTAGGGGAAAATTTTACAAAAGAAAAAATGATAATGATATCAATGATAACATAAATCGATAATATAAATCGATAATATAAAACAAAGCAAGCATTTAAAGAGAACCCAGTACTGCGTGTCCAAATCCTGGCACCGTGACAACAGGTTTATCGTAAAACTTTGAAAAGGTTTCTTCTCTACACCACCCTGCGGCCTCTAAAATTTGATCGAGTGGTACGTCCTGTACCTTCGCCACGGACGTAGCTGCCGCCCTAGTGGAGTGAGATTTAAACACATCAGTGTCTATTCCTGCTAGATCCAAAACCTGTTTTAACCATCTAGAAATGGTTTGAACTGAAACTTTTGTATGTGGTTTTTTGTGCGTTATCAATAACGCTTTCTCAGAACCTCTGAGATTTTTGGTTACTTAAATGTATTGAGTTAAATGCTTAACTACACACAATGTTTCATCGATAGGATATGCTTTAAACATTACCTTAGCTCCAGTTCTCCCCGGTCTGCTTTGTTTGATCAGGTCATAAGCATAAAACACAATGTTATCTGCAGCCACATGCATGCAATCTAACCGTAACAATTGCAAAGTTTGTACTCTTTGAACTGATACTAATGCCATATACATTACTACCTTGAATGTTAACTTCTGCAAAGACATTGAAGTAATTGGAGCCCATTGCTTAAGCAAAGTGAGAACAATGCTAACATCCCAAATTTCTGTACATCTGGGCTTGGGGGGATTTTATTAAATTCCTTTCATGAATCGGGATACTAATGGGTGAGACCCAACTGAGTCTTAATCAGAAATTTGTCCTAAGTAGGACGACAAAGCACTACAAGCACAATTAATGGCACGATAACTCAAATGCTCATCAAAATTGTAACCCAGCAAGGAACTCCAATACATTTGAAATGTTTGCAGTATGATAAGATATCTTTGACTGTCTACAAAAGGCTTCCCATTTCCTTATATGCGACATATATTGTTTTTTAGTGCTATTCCTCCAAGCTGCACCTATAACATCCTTGGTCCTGTCTGACATTTCAAACTCTTGCAATGGTCTGATCAGAACCTGCAGATTAACAAATTCATATGATCATGCCATGGATGAACTTCTTTTGTTACTGGCTGTGTCAACAAATTGTCGCAACTAGGAATCGTCATACATGGTTCAGTCATCATTTTTAGCATCAATGGGAACCATGACTGCGTAGGCCAATTTGGCACCACTAAAATGCCTTTGGCAGCATCTTGCGCTATTTTCTTGAGACATTGCCCAAACAGACAGAATGGGGGGAAAGCATAAAAGAACATATTCCCCCAGTGTAGCGAGAAAGCATCCACCGCTACTGCCCCTGGATCATGTTCCCATACTGTACTGTCTTTAAATATTTGTGATCTTTTGTCTGCCACAACATTGTCTCTCCCTGGGAGATAAATAGCTGAAAACCAAATATTTTTACCAATACACCAATGCCACATCTGGTTTACCAGATGATCACATGATATTGATCTTACACCACCCATGTGATTGATATATGCCACAGCTGTGGTATTGTCTATTTGTATTTGGACATGCAAGTCCTTCATAGTAGAACAATAAGCTTTAATCCATAAAATGCTCCCAGTAACTCCAAATAATTTATACCATATGTTTGGAGCAATAAATCCTCTTGGACAGTCCATCTGCCCCCACAGCTGGTCTCATTATCCGTAGCCTCCCCATCCGAGAGAACTTGCATCAGTTTGCAAAAACACTACTGGCTGCTGAACTAAAATGTTCTTAACAGCTTGTGGAGCATTCTCAATCCACCAATGCAATTCTGATAAGGCTTCCTTTGGCAATTGCATAGGCCTATTAAAATGGCCTGCTCGCTGTATAAGCGCTTGAGGTTTTGTAATGCAGTGGACCAAATTTGTTAATCAGGCTCTGACATACATTTGTCAAATCAATAACCTTATCTATTGGTAAAGTTACTAACATGGTAACTGAATTAATCACAAACCCCAGATATTCAATGGTTTGGGATGGCTGTAACTTAGATTTTGTTGGATGAATCAGGAACCCCAGCCTTTCAAACAGATTTGTAGTTGCTGAGACTGATTTTTCAGCTGACTCCTAATTTAGCATTGACAATTAAAATGCATCTAGATAAGCCATAACAATGTGTTTTTGTGCCCTTAGCAATGCAAGTGCTGGCTTCAACAATTTAGTGAACAGTCTAGGTGCTGAGCTTAATCCATTATGTAATGCTTTGTATTGCCACAGCTGTCCCAACCACTTAAACATTAAATACCTGCGAAAGTGATGATGAATTGGAACTGAGTAATATGCATCCTTCATATCTATTGTAGCCATATAACAACCTGTTGATACCAGCTGCATTGCAGTGTTGAAGGTGTCCATTTTAAAATGTTTATACTGGACAAATGTATTCAATTGCGTGAGATCTAAAATGATTCTACAACCCCCATCTTTCTTTGGTCTGGGGAAAATATTTGACACAAATTGTTGTGGATCCTCTCCTGTTTTCTCGATAACTCCTTTTCTACACAAATTCTTAACCTCTTTAATAATTAGAATTTTTTCAAGAACAGAAACATCAAAGTATGATTAGGCTTATTCTGTCCCAGTGGATCCATACCTTCTACAAAATCAATGGTAGATCCTAAAACAGTATCTAATATAACACGATCAGATGTTATACTGTCCCATTCATTATAAAACATTCGGAGTCTACCACCAATCTGAGGTTCATCCAAAAATTCTTTTTTAATATGATAAAGTTTTTTGTACCTCTCCAACTGGACGTAGTGACCTCCTTCTCCCAACAAATGGGTGCACATTCGGCTGTGCTGATTGGTAATTCTTCCTTACCATACTCCTGCCTTGGCTTGTTCCAGCTCCAAAATCAATACCCCTTCTCATTTTACCAGCCCTTCTCTGGCCAGAATTGAAGAATTTTATGAGGCCAATAGTTTTTGCCTCTTTTCTTTAATTAGTTTAGACAGATTTTCTCCGAACAAATAACCAGGAGCTTGAACATTGCTTGATCTGCACAACCCTGCAAATCTTGGATGTAAAAGAGGCCGAATGGCAATCTTCCTCATACAATTTATCTCAAAGATGAGTTGCAGAATAATGCCAACATATGCTTCTGAACTTTGGTCATTCCACAACCTTCCACTTGTTTTCCAAAAGCAGTGATGCCAGCTGAAATTAGCGCATCATTTCCAAATAGCCGGATTCACCGTAGGTACCTTCAGTGAGGTACAATTAATAGGTGTTTTATACAAATCTGCTGTCTCAACCATAACAGCTTCTTGAAGCAGGTGAGAGACCATATAATTAATATTGGCCGCCAGGTTTTATTCCATGGCCTCACCGCCTCCTCCAGGTATAGCAAAACTTTGTGCCACATCAGACACACCTGGATCAACATATTTGTATTGTGGTGGGTACTCCTGACCGCAATCACCACTTTCAGGGTCAGTCTCATACAGCCCTGGTACTCCTGAAACTTGTTCAAAGGAGACTTCCTCCAACCCAATCCCGGGCACTGGAGTTTCAAATTCCCAATTTAAACTGGCACCATATTCATGATATGGAACCCCCTCAGGGGCTGCCTGGGAATATTCTGGGTTCTTAGACCCTTGGTTGATTATAGTTTGGAGTATTTTCTCCATTTGATCCATTCTGAGCCATAAGACTTTCCTTTCTGGACCTTCCGAATTCATTAGAAACCTCAGGCCTTTCAGCTTTTCTTTTACATTTTTTAGGCACTCGGTTTTCAAAGTTTTTGTTTGTGGAGCAACCAAAGGCTCACTAACAGGTATTTCAACGGCCACCGGTATCGGAACCGGCTCCGCAATAATCTGCTGTCCCGACTCATCTCTACCCTGGAACGCACGTTTTACCCGCGATTTTTGAACTTTCTCCATTTTAGTTTAACTCCTCCTGGTTTACCCACCAGCCTACGGAGTTTAGAAAACGCCCTGGAAGTAAATTAATTTTACTTACCTGCGGGCCGTTTCCTTACCGCTGTGTGGAGCTGCGCTCTGCAGCTCTTTCGTCTACCGACAGCGTTGACGTAATGCCGATCCAGCGCCAGGCGGGGCTTCTTCACGTAGTCACTCACGTGACTCCGAAGTAAAATTAATTGGTTACATGAATTACTATAATGTGAGCATTTCAGAGTTGACTTTAGTTTGGCATCTGCTTCTCAGTTTTATCTTTCTATTGTTTATTAAAGTAAGAATTGATAGCTTTAAAATAAACTTTTTATTAACATACATAACTAATTTTGAGCTTAATTCTCCAAAATGTACCTTGTACTTTGCAAAATTAGCCTATTTTGATGAAAGCATATAAGATTGTATATCGATCATATTGTTCTCGCCAAGAATTAATGACTTCTGCTTAAATATTTGTCTCTGATTTCTCTTTCCAACATTCAAAATATCTATTGAAGGGCACATTGCATTTGTTGATGAGTCAATGTAGCCGTTTGCAGGATGTTCTTGCACACGTGTGCATTCTAATTCAATATGTGTATGTATATTAGATCTTTATTTTCTGTGTATTATTATCTTAAATTATGCTTTCACCTGGATTATCTCAATAATTACTGACCTTCTATTATCCATTAACTTGAAGATCCATTCAGGTCTCTCAAAACCTCCTATGCAGCCTCCATATTGTTCATAATTGAAAATCAATGCAAATAATTAACTTTGAGCTAGACTCATTTTCCTTTTTTTTTATGAACTTGCACTTCCTCCCCTGGTTTCAAGTTTATGTCATGATGGCATATTTTCTAGGTTCAGTTTATTGACATCTTCCTTCAGCCTCCTTTTCTGTAAAGTGAACAAACTTTTGATTTTTAATCTGCACAGTGCTTGGATAACTTAAACCGAGTAGTTACTCAATTGCTGCTGCCTATGCTCTTTCTAAATGTGAATATTTTTAACCATTGTATGCCACCCAATATCATAAACAGAAAAAGTCTAAATATGATTAAATTTGTGCCTTGTTCAGATATATACTCTAATTTATTTTTTTTAACTCCTGTAACCTAGAACTATTTAGATGATGCTACTATGTTTCTTCCCTTCCTTAGTTCAATTGCTGCGCATTTTTCCACATTAACTAACTGTCTCTACTCATTAGTTACTTGTCTCAACCAATGCATTTCCTCTATTTTCTTTGCGTTTGTATGTCTCACACCTCTGATTTTCAGTATCAGGTGGAATTGCAGGAACTTCAGTTTCTCTCCATGGGCATCATACCAGCAAAGGAATTTAACTAATGTAGGTTGCTGCAGTTCCGTTCACAGTGACCTATTGGTTCAGCCATATCACAAAGCTTGCCGTTAATCTTCCTACATTTTTGTTTGTCAAGTTATCATGACTGTTACTACAATCTAAAATTATAACCTGACAAGTACATCTCTTTTTAACAGGTACATGTTTGTGATTGTAGTAAATTTCTTAGATCAAAATGTCCAATTAGTCCAAGGTAACACCTTTACAAAGTCAAACTAAGTGGATGTAAGGCAAACATGTTTGAAAGGAACAGTGGTTTTGAATCTGGGATTTCCTTGCTTCTTGCCTAGGTTTGTTAGAGATTGATTGACCGGGATTATCTACAACTCTTATAACCATGTGACTACTAGGATAGTAAAGGACAAAATGCATGTTGCCATTCCTTTATTCCCACCTTTGGGAAAAAAAAACATTATTTGATTGCAAGTGGAAGCAAGAGTATTAGCCAGAGGTTGGACTCATGATTACTTTTTTCATTCCATTCACTGCAGTAGCAGATATCAATAAAATTGAGTCAAGGGATTAACCAGAAACATTTAGCAACCAAAGACGATTATCACTTCTCCCATTTTTTGCCCCCCAAATATTTAGTTTATATCATGTGAAAGAAATGGGAAAGATACAGGGCTCACCTGTCTTGATTATCTCCATACAGAATTTAGTTTGTTATGTGAGCTACTTGCCTGTTCTTGGTTAATACTCCTGCAGTGATTACAAAAAATACTTTTGTGCAAGTTGAATAGGTAAGATTTTCATTGACCTAAACTGCCTTAAATTGTCTTTTGTAGTGTGAATTGTTTTAATCAGTAACTCTCCAATTTGTTTTTCTTCCAAAAGCTGTGGCATTGGCTTAATAAGCAGGTAACTGGTAGGCTGCTGTATCAGATTCAACGCTTGCTGCTTCAATTTGTTCGCTCATTGATTTAAGCATGGATTGTGTAATTTGAATTTTTTATTGGACTCATGTACTTTTTCATTGTTTACAGCAAGGTTTCCAAGTACATTTCAAGAGATTGTCTTGATTTAAATCATGGGAGGTTTAATTTATATATATATATTTCTGCCAAAGAAAAATTGAAATTAATGTCAAGAGTGTTTAATTGTCATATGTAAGAAAAATTGAACCAGCAGCATAACAGGCCTGTAAATGTAATACCAATAGATAATACAATTAATTCAAATTCAAATTCAATAAATTAATAACCACAATATTAGTGAAAAAATATCTGAAGTCCTTAGTGCAACCAAAGAAGTTCATAATTGAGGTTAGTGTTCTATAGTATTCAAATGTCTGATGGTTGTTGGGCAGAAGCTATTCTTGAACCTTATGGTGACAGTTTACAGACTCTTATATCTTCTTCCTAATGAGCACATGGTCAGAGTGAATGGGTCTTTGATGACACAGCCTTTTTGAGGTGTTTTAAGCCAGACGTAGTTCAAGACTTTGACTGATACAGCTTTCTTCGTGATTTTTTTATCAGCCTTGTGTTGAACAGTTTAAAAACATTCTCATTGTTCTTCTATCAAGTCATAAGTATTTCATGTTAGATTTTTGGGCAAATGTTTAAGATCAGATGCATCCAGCAGCACTTCCAGAAAATTGTTACTTGCTACATTCCCAATTCCCAATATATTGGGCTAGTTGCCTACAAGAAGGGCAAATGTTAACAGACTAACATTTATCTCTAACTGTTAAATGCCTATCTAATGTAACTTCAGCAAATTTTGCTGTAATGTAATGTATTCTATTTTATCAGTTGAGCACACATTTGAACTGTACTGAGTCAGTGATTTATTTCAAATAAATAACAGTTGCCATGCTATGGAAATAGATTTGACTATTTTCATGTACTTTAGATTTTTAATTTTTACTTTCTGCTTGCATTGCTGATGTGCATGAATGTTCTACTTCCTTTAACTGTTAATTGTTGACATTTGTTCCTTACATTCTAGCAGCCTTAAATAGTGATAGTTTGTTTTGTTTATGATACTGACTGATTCAACATGACGAATTCTGTGCTATTTGAAAAGCAAGTGAAACTGTCGATTACAGGTGTTTTATGAAAAATGTATCTCAATTTAGTTTATGCCTCAGAATCATTTACCTATAGGAGATACAATAGGTGCAGGAGTAGGCTATTTGGCCCTTCGAACCAGCACTGCCATTCAATGTGATCATGGCTGATCATCCCCAATCAGTACGCCGTTCCTGCCTTCTAACCCTATCCCCTGACTCCACTATTTTTAGGAGCCCTATCTAGCTCTCTCTTGAAAGCATCCAGAGAGCCTGTCTCCACCGCCCGCTGAGGCAGAGAATTCCACAGACATTGTTGTACAATCCTAGAATACATTAAGGCAAACATATCCACCCATTTGGTTAATATACTTGATATGTATGTCGGATGGAAGAGCACTTGTTAAAAGTAACACCTCCTCTAACCTCATCTACTACATCCGGGGTTCCCAATTTGGCATCGGCGAGACCAAGCGTAAACTCGGAGACCATCTCACCAAACACGCGCTTAGTCCGCCAAGGCTTATTGGATCTCCCAGTTGCTAAGCATTTGAACTCCCCTTTGCATTCCCGGCCTAAATGATCTTTTTGGCTTGCCAGAGTGAGGCCACACACAAACTGGAGGAGCCGCACCTCATATTCCGCTTGCTTACCTTACAACCCAACAGTATGAATACGATACGATACAACTTTATTTATCCCAGGAGCGAAATTGGTCTTCCAACAGTCATAAAAACACAACAAGATACATGAAACATGAAATTAAAGTGACGAGTGGAAAGTCCAGGATTGGGAATGTGCAAAGATAGGAGGGTGAGGGAAGAGTGTCAGTCTACCCCATGACAGAAGGGGGAGGAGTTGTATAGAGCTCAAGATGGCACCTGCCTGCGGCGACTTTTGCGGAGCACCAGAACAGAAAAGAATTACCTACAACTTCTATCAACTTACCTGCATCAGGGAAACGGCAGTAATCGGTGCCGTTTCAGACAGGCTGCTTGTGCAGCTGAAAGCGCTGGAAATTTCGCAATCTCCCGCATGCGGGAGACTCGGACTTTAAACTTTCCCATGCTGGCTGTGAAACTCCCGACCCGACTGAGGAACCCAGGTACGGCTCCTGGAAACCCCGGTATGACCTCCAGAGCCGATGGGCTGGATATCCCTGAAAAAATGAAGCTGGAGCTGCTGACTCTGAGGGAACCCCCGTTCGTTACGGAGCTGGAGCTGCCATCTGTGAGGGAATTCCCGTTCCAGCGCAGGTCAGCAGAAACAGCAGGTACAGGAAACACAGTACCTGGAAACAAAGGCGAAGCCTCATTGTGTTCGGAAACGTGGCCGACGGGCAGGACTTCAGGTCAGACTGAAGCGCAGGAGACTTCAGCCCCCTCTCCCTACTATCCTACTGGCCAATGTACAGTCCCTTGAAAATAAAGTGGAGGACTTAAGGGCAAGGCTGCTCTATCAAAGGGAGCTGAGGGAATGCTCTGTGTTCTGTTTTACAGAGACATGGCTCACCCCCAGCTCCCCAGACTCAGCGGTCCAGCCTGAAGGGTTCTCCATCCACCACATGGACCGTACACTGGCATCGGGGAAAGGGAGAGGAGGGGGCGTCTCTCTCATGGTCAACTCTACGTGGTGCTCAGATGTGGCAGTCCTGTCCAACTCCTGTTCTCCACACCTCGAACATCTGGCGGTGAAGTGCCGTCCCTTCTACCTACCGAGGGAATTCACCTCCATCATCCTGACCGCGGTCTACTTCCCACCCCAGGCAGACGTCCGTCTGGCACTGGAGGAGCTGCACGCCGTGGTCAACAAACACCAGACGTCTTACCCCGAGGCATTTACCACCATTGCTGGGGACTTCAATAAGGCAAACCTAAAGAAATCACTCCCCAACTTCCACCAACATGTCTCCTGCTGCACCAGAGGACCAAACACCCTCGACCACTGCTACACCACCATCAAGAATGCCTACCGCTCTATCCCTCGCCCTCACTTCGGTAAATCCGACCATACCGCGGTTCTGCTTCTTCCTGCCTACAGGCAGCAATTAAAGAGCGCACCCCCAGAGGTGAGGACAGTACAAAGCTGGTCGGGGGGGGGGGGGGGGGGGGGGGGGGGGAGAGGAACAACTACAGGACTGCTTGGAGCCTGTAGACTGGGCAATGTTCAAGGACTTGGCAACGGACTTGAATGAATATGCCACAGTTGTTACAGACTTCATTAAGAAATGTGTGGAGGACTGCATCCCTACAAAAACCTTCCGAGTGTTTCCCAATCAGAAACCTTGGATGAACTGTGAGATCCGCACTCTTCTGAAGACCAGACACCGGGCATTCATGTCTGATGATACAGTGGTCTACAAGAAGTCCAGATACGACCTTGGTAAAGCCATCAAAAAGGCCAGAAGGGAGTTCTGGAGGATGAGACAGATGTTCGGAGCTGAAGGATGAGACTGAATGCAATCACCTTCTACAAGGCGAAACCAGGAGGCAGCTCGGATGTCGGCAATACATCACTCCCTGATGAGCTCAATGCATTTTATGCACGCTTTGATAGGGAGAACACTGATGTGCCTTCCCGAGCCCCCATTCGCTGTGATGGTATTTCAGTCTCAGTCACAGAGGAAAGCCTTCAGAGGGGTGAACCCTCGAAAAGCGTCTGGACCTGGTCGTGTTCTGAAAACCTGTGCGGACCAACTGGCTGGAGTTTTTACGAACACTTTCAACCTGTCACTTCTGAGGTCTGAGGTTCCCACCTGCTTCAAAAGGGCATCAATAATACCGGTGCCCAAGAAGAGCAAGGTGACATGCCTCAATGACTATCGACCTGTGGCACTAACGCCTGTGGTGATGAAGTGCTTCGAGAGGTTGATCATGGCGCAAATCAACTCCTACCTCGACAAAAACCTGGACCCACTGCAATTCGCTTACCGCCACAACAGATCAACGGTGGATGCGATCTCGCTGGCCCTCCACTCCGCTCTGGACCACTTGGACAACAAAAACTCATATGTCAGGCTGTTATTCATTGACTACAGCTCGGCATTTAACACAATCATCCCCTCCAAGCTGGTTACCAAACTCGCAGAACTGGGTCTCTGCGCATCCCTCTGCAATTGGATCCTCGACTTCCTCTTTCACAGACCACAGTCTGTTCGTGTTGGTGGAAATGTGTCGGACTCGATAACAATCAGCACGGGAGCACCTCAAGGCTGCGTGCTCAGCCCCCTGCTGTACTCACTCTGTACTCATGACTGCGTAGCCGGCCATAGTGCGAACTCCATCATCAAGTTCGCTGATGACACCACTGTTGTGGGACGTATCACTGATGGGGATGAGTCAGAGTATAGAAGAGAGATCGAGCAACTGTTCATATGGTGCCAGCACAACAACCTGGCCCTCAACACCAGCAAAACCAAGGAACTGATTGTAGACTTTGGAAGGAGTAGGATGGGGACCCACAGTCTTGTTTATATCAACGGGTCGATGGTTGAAAGGGTCAAGAGCTTCAAATTCCTGGGCGTGCACATCTCTGAAGATCTTTCCTGGTCCGAGAACACAGGTACAATTATTAAGAAAGCTCATCAGCGCCTCTACTTCCTGAGAAGATTACGGAGAGTTGGTCTGTCAAGGAGGACTCTCGCTAACTTCTACAGGTGCACAGTAGAGAGCTTGCTGACCGGTTGCATCGTGGCTTGGTTCGGCAACTTGAGTGCCCTGGAGAGGAAAAGACTACAAAAAGTAGTAAACACTGCCCAGTCCATCATTGGCTCTGACCTTCCTTCCATCGAGGGGATCTACCACAGTCGCTGCCTCAAAAAGGCTGGCAGCATCATCAAGGACCCACACCACCCTGGCCACACACTCATCTCCCTGCTACCTTTGGGTAGAAGGTACAGGAGCCTGAAGACTGCAACGACCCGTTCAGGAATAGCTACTTCCCCACAGCCATCAGGCTATTAAACTTGGCTCGGACATTAATATCCCTCCATCTGTTATTTGCACGTTATTAATTTATTAATTCATGTGTGTATTTAAGTATATAATTGTAGTCAATGCCTACTATGTTCTGTTGTGCTAAGCAAAGAAAGAATTTAATTGTCCTGTTAGGGACACATGACAATAAACTCTTTTGACTTTGACTTTGACTTGAGAGGACCGTTCCCTATGGGCCCCTGTGTTGTTCACTACCATGTGCGAGACACAGTTCTGTAGCCTGACATACTGTGGTTGTCCAGTTAGTGATATTGAATTAACCAATTTTAGGTAACTAACAAAATCCCTCCCTTCTCCTCTCCCCTTCCAAAGACATTCCTTCCGCTGGCTTCACAATTTGCAACACTTCAATCTTTAACTTACATATTTTGCCTTTTAATCTCTGGCCTTTGTCCAACCATCTGCCTATCAAGAAAACTCCCTTAACTTGTTTCCACCTATTTCATGCTATGCTAGTGCCCCTCCACTTTTCCAGCTTTCTTCACTCCCCACCTCAATCAGTTTGAAGATGGGGCCTGACTCATAACATCACCGATCCATGTTCTCCACAAAATGCTGCCTCACCTGCTGAGTTATTATGGGTTACTCCAGCACTTTTTTTTCCCTTTATGGAGGACAGATTTTGTGTATAATATGTAGCTTGTGTGTGATTTTGTTTTCATCAGCCTGATTTCCCCAAGGTCATTATCAAAGGTCATTGCTTTGTTAGTCATTTAGTTTAGCTTAGAAATGCAGCATGGAAACAGGCACTTCGGCCCACCAAGTGCATGCTGACCATTGATCTCTCATTCACACTTGTTCTATGTCACCTAATTTTCTCATCCACTGTCAACACACTAGGGGCAATTTTTAGAGAGGCCAATTAATTTACAAACCTGCATGTCTTTGGGTTGTGAGAGAAAATCGAGGAACCTGGGGGAAACTCACACAGTCACAGGGAACGTGCAAACATCCACACAAACAGCACCCAAAGTCAGGATTGAATCTGGGTCTCTGGCACTCTATCAGCTGTGTCGCTGCCGCCCTACATTTGTTAAAGTTATCATCAAATTTTATCCAGAATCAGCTCTTTCTCTGATCATTATCTATTTCCGAGAGGGATAGTGAGTTTAGGCTGTACAATTTATTACATGATCTACAAACATAAATTGCATAGTTATAGCACAAGTTTCTGCATGTTTTAAGAACAGTATTTACATTATTTCTCAATAGTCACCGATCATATTATTACTTTGCTTTTTCTTTTAGATTCTTTTTTGTCTCGAGAAATCATTGGATAAACTGATCAGCATTTTTATCATCTTTTTACTGGTTATGGGAACATTACTCTTGGCTCTACTCTTAACTGCAAAGGTAAAAATACATGCACTTTGTGAAAAGAAATACATGGGAAACATTGTATTCTTCAAATCTCAGATTCCTAAACTGAGGCACATGTACCTTGAGGGTGTGCAAGATAAATCTTGTAGTTATGCAAAATAAATTGCGCTATCGGAATTTATTAGCCGTGTTTACTTGTGAAGAAGAGAGGTTGAACGATTGATCATGTGATTGATTAAACCAATGATCGGAATAAAATGTAAACAGATGATAATTGCCATTTAAGGGATTACAATGTAAACCAAATTGCCAAGTGGGTGGGGGCATTTGGTAAATCCAGAAGGGGATGTGCAATAAAGACAAGTTTGGTCATCTATTCCTTATATATATATATATATATATATATATATATATATATATATATATATATATATATATATAGCATTCTGAATATACATTCTACCTTTTTGTACTGAAGTATATAAACTCTTCCTCTAATATTGTTTCATTCTTTATCCACAGTAGTGGTAGAAATCCTGGATCTTAATGTGTGTCTCAATATTTAAAAGATCAACTTACTTCCAAAATCTCCAGCCTGGATAAGTAATTCACAGCAAGTGACCAAGGCAAGCTCTCTTATGATTGGTTTACCAGATATTTTTCCACATTTTGCCTATCATAATCAAATTAGTAAACCAATCATAAGATTGACCAATAACATAGAAACATGGAAAATATGTACAGGAGTAGGCCATTTGGCCCTTCGAGCCTGCACCGCCATTCAATATGATCATGGCTGATCATCCAACTCAGTATCCTGTATCTGCCTTCTCTCCATATCCCCTGATCCCCTTAGCCACAAGGACCACATCTAACTCCCTCTTAAATATAGCCAATGAACTGGCCTCAACTACCTTCTGTGGCAGAGAATTCCAGAGATTCACCACTCTCTGTGTGAAAAATGTTTTTCTCATCTCGGTCCAAAAAGACTTCCCCCTTATCCTTAAACTGTGACCCCTTGTTCTGGTCTTCCCCAACATCGGGAACAATCTTCCTGCATCTAGCCTGTCCAACCCCTTAAGAATTTTGTAAGTGTCTATAAGATCCCCCCTGAATCTTCTAAGTTCTAGCGAGTACATGCCGAGTCTATCCAGTCTTTCTTCATATGAAAATCCCGACATCCCAGGAATCAGTCTGGTGAACCTTCTCTGTACTCCCTCAATGGCAAGAATGTCTTTCCTCAGATTAGGAGACCAAAACTGTACGCAATACTCCAAGTGTGGTCTCACCAAGACTCTGTACAACTGCAGCAGAACCTCCCTGCTCCTATACTCAAATCCTTTTGTTATGAAGGCTAACCTACCATTCGCTTTCTTTATTGCCTGCTGCACCTGCATGCCTACTTTCAGTGACTGGTGTACCATGACACCCAGGTCTCATTGCATCTCTCCTTTTCCTAATCGGCCACCATTCAAATAATAGTCTACTTTCCTGTTTTTGCCACCAAAGTGGATAACCTCACATTTATCCACATTATACTGCATCTGCCATGCATTTGCCCACTCACCCAACCTATCCAAGTCACCTTGCAGTCTCCTAGCATCCTCCTCACAGCTAATACTGCCCCCCTGCTTCGTGTCATCCGAAACTTGGAGATGTTGCATTCAATTCCCTCGTCCAAATTATTAATATATATATTGTAAATAGCTGGGGTCCCTGCACCGAGCCTTGCGGTACCCCACTAGTCACTGCCTGCCATTCTGAAAAGGACCCGTTTACTCTTTGTTTCCTGTCTGCCAGCCAGTTCTCTATCCACATCAATACTGAACCCCCAATACCGTGTACTTTAAGTTTGCATACTAATCTCTTATGTGGGACCTTGTCGAAAGCCTTCTGAAAGTCCAGATATAACACATCCACTGGTTCTCCCTTATCCCATCTACTAGTTACATCTTCAAAAAATTATATAAGATTCGTCAGACATGATTTACCTTTCATAAATCCATGCTGACTTTGTCCAATGATTTCACCACTTTCCAAATGTGCTGCTATCCCATCTTTAATAACTTTCCCCCCTACCGATGTTACACTAACTGGTCTGTAATTCCCCGTTTTCTCCCTCCCTCCCTTTTTATAAAGTGTTGTTACATTAGCTACCTTCCAATCCTCAGGAACTACTCCAGAATCTAAAGAGTTTTGAAAAAATATCACTTATGCATCCACTATTTCTGGGGCTACTTCCTTAAGTACTCTGGGATGCAGCCTATCTGGCCCTGGGGATTTATCGGCCTTTAATCCATTCAATTTACCTAACACCACTTCCCGGCTAACCTGGATTTCACTCAGTTCCATCTCATTTGACCCCCGGTGCCCTGCAAATTTCCAGCAGATTATTTATGTCTTCCTTAGTGAAGACAGAACCAAAGTAGTTATTCAGTTGGTCTGCCATGTCCTTGTTCCCCATGATCAATTCACCTGTTTCTGACTGCAAGGGACCTACATTTGTTTTAACTAATCTTTTTCTCTTCACATATCTATAAAAACTTTTGCAGTCAGTTTTTATGTTCCCTGTTTGTTTTCTTTCATAATCTATTTTCACTTTCCTAATTAATCCCTTTGTCCTCCTCTGCTGGACTCTGAATTTCTCCCAGTCCTCTGGTAGGCTGCTTGTTCTGGCTAATTTGTATGCTTCATCTTTTGTTTTGATACTATCCCTGATTTCCCTTGTTATCCACGGATGTACTACCTTCCCTGATTTATTCTTTTGCCAAACTGGGATGAACAATTGTTGTAGTTCATCCATGCAGTCTTTAAATGCCTTCCATTGCCTATCCACCGTCAACCCGTTAAGAATCAATTGCCAGTCTATCTCGGCCAATTCACGTCTCATACCCTCAAAGTTACCTTTGTTTCTGAATTAATTATGTCACTCTCCATCCTAATGAAGAACTCAACCATATTATGGTCACTCTTGCCAAAGGGGCCATGCACAAGACTGTTAACTAACCCTTCCTCATTACTCAATACCCAGTCTAGAAGAGCCTGCTTTCTCATTGCTTCCTCTACATGTTGGTTTAGAAAACTATCCCGCATACATTCCAAGAAATCCTCTTCCTCAGCACCCCTGCCAATTTGATTCACCCAATCTATATGGAGATTGAAGTCACCCATTATAACTGTTTTACCTTTTTTGCACGCATTTCTAATTTCCTGTTTGATGCCATCCCCAACACCACTACTACTGTTAGGTGGCCTGCACACAACTCCCACTAGCGTTTTCACTAACTTACTAACTTACCTTAGTCATTTGCTGATGAAACCATGATCTATTATTCTGTTACCTGCTGACTCAACTATTCCAATACTGTCTTGAATAATCACCTATATTCATCCATCAACAACAGCGCTCCCAAAACTATCCAAACCCTCATCATCTTGATCCACCAGCCTTTATCCCTCTCGATTATCAGGCTATCAACCATTCTATCTTAAAACTTTCAAGCTTTTGTCCAAATCCCTTCAGGCTTTGGCTAAACCTTTGTTTGCAATCCACTGTAATTCTTGAAAACATAAGAAATAGCAGAAGTAGGCCATTTGGCCAGTTGAATTTATTCTGCATCTTTGTTAAATTCACAAAAATTAATGAGATTGAAGATGATGTGTTTTGAATGTGGTCTCCCATTTGAATTCTTCCATCCCTTAATTCACTTAGCCAATAATTCTATTGACCTTTGAATGTCAAAGGACAAGGACAAAGGACAAAGGACATTTATTGTCACATACACCATTTCTGGTGTAGTGAATTTTTTTGAGTTGCCATTTGCAGCACACCAATAAATGTACTCAATAACTGAGCATTCAGGCTGTCAATCTAAAATGTTCCCAATGGCACATGATGTCAGATGTTGTCTTGGCCCTATACTGTGCTTTGAATATTTTATCACATCAAATGCTCATTTTATTTCATCAGTAAAGAACAGCTTATGATAATAATGTGAGTCTATTTGGGGAAGTATTTTAATAGTACATTCAAGGGTAAGGGGCAAATTTAGTAAGATATCCAGACTTCTAATGTACATCTCCTGATTAACAACCAAGGGATCATTTGTGAATCCTTCTAGTATTAAAGGTTATCTGCTTGAAACTGTGTTTGTGAGACATCTCTCGTTGGAAAATTGATGGGGAAAAAGGTATAAATTTAAGTGTTGCATCTTCCACAGTCGTATGGCAAAGTCATATGAAAATTGATGTGTTAATGAAGACGGACTATTGGGTCAGGGAGTCAAACTGGGAATAGTTTAGTTCATTGTTTTCCAAATCACCTTCATGACTCTTCCAATACTTTTCCCCAACCTTCCATCTCCATCCATGATATTGTGGTCCTGGTCCTATCTATACACCCGAAGGAGAACAATGTCCCCCACAGTATTCAAAGCAGAATTCCAGTTAGAAATACAGAACTCCTGCATTACTTCATCTACATCAACTATCTAGGGTCACCCATTCTGTCTCTGCCTCCTTTGGGATGACCACCTCCAGAAATGTGCTTTGCCTATGGTATTCCAACAGTGCTTTGCCACTGGTATTCCAACAGTGCTATACCTTGTGGATGCACTGTTGGAATACCAGCTGCTGCTTGGGAGCCAAAATCTAGACCTTGAGCTCTTTCAGTAAAAGATATTTCCTGCACCTGTGAATGTCCAGCATGCCAGAAGTTTTGTAGATTCCCACATGCATATTCAATGTGATGTCCTGCCAAGTTTCTGTTTACTAAAAGAAAAAACAATAATCCATTAGGTCTCTCAGGTTAATGCTGTCTTATCATGGCTCTTTACCTTCTGTTCAAATAAGGCATTGACATATTCTTCCCAATTGAACCCTTTTTTTACATGTAAGAAAGAGATTTCTTCTTTCTAATTTTCCTAGTGTTTTTAACTTAATCTTAGGCAACAGGTTTCTTCACAAGTTTCCAGGTCATGTTAAGACCTTTATCTGCCAGTAGACTTCAACTTTTATTGACTCTGGAAAGCACCAATTGGTTGTACCAATAACAAATAGATATCAAATTTAAGGCAGTGTTTTCATTAAATATGATCAACGTAAATAAAGACAAATTTGGGCATGGCTTCATTTATAGGAAAAAGTAAATAGCAATTAATTTTAGAATCTTGAATTTTTGTTTTATTTTACTCCCTGGCTCTGAAAGTCACTATACTTTTGCAGGTTCATGAAGAAAGTGTTCACATGATCAAAGTCACCAGCAATCTGATAAATGAGACTGTTGCTAACCATCCAGAATGGGCAAAGTAAGCAATAAAATCAATAACAACAAAATCAAACACACTTTTTAGTTATTTATAATTGTGTATTTCCTGTCTCTCCATTCCATCAGCATAATCCTAGAAACAGATGGGGTTTATAATTTATCAAGGTCTCTAAAATATAATGTGTTGGCAAGTTGGTTGAGCTGAAGGAAGATGAAAGCTCCAGGAGCAAATTATGATTCTCGGGGCAGTGAGGGAAGAAATTGTCATGGTCTTAAACATAAGAAAATTGTATTTTGGAATTCTGCCACAGGTGCAGAGTTGCATATCTGGTAAACATTTGGGCGACAAATTGGCCTGCAATTTTTATTATCTTTATTAGCAAGTTGGTGCAGAGTAGAGTTGCTGTCTTACAGCGAATGCAGCGCCAGAGACCCGGGTTCAATCCCGACTACGGGTGCTGTCTGTACAGAGTTTGTATGTTCTCCCCGTGACCTGCGTGGGTTTTCTCCGAGATCTTTGGTTGCCTCCCACACTCCAAAGACATACACGTTTGTAGGTTAATTGGCTTGGTAAATATAAAAATTGCCCCTAGTGGGTGTAGGATGGTGTTAATGGGTAGGGGATTGCTGGTCGGCGCGGACCCGGTGGGCTGAAGGGCCTGTTTCCACGCGGTACCTCTAAACTAAACTAAAAAGATGTCTGAAGTTTCTAACTTGATGTGAAACTGCCATTTGTTCAGTAAATAAGTAGCACGAGTCTTCAAAAGAAAAATTATGATTGATAAATCTTAATAAATTGTGAAAATATAATAGACATTTAGTATAAGGTACTATAATGCTTTAGAGATGCAAGAAAATAGCCTATTGACAATAAAAAAGGATCCTAAGTATTTATAAGAGGCATTAGCTGCAAAGTGAGAAAGTTATTACATCTTCCAATCTGGTTAGATTTTGACTAGAGTATAGATTTGACTCTGATTGGAACGCTTTGGCAACATGAACGTTATTGAAACGCAATAATATAGGGAATGAGGAATGAAGAGTTTGGTTCATGAAGGAAATGAGAGAATCAGGAATGTCTCTCTTTTGAACCGTGAAGGTAAAGGCGGAGTAAAAATTGTTGTAAGTCATGAAAAGCCTGTGCTGGCAGTTAGTAACCAAAGATAAATTGTGGCTAAGAGGTACATTTTTGGGGTTTTTTTGGAGATATTGGAAATGTTGAGAGCACATTTCCCAAATAAAGTAAGATGTGATGGTAATTTTAACAAATAATTTTAAGGCATTTTAACTGTTAAAACTTGCTTGATATCAACTGAGTTTATATAATTTTCTTGTATTTGGTAAATCGATATATAATATATGATTATATAATCAACCTTAGAATTGCCAATATTGATGAATGTGTGCACCACTGAGTGATGTGATTTTATTTTTCTGTATTGAGAGTGTTTTACAATTTTTATGTCACTTTTTGATACCTTCATTTGTTTCAGCTGGCTACCTGAGGCCCAGGTGATACAGAAGGCACTAAATTCTGCTGCTAACAACGTGTACCAGTATGGAAGAGAGTGGATAACACACAAGGTGGAATTCTGATTACTTATATCTGAATTTTATGTGTGCTTAATTTCATCAAAGATTGTCACAAACAGCATTCCTCAGTGGTAGTAGCTTGGATTCCTACCAATGATATTCAACTTTTGATCATTTGGTATAGAGGAAGCCGATGAACTGTTTAAGAGCAGAACTGTAGGTAATGTTAACCTTTTGAGGACTACAATCATAAAGAGCCATATGAGGTTCTTGAATAGTATTACAGTAAGCTTTATTTTCATCAAATTTCATGTTACTATGCGCCTTTGTCATTCTTCACATTCCCCAAAAAGGTGAAACAAAAGTAAAAATTGAGATATAAAATTATTTTAATTGTCTTTATTGTCAATGATGATTCCAAATGGAACAGATTAGAATTTTAGAGGTTGGGAGGAGCAGAGCAAACATCTTGGCCACCTATTTGTCTTAATTGTGGCCTCCTTTGGCCATAAATATCAATGGTATATCTTGTTTTTCTGACTGTTGTCTGCAAACAAATGGATAAATAATTTAACGACTCCTGTTTCTTCAGTCAGAACAAGGGTCTGATATACGACTTTAGTTTCATCTGAGTGCTCCAGTTTCCACCCCACACCACCTCATTCTCAGGAGTGCATGTTGGTAGGTTAATTGGCCACTGTAAATTGCCAATAGTGTATACGTGAGTAATAGAATCTGAGGGAGTTGATGAGCATGTGGGGAGAATGAAAGCATTGGAAATAATGTAGGGTTAATGTAAAATAGGTGGTTGATGGTTGACATAAACTTGCTGGGCTGAAGGTCCTGCATCTTTGCTACAGTGCCCTCCATAATGTTTGGGACAAAGACCCATCATTTATTTATTTGCCTCTGTACTCCACAATTCAAGATTTGTAATAGAAAAAAATCACATGTGGTTAAAGTGCACATTGTCAGAAAAGGGTATTTTTGGACATTTTGGTTTCACCGTGTAGAAATTACAGCTGTGTTCATACATAGTCCCCTCCATTTCAGGGCACCAATATGTGGGACACATGGCTTCACAGGTGTTTGTAATTGCTCAGGTGTGTTTAATTGCCTCCTTAAAGCAGGTATTAGAGAGCCCTCAGCACCTCGTCTTTCCTCCAGTCTTTCCATCACCTTTGGAAACTTTTATCTCTGTTTATAAACATGAGGATCAACATGGTGCCAATTAAAGCCATTATGAGACTGAGAAACAAGAATAAAACTGTTAGAGACCTCAGCCAAATTAGGCTTACTAAAATAGAATGTTTGGAACATAATTAAGAAGAAAGAGCACTGGGGAGCTTACTAATCGCAAAGGGACTAGCAGGCCAAGGAAGACCTCCACAGCTGATGTCATATCAGAAGATTTCTCTCCATAGTGAAGAAACCCCCCCAAACCACTGTCCAACAGGCCAGAAACACTCTTCAGGAGTCGGGTATGGATTTGTCAAAGACCACTGTCCGCAGAAGACTTTATAAACAGAAATACAGAGGCTACACTGCAAGATGCAAACCACTGGTTAGACACAAAAATAGGATGGCCAGGTTATAGTTTGCCAAAAAGTACTGAAAAAAAGAAGCACAGTTCTGGAAAAATGTTGTGGACAGATGAGACGAATATTAACGTATATCAGAGTGATGGCAAGAGCAAAGTATGGCGGAGAGAAGGAACTGCCCAAGATCCAAAGCATACCACCTCATCTGTGAAACATGGTGGTGGGGGTGTTGTGGCCTGGGCATGTATGCCTGCTGAAGGTACTGGATCACTTATCTTCATTCAGGATACAACTGCTGATGGTAATAGCATAATGAATTCTGAAGTGTATAGACACATCCTATCAGCTCAAGTTCAAGCAAATGCCTCAAAACTCATTGGCCGGCGGTTCTACAGCAAGACAATGATCCCAAACATACTGCTTCTTCTTGCATATGGTGTGCACATCCTAAAGTTGAATGACAACTTGTTCTATTTGATCTTATTTGATTGTGCACGCCAGTTGGATTGCATTCATTGAAACAGGGCGGACCACGTGAAGGTTGCAATCTCCCACCCCAATATACTGTTAAAGCAACAAAGGAATTGAGTGGCCAAGTCAATCACCCAATTGAGCATGCCTTTTATATGCTGAAGAGAAAACTGAAAGAGACTGGCCCCCAAAACAAGCATAAGCTAAAGATGGCTGCAATATAGGCCTGGCAGAGCATTACCAGAGAAGACACCCAGCAACTGGTGATGTCCATGAATCGCAGACTTCAAGCAGTCATTGGCCTTTATTAATTGTGATTGTTTTTGATTACAACTCTCAAATTCTGGCATACAGAGGCAAATAAATAAATGATGGGTCTTTGTCCCAAACATTATGGAGTGCACTGTATAATCTCTCTATCCTAAAGTTACATAAACAACAAAGTATTAAGGCTGAAGGTCTTGGATAATATACCAAGCTTAGTCCAATCACTAAGTATTTAATCCACATTAAAGATTGAATAGTCGACTGGAAGGAATGGATAGTCAACTGCTTCCGCCCCTCATTGATCCCGGCTTTCTCTTGAATCTTAATCCAAGGCACAATCAATAATCTTAGTACAAATTGGCTTCTGGTTTTAGAGCAGTATCGTTCATGTGGTCTAGAAAGGTGGCTTTATTTAAGTACAGTTATCTGATTGATGATTTGGCTGGAGGAAAAAACAATGTAAATAGTTTTAAATGTGAAACTTTTTATGCTAAATTTTTGTAAATGGAAAATATTTAAAGATGTATGGAAACGGTGAAAGGAAAATCAGGAATTGGGAGTTCTTTCTTTCACCTACAGACTCCAGAAATTCCATTATTTTGGGAATAGTGAACAAATCAATCATGATGGGTGAAGTGCAGATGCTGGAAATGTAAATAAAAATAGAAAACGCTAGAAACACGCAGCAGGTCAATCAGCATCTGTGGGAAAAGAAACATTTTGTTTCAGATTCTAAATACTTTGACATAACTCAATGGGCGAGGTTTTAGATTTTAATTTCTGCAAGGTTATTATTATGCAATGTGTAGCATCTCTCTAAACTGAGGAAACATCAGATTTTGGGTTTTTACTTATCTCCCTTTGTTTCATTATTTATCCATTATTTCCTCTCTTTCCCTCCCCTCCCCAAGCCCCATAATTTATTTTTATTGTTTGAACCCTTCACCCTTCTTAAATCCTTTTCCTTGACATTGAGGGGGAGGGGGGACATGCATTTAGATGCTTCATGAAAGTTTAGGCTAATGTTTAAATTCTTTACACGGGATCTCTCAGTTACAAATGAACTGCTTTACAAAATTCCAACTTTAGCTAAATACTCCTGTTATGTTTTGTGTTGCCTTGAGGTTGATCTGCAAGATAAAGAATGGTATATGTATGATATATATATATATATATATATATATATAAGAATTGTTATATTTTCATACCATTTGTCAAGCTAGTACAGGTCCACCGCCGATTTTCTGCCACCTTTAATCCGGACAAAATTATGAAAGCGCCTTGAAATCCCCCCGGAAGACCCCTTGAAAATGTGGCGCTTATGCCCAGTAACGTGGTCAATCTCAACCACATTGGGACTTCTGCTCTGATCAGCGGATCATTTTTGCCACCTGTAGCCAGGGCTCTGAAACTGGCCCGACCGGAGCCGGCAGATGTACTCCCATAGTCGACTTTGCATGCTGGTACCTCAACCCTCTGCTGCGTCAGCAGACCATTCCGGTGCCGTTGGACTTCCCTCGGAGACCGCTCTGGCAAAAAGGATAATCCATGAAGGCACTGGAACCAAGGGTGCCGGAAAATCAGTGGTGGACCTGCAATAATAATAATCAAATGTTTCATGGTATTCATTAATGACTGGAATCAGTATATATTCCAGTAGTTTAATTATGGGTAGTATTAAGGTAATTATTCAATGAAATGAAAGAATTATAACATGTGATGTGATAGGTGATGTGATATGGGCACCTATAGAAAATAGACGTTTCTGACATAGCGAAGTTGCTTATGGCCAATTTTCTGGAATAACCCTGCCTCTACTAGTATTTGATATAAAAATTGATTCTATGCTGACAAGCATTTTTGTATTTTGTTTAGCTTCATAAGATGTTAGGAGACAAGATGAACAACACCACAATTATAGAGAAGCAAGTCTTAGACCTATGGGATAGGTTATATCAAAATTGGTTTGTAAAGGTGAGTGTTGAAAACTGAAAATGTATATGTTGTAATTACTTCTAAGTACTTTTAAATACAGTTGATGAAATATAATAAAACAATAGCTACACCTGTGATCACTGTCTTTCTCCTCTTTTGCTCTGTCATAGTCTCAATCCCTTCCACTCCCTTCTCTTTGTTTCATGGAATATTCCCACCTACTACTTTTGAAAAATTCTGACCTAATAATTATCCTTGGGATATTCCTACTGCTTCTTTTTAGGATCTTTACTGCTCATCTCCTTCGTCTCTTTTTCTTATCCTTGTCTTTACCATTTCCAGTGGGCATCCTGCCTCCTTTTGCAGAGCATCTCTATCTGTTCTCTGAGCCTTTTTCCACTCCCAAGTGTCTCTGACCCACCCTTGGATAGTCCAGTTAACTAATTCTTCATGTATTAATTTGCCACATATTTGCGAGATCCATACGTAAATGTAAATGTTGCTAATTCGTTTTCAAAAAGTTACATGTGTTACTGGTTTTGACAATTTATTTTAATATTGTTTCTCTACTTAGAACGTAACTCATTCTGGAAGACATAAAGGGCACAAATTCATGATCAATCGGCAGAATAGTTGGCTGGGAGACATGTTAGACTGGCAGGATGTTGTCTCCTTTATTCATGAGAACATTGAGACCTTTCTTTCTGTGAGTATCATGCATTCTAATTGTTTAAAAGTGTGTCCTTGCCTTTCTGATCACTTTGCCAACACCAAGCTTGAAGAGAGTTTTTAATTTTTCTGGGTGTAGGCTGTGGAGGGAAGATCTCTTGATGTGGTGAGATCTGCAGCGGTCTATGAGATGCTAAAGGGCCTGTCCCACTTGGCCATCATTTGCGTGTAATTTACGCAACATCATTTACGCGTAATTTACGCAACATCATTTACGTGTCACGACGCGCACATCATGACACGCACGTGATGCGCGCATGGTTCATGATGACATAGGCAGTGACGCACGGCTGCGCGTGGCGTCGCAGGATTTTGTGATGTACAAAATCTTTGCGCGCCATCTGCGTGACACGCAAATGACGGCCAAGTGGGACAGGCCCTTAACCTGGTGTTAATTAATGAGGTGTTGTTCTTAGATCATGAGAATGAATAACTTGAACTTCTGGTGAGGATGCTGTTGTAGTCGGAGCTTTTGATTTTATCTCTCAGAATATTTTTGGAGATTTGAACACCAGTGAAAGAACTTCAAATTTCTGGGATAAACAGTTTACATTTAAGGTCTCCAAGTGCGAGTTTCCTCATTGTTTAGTTGTTGAAATTTAGAATTTATGTTGCTTGGGAGAAAGTGTTTGAAAGAAAGAAAGAGTCCTGTTGAAGGATAGAGGTGTGTCGAGATTGAGGTCCATGGTAAAGATGAGACCAGTTAGGAAGTTATCAAAATGGTGATGGGCATGAGAAGTGCCCTGGATATAAGTGGGAAAGAACTAGACAAGGGGAAAGAGGGAGAAATCCAGGCATGAAGATATACCTTCAGTGAGGAATGAGCAGGCAAACAGGGCAGTACTATTTATGGATCTTGAGTTTAAAATAAGTTGGAGAAGATGGGTGATCTAGTTTACAGCTATGGAAAGGAGAAATTTGGAGGGAAGGAACAACTCAACAGGGAATATAGGCCTCCTCCCCTCCCCCCAAGTCCCGTCATCTCCAGGAAATCCAACAACTTGTTAAAGAAAGAAGAGGCCTGAGAAAGTTGTGGAAAAAGGCAACAGCAGAAGATGGGAGGGCATCAACCTCCTTCAAGAGGACCTAAAACAGAGGCTCTCGAAGCTGCACAGAGCGGAGAATTTAAAGAAACAATGCAAAAAGAAGGAAAAAGCAAGAACAGACCTACAAAGACCCCTTTAAGTTTGTGAAAGGCATTTTCACAAAAGAGAAATGCGGATCCCTGAAATCGTCAACAAAGGAGTTTGAAGCACTCATCAGAATCATCCACACTTATGAGCTAAAGGATGAACCGATACTTGTCCCCGCTGATATCCCCACCAATCGTGGGCGCCGTCCAGTTGGGTATGGTTGCCCTGCCTGCAGCTGTCCGTCCTTTCACTCCTTTATTTTTAGTATGGTGAAAGTGTTTTGTTTGGAGGTCTAGTCTTTTTATGTGGGGGGGGAGGGGGAAACTGTATTTGTCAGTCCCTACCTGGTTGGAGAGGTGGGTTTCCTCCGCGCCGCATCTTCGCCTCTGTCCTCGCGGCCTACCATCGGGACTGGAGCGGCGCTTCCTGTTGGGACCGGCCAGAACCTCAGCTTCGGCGGCGACACACTGCTGGAACATAATCACGGAATGGTCGATGCCTTGCCCGGGTCGCCGTGCTGGAGCTCTGGAATGTTGAGTCTGCCGATTGGAACATGGCGGAGATGCGGGTCTGTGGAGCAGGCGGCGGCGCTGACTTTAACACCGCGGAGCCTGGGATCTCTCTCTGAGATCGCCAATGTTGGAGCTCCGACCAGCGTGGTCCGTTGGCTTCAGGAGCCGCGGTCTCCGGTAAGGAAGCAGCCGTTCCAGGTATTCCAAGCCGCAGAGAGGGTTCTCCCGACGCCGGAGCACCATCACCTGGCGAGAGGGCCTGAAACATTGGGCCGCCGTAGCGGCGATTGCTGAGGCCTCAGAGGACCCGACTATGGGTGAACATGAGGATGAGGACTGGACTTTGTGCCTTCTCCCACAGTGGGAACCAATGTGGGGGGATGTTTTTATGTTTAATGTTAAATTCTTCTTTAATGTTATGTTGTATTCTTATTAGTGTGCTGCAATGGCAATTCGAATTTCACTACACCAATTGATGTATGTGACAATAAATGAAATGAAATTAACCTTTGCTCTCACCCCCACAACATCAATTTGACATCAGCCCTCCTAAGCTGAGTGAGGTAAAAGAAGTAATGAGGAAGGCAAGAACGGCCTCTGCACCAGGCCCTAATGGTGTTCCGTATTGTGTCTATAAGAATGCCCCAGATGTTCTGAAATTCCTCTGGAAGAACATGAGGGTTGCGTGGGGAAAGCAAGTTCTCCCCAAAGCCCGGCGGAGAGCAGGGGGAGTGCTGATCCTAAAAGAAAAAAAATTGTTAACCATCGAACAGTTTCGGCAAATAAATCTTCTTAACATAGATGGCAAGATCATTTTCGGTGTGTTGGTGAAAAGACTTACAAAGTATCTGAAACAAAACCATTTCATTGAAACATCAATCCACCAGGCTGGCATTGCAAGCTTCTCGGGAAGCCTTGAACATACCAGTGTCATATGGCATCGAATCGAGACTGCTAAGAAAGAGCCTATATGGACGATATAACAACACTAACAACAACTATCCCCTGCACCAAGAGACTTCTGGAAAAACTTCATCAAAACATCACATGAGCAAAGATGAGGTTCAAACCCAGCAAGTGCAGAAGTATCTCCATTGTCAAAGGTCAAGTCAAGGATCAAAGATTTCATATTGACTGAATATCTGTTCCAACTGTTTCAGAAATGCCAGTGAAGAGTTTGGGCCGATGGTATGATGCAAAGCTCAAGGACACCGAGCAGTTTGAACAACTCAAAAAGGATACCATCACGCGCATAGCTCGCATCAACAAGACCTTGCTACCAGGAAAACTCAAGCTGTGGTGCTTCCAGTTTGGCATACTACCAACACTCATGTGGCCATTAACTGTATGAAATCCCCATCAACAAAGTGGAAAAGCTGGAAAGAATGATCAGCACACATGTGAAACAGTTGCTTGGACTTCCATGATGCTTAAGTCCTGTCAGACTGTACGGGAGTGGCAAATTGGAATTACCCATTGCAGGTCGTGTGGAAGAGTTCAAATTCACTAAAGCAAGGTTGGTCATGACCCTCACTGAATCTGAAGATACTGTTATTCAAACAGTGGCCCCCCGTCTGGCAACGGGGAGGAAATGGACTCCATCTGAAGCCGTTCAGAGTGCTAAGTCTGCTCTTCATTTCAGGAATGTGGTTGGCCAAGTCCAACATGGGAGATCCGGGCTTGGGCTCGTCCCAAAAGCTCCTCAATGGCACAAGGCAACATCAGTGTAGAAGGGACGGCTTGTGGTAGAGGAGGTGAGAAGACAGGAGCAGGCAGAGCGACAAGCCAAGGCCGTCTCAATGGCCAAGCAGGGCCAATGAACTAACTGGGATAGCTGGAAAAGAGGAAACTCAGCTGGTGTAACATCTGGCAAATGGAGGGATCTCGGCTAAGTTTTGTCATCAGAGTCACTTATGATGTTCTACCATCACCCCAAAACCTGAAGCAGTGGCTCGGAGAAGACCCTGCTTGCTCCCTTTGCCAAGCACCTGCATACATAAGGCACATTTTAACAGGACTCACTATGAGCCTCGCCTCGTTACACTTGGCGGCATAACCAAGTTCTCAGACATACATCATCAGGAAATGTCCACTTCACAACATTTGGAGCAGCAGGCCAACCTCCAGAGCACCAGTTAACATCAAAGGATGCAAGCATTCTGAAGCCTGCTCGGGATTGGAAAATGGACGTGGACTTGGGGAAAAAAAACTTGTGTTTCCCTTAGACATTGTGGCTACAACACTCCGGCCAGACATGGTCCTGTGGTCCACAACAGCCAAGTTGGCATACGTTGTGGAATTGACAGTACCATGGGAAGATGGTGTTGAAGAAACTTATGAGAGGAAAAAGACCAAATACTCTGAACTGGCAACAGAAGCTGCCCTGAATGGCTGGAAGACCAAGAATTTCCCTGTAGAAGAGGCATGCAGGGGATTCGTCGCTACATCTACGACCAATCTATTGAAAAATATGGGGGTGAGGGGTCGCTCCCTCCAACAAGCAATCGTCATTGTCAAATTCATCAGAAAAAAGCAGCAATTGGCTTTGGATTAAAAGGAAAGACAACAAATAGGCTGCAAGATGCAGACGGGAGGGTATGGAACTGAGGGGATGTACCTGGAACACCAGGTATCACCGTTGAGCCCTCTGGAGATGTTGGCTGGACTTATCAATGAAACGTCAAAGAAGGAGGGTGCCCACCTGATGACCCCGATGACGTACCTATCCCACTGCCAATATCAAGAGTGACGACTTACTAAATGGAGTGAAACATCAAGTCCTATTAGCTCTACTTGAGGCTTTTTAACAGTTTAGTTAAATGTCTGTAAGTTGTTACCAGGTTAATTCCCGGGATGGCGGGACTGACATATGATGAAAGAATAGGTTCACTGGCTTGTATTCACTGGAATTTAGAAGGATGAGACAGGTTCTTATAGAAACATATAAAATAATTAAAGGATTGGACAGGCTAGATGCAGGAAAAATGTTCCCAATGGTGGGGAGTCCAGAACCAGGGGTTACAGTTTAAGAATAAGGGGTAGGACATTTAGGACTGAGATGAGGAAAAATGTTTTCACCCAGAGAGTTGTGAATCTGTGGAATTTTCTGCCACAGGCAGTGGAGGCCATTTCACTGGATGGTTTCAAGAGAGAGTTAGATTTAGTTCTTGGGGCTAAATGAATCAAGGGATATGGGGAAAAAAGCAAGAACAGGGTACTGATTTTGGATGATCAGTCATGATCATATAGAATGGCAGTGCTGGCTCGAAGGGCCAAATGGCCTACACCTGCACCCATTTCCTATGTTTCTACCATGTATTTCTAGACGTTTTGACAGTTGACTAAATAGACATCTATGTCCAATGTGTCAGATTGATGGTAGGTCAGATAGAGTCATACACATCGGAAACAGGAGCTTTGACCCAATTCTTCCATGCTGTTCAAGATGCATGGGCTCTTTACAGGGAGACCTGAGTCGGACCTCTCACTAAACCTTTCCTAGCCACTACATTAGCCACTTCCTCTGGCACTCATTCCATATACCCACCAGGGTCTGTGTCTTTGTCTGTGTTAATAATGGGACTCGGAGAGTTTGATTAACGATCAACCCCAATCAGTGAGGATAGGGGACAAATCATCTTCTATGGTTAAAAGAGGGGAAAGGGGAAGACCCATCAGTAATGATGGGTCTTCCCTGTAGGAGGGGGGCGGAGAGCACTAGGTCCCAACAGAATCATCACTACTGATGGATCTTCCCTGTAGGAGGGGGGAGCACCAGGACCCAGCAGAGTCATCAGTACTGATGGGTCTTCCCTGTAAAGGGGAGGGAGCACTAGGACCCAGCAGAGACAGACCACTTGCTGTCTGCATGGTGGAGGATGTGGGCCTGGTGCTGCGTCTGAAACTGGTGAGGTGACGGCTCTGTCCCGCTGGTGACCAGTGGAGAGGCGGGGGTCGGCAGAGTCACTGGTGGAGGCCCGTGGGGAGCTGGATTAGAGAAACGGGCAGCAACATCGGTGGCTTTCTGAAGACAGTGAAGGTCTGCGACAATGGCTGCGGTGGCACCGCCCGGGGAGGTGGTGAGAGTCGGCAACTGTGGCTGTTTCAATGGTCCGGGTGTGGGGGTATCAATGGGTGTTTGTCAGTGGGTATGTGTGAGTGGGTATATGTTGGTGGGTATGTGTGTGATTGAGTGTGTGTGTGGGTGTATGTGAGTGGGTGAGTGAGTGTGTGTGTAGGTGTGTGTGTTAGTGTGAGGGTGAATTTTAGAAATGCAGTTAAAAATACTAGATCTGTTGAACTTGTTAACAGAGTATAGACTTGGTGACCCGTTTCCAAATGTTTGTTAGCTTAAGAATAATATTAACAATTCCAGCAACAGTAGCTTCTGCAGAGAGGTCATTTAGCAAACTCAAGCTGATTAAGAATTATTTAAGGTCTACAATGTCTTAGAAACGTCTTATGGATTTGGCCAAGCTAAGTATTCAAAGTCAAAGTCAATTTTATTTGCCACATACACCCGAAGGTGCAGTGAAATGAATTTGCCAGTAGTCAAACAAGTTCAGGCAGATTTCCTTTTTGAATAACACAGTCAAAAGTCGAATCTCAGATACGAGTAAATATATTCCGCTGCAAGTAGTGAGTGCTGTGAAGAGCAGTCCAGTGTATTCACTGCAACTGGACGAGCCAACAGATATTGTTTCATGTTCCCAACTGCTAGTCTACGTTTGTTCCCTCAATGGTGAAGCCATGAAGGAGGAGTACCTGTTCTCGGAGACATTGGCTACTACCACTCGGGGAGAAAATGTGTTCAGAATGATGGAAACCTTCCTCATCAAACATGAGCTTGGCTGGGGACGCCTTGTCGGGGTGTGTACAGATGGGGCACCTTCCATGGTCGGTTGCAGATCTGGCTTCCAAGCCTTCATGAAGGAAGTCGCTCCCCATGTCTCCTTCACCCACTGCACAGGATAGATCGCCATGCTTTAGCGATGAAGACTCTCCCTTCTGGTCTTCGAGAAGTGCTTTCAGATGTGGTGAAGTGCTTTCAGATGTTGTGAACCACATCCGAGGGAGCGCACCAAACTCAAGAATCTTCAAAGTGATGTGTGAAGTAATGGGCGCCAATTTCACTGTTCTGTTATTCCACACAGAGGTGCACTGGCTTTCGCGTGGTAAAGTTTTCAATCGTGTGATTCAACTTCGAGAGGAAATAGCGCTGTTCTTGGAGGGAGCGTGTACTGAGAAGGAGAATCGGCTTCATGGAAAGATGCAGGATGAACTGTTCGTGATGAATGTTGCTTACTTGGCTGACTTCTTCGCTGAGGTGAATTCCTTGAACCTGTCACTTCAAGGAAACCTCTCAATGCTACACACGGCTCGTGACACAGTGTCAGCGTTCAGGAGGAACCTTGACCAGAGAAGAGTCCAGGACGGTGACACGACTATCTTCCCTGAGATGACGACTCTCCTGGATGCTATGCCAGATGAAGTATGCCACTTCCTCGAGATCTCAACCCACCTTCTGGCACTTAGTGAAGCCATCGAATGTTACTTCCCCGGACTGGACGATTGCTCTTGTGATGAGCGGATCATCCAACCCTTTTCTATTGAAGACAGTGCCATCAGCGCTACTGACGTGACTGCGAAGGTTGAATTTTACCAAACTCGTGAAGATGCGCAGCTCAAGAGTGACTTCATGGAACAAGAGCTCGCCACGTTTTGGCTGAAAGTGAAGGACTGTCCTGTTCTTTTGAAAAAGGCCCTGACCCTAATGGCCCAGTCCCCCTCAACCTATCGCTGTGAGGCTGGATTCTCAACCATGGTAACTCTGAAAATGAAGGTACGCAATAGGCTTGTGATCGACGCTGACATGCGATGCTACCTGTCGAGCATTCGTCCTTGTTTTGATTGCTTGATGGCTGTGAAACAATTTCCGCCATCCCATTGACTGAGCATTGGCAGACATGTTTTAATAAATCGGGCTTTTTTTTGCCATTTTTGTTTCGAGCCAAAAAGGTTAAGAACCACTGCTCTACGATAATTCTGAACACTGATGCTCCACAAGGATGCGTTCTTAGCCCCATTCTTTACTCCCTGTACTCCTTGAAAATGACACAGCAAGTTGAGAAAATCGTTTTTGAAAAAAGCATGCAGGAACCTTGCTTTAAAAATAGAAGCGTGGAGTGCGATAGAGGTGTTAGTCATGATTTTGCAGTGCTAAGTCACTGGTTTTGTCACAGCTGTAGTATTGTATTAATTTCTGGGAATCAGTCTTAGAATGATATATAAAGCCTATCATGAAGGAGTAGAATAGATTTGCTAAAATGATTACAATGAAGAGGCACTTTGGTTATGTGGATAGACGTTGATCTGCAGCAGTTAATGTGAAAAAGCTGTGCTAAGAAATAAGTAGGATGTTCCAGGATGTTAACGCAGTGATAATGAAAGATCGGTGATAAATTTCCAAGTCAGTGTGTTGTGTCAAAACTTCATGGAGGTAATGGTGTTATCAGTTTGGATCAGGGTAATTTAAGTCGTGGCTTTCAGCAATATGATCAATTATGTTGTGACTACATTTATTTTATTGGGATGCTAATATATAATTAAACTCTTTTTACCCTTGTGTGTATTGAACTTCCAAAGGTATAAAGACTTCCTAAGTGTTATCAGAGCAAATCTTATCCAGGTGGGTGGGGAATATGCTATTGTACACCAGACACACTTGTAATTAGGGGAGAGCTCTGTCGCCACAGTTATGTTTTGGGTCATTGGTAACCCCTTTTTCGGTAATCCCTGAGCCAGGTTTATGTTTTGATGACCCCAGTTTACCTTCAGATAACCCGTCCTCTCCTGTTGGGTTTTAATGTTACAAACTGATTTTCTCTGAAAAACCTGTCAGCATTACATTTTTTCCATCATATTCAAGTTTCCCCTTGTTTTTGCCATAAAAAAATGAAAGATGAAAAACTATATTTCAAAATTGGCAATATAGGCTGATTTTTACGTAACTGAAGAATCTCCCATACTGGTATTGCATTTCAAATTTGTTTTGTTTCACATTTGACGACAGTAGTGCCAGTAGGGTGCAGCAGTTAGCTATAGATTGACTTGTGCTATAGATTTTTTTGCATAGTGATGCTTAAGGGATTAGATGCTTCTGTAAATCTGCACTTTCCAGGCTGTTATTCAAACTTAGTACAAAAGCAGATGTTAAAACATTTTGTCATTGATGTTAATGATGAAGATAATTTTACTTCGGAGTCACGTGAGTGACTACGTGAAGAAGCCCCGTCAGGCGCATGTTCGGCATTACGTCGACGCATGTGGCACCGACAGGGTGGAGAGCGCAGCTCCCACCAGCGGTAAGTTTAACCTGCAGTTAAGTCAGTGTTGAACTTCTTGCGAGTGTTTTTTAAACTCTAAGTCTGCAGAGCCAGCTAGAGTGTTTATGTATTTTGGAATTTAAAAAAAAACTCTGTAAACCTGGCTTGAAAATACAGAGCCAGCTAGAGTATAAGTATGTTTAAACTGCGGTAATTGAATGGAATGCGCTGAAACCGCAGTTTCCGATTTAGATTGGATCAGGAGACAAGCCGGTTCCCGCTATTTACTGCTATTTAGATCGGGTTTGGAGATAACGGCTGCGCTAAATGCCGGCTCCAAATACCCACAATTGCAAAATAAAGTCTACTCTGTATATATGTTACCAGATGCAGTTTTCCTTTATGGAAATGTATATAACCCTGTGACACTGAGGTTAATACAAATATTCTGCAAGCATAATGTGCCTGTCAGATTTACAATTTTAAACATATATGGTTTATGCACAAATACAAAACAGTAAAGAAAGTAACTCTCCTCCAAGGAAGGACAAGAATGAGGGGAAGGCTGGAAATGGAGCAAATGCTCCACACTTGACTTAGTCAAGGGTTCTAAGACCCATGTATGTTTTCCTGTAAGGCAAGCTCCAAAGGAGTTTCCATACGCTGAGTATGGTGCCTATGAAAATGGAATTCTGATTCTCCAGTACCTTGGTTAGGTCTGGATGAGGTCCCTAGAGCAAGATAAAATGCTCAAAACTGATTAGTCAAGGGTTCTAAAGACCCATGAGATTTTAAGGCAAGTTCTGTGGGAGTTTCCATACACTAAGTATGGTGCCTATAAAGATTGAGAATCTCATTCACCAGTGCCTTGCATAGGTCTGGATGAAGTCTTAGTGCAAGATAAAATGCTAAAAACTCTAAACAATTAAGGGTTTTAAGACCCATGAGATTCTAAGGCAGGCTTCGAAGGAGTTTCCATACAATGAGTATGAAGAATGAGAATCTCGTTCACCAGTGCCTTGCATAGGTCTGGATGAAGTCTCCCTCGAGCAAGACTCGGGAGTACCAGGGCAGGATGAAACTGACCCTGAACCTGGCGGCCAACATTATTTGGTTTCTCACCTACTCCAAGATACTGTTATGACTGAAACAGTAAATAACATATAAAAATATATAAAACACCCATCTATTGTGCCTCGCTCAGGGTGCCAACAGTAATTGGGCACTCATGAGTGTAACGATGCGAGGACATGAGTGTAACGATGTGAGAACATGTGTTCCAGCATGTCCTCCAGCTGATATTCAGTTGGCATCACTGCATTTGGGGAAGACATACATGGGTCGATTATGTCCAATACTTTTAAGGCATGCTTGCTTTACTCTGCAAAGCATATTCAAACCCAATTGTATGATGAAAACTGTCATTGGCTAACATTATACCCCAAAAATGCAGGATTATGTGGGCAAGCTATAACCAGATTTATGATTGATGAATACAAACCCCTATATTAAGAGAAGGAGATCTTCTGGTTCATTTACGGAAGTACAGAAACAGCATTCCATTACACACGGAATTTCTGGAGAAACAACCTCTGGTTGGTTAAGATTACAATTGTTTTGTAATTCTGCATTAAATCTGATCAGCTTGGTGTTTGAATGTACCAGGAACTCGTCAGGTAGAGATAATATATCCCAGACACAAGTATGGGGGTTGCAGAGTCATTCTAGGCCTCACAAACTTAAATTTATAGTTCAGTATGAACATTTAAAAAAAAGTACACTTCAGCATTATAATGAAGTTGTTATCACAAGGCTGCTATGTGGTTATTTTCTAGACTTAAAAAAGATGCCTTATTATTCAGGTACTTCAATTAATTGGATGGGTCAGCTGAAGGAATTACCTAATGGGTTAAATTCAGCCTTCAGATTGCTCACACAATTATTGAAACCAGCACTGGTGTTAATGAGGGCTCAGAATCACATTGTAATGACTTATCTAGAGGATATATTAATTGTCATGGGAGATATGTTAAATGGGAGACAGCTGAAGAACTGATTTCAGCAACCATAAGACTATTGAAAGGCTAAGGTTCTGTACATCCAAACAATTGATTATTTGGGGTTTGTCTTTAATACAGTTGATATGTGAGTAACTTTATCAACAGATTAAGGTTGGGGATGTTACAAATGCCTGTATTTGTCTTGGTAAAAAACATTATCCCACCATCCAAGAAGTAGTTACGGTTACTGGTAAAGTGATAGCAGCATTCATGCTGTCAAATTGGGACCTCTGCATGATCAACGTCTGCAAAGAGCAGAGTATAAGAGTAAAAAGCGTGCAGGTTATTGATTAGGTCCTTGCAGTCACCAACTAAAGGTTGAGCTGAATTCAATGATGGTTTCTCAATGTGCACAAGTTACTAGAAGTAAAAATGTGCTTGTGCAGAAGTCTTCAGTGTTATTACAGACTAATGAGAATGCTCTCAGATGGGGAGCTTAGGACAGCGACACCAGTTGTGGTGGTCGATGGACTGTCCAAGACGATTAATTCTCCAAATACATGGTTGAATTATTTGGAGTTATTGGGGGTGTTTTATGCATTGATAGCTGTTGTTTACAATAAAGAACTTGCATGTTCAATTACGAGTAGACAATACCACAACTGTGGGAGAATACATTATTGTGTTAAGACAACAGATCACGAAAGTGCAATGACAATACAGAATGAATGTTAAATTTCAAAATGATTGTCAGACAGTATGTGTACCAAATGTTGATCTGTTGTGGCTGGATTAAATCTCCAGTGGTCTAAATGTGTCTCGTGGGAGTCAGACCCAGGAGCATTAACAGTGGATGCATTCTCGCTACATTGGGGAAGTATAGTCTTTTATGTTTTCCCCATTTTGTCTGATTAGACAATGTGTCACCAAAATAGAGCAAGTCTCTGCCGCAGGCGTTTGGTGGTTCCAAATTGGTATTGTTCTTGGCCTTTTGGCTAAGATCAAGTGTAGTATCTGTTCTTATCAGTTAATATCTGATACGTCCCTTATCTAGGGACCATTACTACACAGCCATTGTTCCCATTGGTGCTTAGAATGATAATTCAGACATTCATGACAAATCCCAGGTGCAGTAATTGTTGGTACATCCAGTAACAGCAGAAGTCATTCATTACATGACCGTATTAATTGTTAATCTGCAGGTTCTGATGGAATGTTGGATAGGACCATGGATGTCATAACTGCAGCTTGGAGAGCTAGCACCAAGAAGCAATATATGTGTCATATAAGGAATGGGAAATCTTTTTGTATACAGTCAGATATATTTTATCATACTGCAAATATATCGGATGAATTGGAGTTCCTTGCTATGTTGCACCTGATTATAGTACCATGAATGGAGCTCGGAGTGTTTTGTCCTCCTATTTAGGACTATTTCAGAATCGACAACTATCGGGTCTCATCTGTTAATATCCCGATTTATGAGAGAAATTTTAATAAAATCCTACCAAACCCAGATATTCAGAAATCTGGGATGTCAGTATAGTTCTCATATTGCTTCGGCAATGGACTCCAATTACGACACTCTCTTCCCAGAAGTTAATATTTAAAGTGGTTATGTTCATACCATTAATATCAGCACAATGAGTACAAACATTACAAATGTTGTGGTTAGATTGTATACAGTTGTTTAGATAAAATAACATTTTATGTCAATGATCTAAGCAAGCAAAGCAAGCCAAAAAAAAGGCTGGAACCAATGTAATCTTTAAGACATACGCTGTCAACTAAACATTGTGTTGTGGCGTCAGCCACTTAAGCTCGAACCCTCGTCAGGAGAGGGCGGGCACACGACGTCATGGGCAGAGGGAGTGTCCTGGTACATAAGCTCTCTCACCACGAGACCCACCAGGAGTTTACCGGTAGCTGAGCCCGAGGGAACAACCTCGCTCAGCTACAACAACCCTACATATAGTTAGCGCACCCACTATATGTGTGACAACAGAATAAAGAACCGCTTGCACCAACCTGATGTCTATTCTTTATTCGCCACGTATGGTGCCGCTACATTGGTGACCCCCGACTGTCCAAATTTAAATTTGGGCTCACCTGAAGAAGCAGCCTCAGGAGACCTGATGTCTGCAGCCGGCTGCCCAGCCCTGCAGAACTACGCTGCCGTCAACCAGGCCCTGCAGTGAGGTATGTCGCCGCCTACCCACCAGCTGCTGCAGGAGCTGCGAGCATTGCAGCCTCCTGCCCACGGCAGCCCCGACACACGCCCGACGGCCCTGGGAGCAGAGTGAGTACCTGCCACTCTCCCGCTCCCGGCAACGGACCCCGGCTCCGGGCCTTGCACCGGAATGCAACTGACCGGGGACACTGCTGCAGGCCTCACTGGGTCTCCAGGCCCCAGCACCGCTCCAGGCCTCACTGGGTCTCCAGGCCCCAGCACCGCTCCAGGCCTCACTGGGTCTCCAGGCCCAGCACCGCTCCAGGCCTCACCGCGTCTCCAGCCCCTGCACCGGACCCGGCTCCCGGCCTCACCGCGTCCCCAGGCCCTGCACCACGCCTGGCCCCGCCGACCGCTGCACCTGTAAAAGTGGGCTTACCTGAGGCGGCCGCCGAAGCCGCCCTTCAGCTCCTCGCCGTCCTCCAGTCACCAGGTGATTCCTCTTCACCCGGCTGGCAAAATGGCCGCCGCGCCATCTTGAAACGGGCGGCTGTCGACTACAAACATGGCCGCCGCCAGCCGGAAGTGCACTACGAACTTACCTGGCCGCCGTCTACAGCGCCACCTTCTGGCCGGATGCCGTCCCTGCAGCTTCACTGCCAGCAATAGCGCCACCGTCAGTTCGGCTGCTGTCCCTGCAACCTCATCGTCATCCACAGCGCCACCTTCCGGCCGGATGCCGTCACTGCAGCCTCACCACTGTCCACAGCGCCACCTTCCAGCTGGATGTTGTGGCTGCACGATGAACAATGGACAATTTGAAATTTAGACACTGGACACTAATTGTTTTTTTTCACTGTTCATGTTTGTGTGCACTGCAATTGGTTTGTATATTGTATTTGCTTTACCCCCCATCGTTTTTGGGGGCCGTGTGTCACAGGACACTCTCCCTTAGCTGGTCAAGGAGATGCAACCGTGTCTCTTCAGTCTCGTCGCACCCCTCGGTACATCGGGATCTCACACGCAGAGCGTCAACTGCGCCCGTGTAGAGCACCGTCCCGACCCACGCCCGGGGTGTCCCAGACCTCTTCTGTCCGGCGGCTTCTACATCCGTCTCCTCGCACCCCTCGGTACATCGGGATCGCCCACGCAGAGCGTCAACTGCGCCCGTGGAGCCCTCCGTCCCGACCCACGCCCGGGGTGTCCCAGACCTCTTCTGTCCGGCGGCTTCTGCATCGGTCTCCTCGCACCCCTCGGTACATCGGGATCGCCCACGCAGAGCGTCAACTGCGCCCGTGGAGCCCTCCGTCCCGACCCACGTCCGGGTGTCCCAGACCTACATGCAGGAGCCTCCCTTGACCAAGCTATTCCTTCCTCCTGTTCTGGGGGGGGGTCCTGTGGCGTCAGCCACTTAAGCTCAAACCCTCGTCAGGAGAGGGCGGGCACACGACGTCATGGGCAGAGGGAGTGTCCTGGTACATAAGCTCTCTCACCACGAGACCCACCAGGAGTTTACCGGTAGCTGAGCCCGAGGGAACAACCTCGCTCAGCTACAACAACCCTACATATAGTTAGCGCACCCACTATATGTGTGACAACAGAATAAAGAACCACTTGCACCAACCTGATGTCTATTCTTTATTCGCCACGTATGGTGCCGCTACAGTGTGTGGTTAAGCATCTGAATTAATATATAGTGAATTAAGAGTCTCCGAGATTGTGAGACACCAATGTTCATTACCCACAAGAAACATATAAAAGTGACAGTACAAACTATTTCTAGATGGATAAACAGGTTCTGGATTAACTGGAGTAGACACTGATGTGTATAAATCTCACTCCACAAGGGTGGTATCAATGTCCGCGGCGAAGGTGCAGGACGTGCCGCTCGACCAAATTCTGGAGACTGCAGGATGGTCTAAAAAAGAAACTTTCCTAGTTTTATGATAAACCTGTTGTTGCAGTGCCAGAGTTGCACATGCTGTGTTGGGTTCTGTTCAAAATTGTTTGCTTTGTTGCATAACATTTGTTGTTATTTCCCCTGGGATAGGGGGGTTATTTTTGTTTTATTATTATTAAAAAAAATAATAATTTTTTTTAAAAAGTAATCTAAATAAATAAATTGAAAGAGAAATATACATATATATTAAAATATTTATTGCATAATTTCAAGCAATATATATTATTTACTCACTACTGGGTAAACTGGAGCAGTGTGTCGTATGGAATGATCTACGGCATGAAAATCACAGAGCTTTAAAATCTTCACGTAGTCACTCACGTGACTCCGAAGTAAAATAGTAAGATTAAACAAGAACTTACCTGTTCGAAGTTTGATCTTTATTTTATGAGGAGTTACGATGAGGGATTACGTGCCCACCGCTCCCAACCCTCATAATATAAATGATCATCTGGTAGTTCTAATCTTTGTGAGCCTTACTATCTTACTCCGGCTATTGGTTCTGTGTTTTTCACGCCGCTGCTTTGAAGTATGCTGAACATGCGCCTGGCGGGGCTTGTTCACGTAATCCCTCATCGTAACTCCTCATAAAATAAAGATCAAACTTCGAACAGGTAAGTTCTTGTTTAATCTTACTATTAAACAACCAAATTTGGTGATCAGTGTCTTACTAAGTATCTGTTGCAAATCTTGTGGCTGGAGCTTCCTTCTCAAACTGTTTGACTCCTCGGCAATGCAACGATGTTGGCATTATCCCTAAGATGTTGAGTAGAGAGTGGTGGAGGTGTTTAGTACAGCGCGGAAACAGGCTCTTCGGCCCACCGAGTCTGTGCTGACCAGCGATCCCCACATATTAAGTTTATTGGCCAAGTATTCACATACAAGGAATTTGCCTTGGTGCTCCGCCCAAAGTAACAACATGACATACAGTGACAGTTACGAATGACTCAGAAAACACTAAACATTAATAATGATAAAACACCATTGATTAAGCATGTGAACCAACAAAATACCAGATCAAAGGGAGGCTACAGATTTTTGGCTGTTGAGTAGATCTACTTGTAGATAAAAACTGTTTTTATGTCTGGCTGTGGCAGCTTTGACAACCTGGAGTCGCCTTCCAGAGGGAAGTGATTCTTAATGAAGTTAACACTATCCGATACACACTAGGAACAATTTACAATGTTACCAAGCCAATCAACCGACAAACCTATATGTCTTTGGAGTGTGGGAGGAAACCGGAGCACGCAGTTCATGGGGGGAAAGTACAAACTAGGTACAGACAAGCATCCGTATTCGGGATTGAACCCGGGTCTCTGGCGCTGTAAGATCATGTAATAGAAGCAGAATTCGGCCATTCGGCCATCGTCTCCGCCATTTAATCATGGCTGATCTACAGTGCATTCAGAAAGTATTCAGACCTATTCACTTTTTCCACATTTTGTTACGTTACAGACCTATTCTAAAATGGATTAAATTCATTTGTTTATCATCAATATACACACAATGCCCAATAAAAAAGTGAAAACAGGCATTTAGAAATGTTTGCAAAGTAATTAAAAAGAAATAACTGAAATATCACATTATTCAGACGCTTTGCTATGACACTCAAAATTGAACTTAGGTGCATTCTGTTTCCATTGATTATCCTTGATGTTTCTACAACTTGATTGGAGTCCACCAGTGGTAAATTAAATTGATTGGACATGATTTGGAAAGGCACACACCTGTCCATGTAAGGTCCCACAGTTGACAGTGCATGTCAGAGCAAAAACCAAGCCATGAAGATGAAGGAATTGTCCGTAGACCTCCGAGACAGGATTGTGTTGAGACACAGATCCGGAGAAGGGTATAAAACAATTTCTGCAGCATTGCAGGTCCCGAAGAGCACAGTGGCCTCCGTCATTCTTAATTGCAAGTACTACCACCAGGACTCTTCATAGAGCTGGCGGCCCGGCCAAACTGAGCAATCGGGGAGAAGGGCGTTGGTCAGTGAGGTGACCAAGAACCCGATGGTCACTCTGACAAAGCTCCAGTTCCTCTGTGAAGATGGAAGAACCTTCCAGAAGGACAACTATATCTGCAGCACTCCACCAATCAGGCCTTTATGGTAGAGTGGCCAGACGGTGCCATACCTACGGTGAAGCATGGTGGTGGCAGCACCATGCTGTGGGGATGTTTTTCAGTGGCAGGAACTGGGAGATGAGTCAGGATCGAGGGAAAGAAGAACGGAGCAAAGTACAGAGAGATCCTTGATGAAAACCTGCTCCAAAGCGTTCAGGACCTCAGACTGGGGTGGAGCACCAAAATAGATGGTTAAATACTTTGATAGTTAGCTAAGCTGGAGCTTCTGAATTTGCTGACTGCCAATGTTCAAAAATTAATTGCTGTGCATTAGATTAACGGCTGATTCAATTTAAACTATTAAAATGCATTAAGCATCATTAAAATTATTTTTTAAGTTCATTGATATTCTACTCTTTAACAGTACAGTTGTAACTGTGATTTATTGCAACATTTTAAATTTGGGTAATATATTGGGCACATTTTTAGTTGGTACAAATAATCGTGCCTCCAAGGAAATTGTTAGAATCTGGAATGCTATAAATGTAAATCCAGATAATTACATTTTGCATGAGATAGACATTTTCTTTCATAGGCAATAAATGATGAGGGGAAATAATGGAAAATTACTGAAGGGAATTGAGTTTGCATTATTTCATTATAATTTGACGGCTGTAAATTTGCATTGATATATTTGTCAGCAATCTGCAAAAAACACAGCCTTTTGAGCGTTCCACAAATATATTTGCACAGGTCATACTTTTCCATTGCATCTATTCCCCTTTTGCAACATTCCTTTTGCCAATTCCAATATTGCACATGATATTAATAATAGATCAATATTAATATATATATTAATAGATAAATCTCCCAGGCCTGATCAGATATATCCCTCTCCCGGGCTGCCAACATTGGGTGAGAGTTGGGAGTAAAAAATTGAGAAATTGCGAGACCAAGCCCGAGGGAGCGTAGCGACCGGGGGGGTGGGGGGGGGGGGGGGGGGGATGGGGGGGAGATGGACGGTGTGTCCCTTCCCATTGGTACGGAACTTTTGCATTTTTCAGCTTGAAATTGTGTAATATGGTAAATACTGTAGCAAGTCTTTGAACTTACACTTGAATGCAATATATATGCTTTAAATTGGATTAGCTCTGAATAAGGATAGAGTAAATTACATTCCTAATTACATTCCACAGTAGAGCCCAGGCTCTGATCCATACGTGCAGCACATGAATGATCTTAGTGTATTCATGTATGGAAATCAGATTATAATCAAACACTTGGCCCATGTTGGCCAACCTGGGTCTCACTGCACACCTGGTACTACTCCTGGCCCTGACTCCAGTTGCATACCTTCTCTCATTCCTGTCCCCGAGTCCAGCCCTACACCTGGCCCACTATTCTACCCTGATCATAGCTGCTTACCTGCTTAGGTTCCCAGTGCTGAACACACCCCTGGTCCCAGCTTTGACTGCATACCTAGTACTATTCCAGACCTTGACTCTGGATGCACACTTGACCTTGCTCTGAGCCCCTTTGCACTGACAATATATCTGGCCCACACATAAAGCCCCATATCTGACCCCCTGGACTTAACCTATTACGTTAAAGTCCACAGATGCTTAGCTAATGCAGTAATCCTTTATGAACCACTTCACAGACCAAATCATGGATAACAAAATGTGCTACATTAATTGGTTTCCTTGTTATCTAACATGCTAGTCACTTTGTCAAATAAGTCATCAATTGGTTGAACACAATTCCCATCCATAAAATTATACTCACTCAGCTGTATAAGTATTCTGATACCATTTCTTTCATTTTCGTAACAAACTGTCCTGAAGTCATCAGGCTAATTACAAATCAATAACATTAGCCAACTCCGAAACATGCAGCGCTGAGCATTGTGATCCAAACATCATTGACAACTGGCCTCAGTTCCCCACTCGCATCTGGCAGTGTTCTCCATCTGAACCAGGGGCCGCGGAGCGTTTTTGAAAGTGGGGAGGCTGAGCAATCACTGATCACTGGCCTTGGGGGTACCCAGTGAGGGAGTGGAGCAATCGAGTGGGATGGGGTGTGGAAGAAGAGTGTCCCTCCTCCCAGGGTAGGAACTTTTTAAAATTTAATGTATTAAAATCATGTTTTAGTGCATTGTAGAATTATGATTTCAATGTTTTTTGTATGAAGTGTTTTTAAGAGGTAACTTTTTACGGGGTAACTTTATCCACACAAAGGGTGGTGGGTGTTTGGAACAAGCTGCCAGAGGAGGTAGTTGAGGCAGGGACTATCCCAACATTTAAGAAACAGTTAGACTGATACATTGATAGGACCGGTTTGGAGGTATGGACCAAAAGCAGGTAGCGTAGCTGGGACATGTTGGCGGGTGTGGGCAAGTTGCGCTGAAGGGCCTGTTTTCACACTATGTGACTCTATGACCACATTATACCTCCACCATGCATGAATGCTTCAAAATCAAGTGATCGAGTTTTATTGCCATATACTCAAGCATAGAAACATAGAAAATAGGTGCAGGAATAGGCCATCGGCCCTTCGAGCCAGCACTGCTATTCAATATGATCATGGCTATTCATCTAGAATCAGTCCCTCTTTCCTGTTTTTTCCTTGTATCCCTTGATTTAGGAGCTAAATGTAACTCTCTTTTGAAAACATCCAGTGAATTGGCCTGCACTGCCTTCTGTGGCAGAGAATTCCACAGATGCACAACTCTCTAAATCTATCTCTCTCTCTCTCTCTCTCTCTCACTCTCTCTCACTCTCTCTCTAAATTTATCTCTCTCTCTCTAAATCTCTCTCTAAATCTATCTCTGTAAATATGTGTGTAAATATATATATATTTTAATATTTATTTTTATATATTTGTGTGTGTATATATAGATAGAGATATATATAAAAGTATATAGGTATATTTATACACATATTTACAGAGATAGATTGTGTGAGAGAGAGAGAGAGATATGTGTGTGTGTATATGTGTGTGTGTGTGTATATATATATATATATATATATATATATACATATATATATACACACAATACACAATAAAAAGTTAACACATACATCCACCACAGCATTCATCACTGTGGTGGAAGGCACAAAAATTGGCCAGTCCTCCTCCATTTTCCCCCGTGGTCGGGACCTCCACCCTCCGCAGCCTTCGCTGCAAGCGTCCAGATGTGCAGGCAAGGTAAAAGTCCAGGTAAGTCCTGAATTGGTGCTTCCCCGCCGGAGTCAGCGGTTTTAGGCTGGTGTAGGGTGTGGGCGTCGGGCCGGCTGAAGCTCTGCAGACTGCGGCTTCAGGCTTGCATCTGCCGCGGGCCAGCGAAACGGAGCACTCCCCTCCGGCGAGCCCCGGTGAGGGCTCGCCTGCTCGACGCCGAGAGTCCGCGCTGCGCCCGCCGCTGAAGCCCCGGGCGTGTCTCCGGGAAAGGCCACGCCAATCCTCGCTGTTAGCCTATGGGGGAGGCAACCTGGTAAAAATAGCCTCTCCGTGGAGGAGGCGACCAAAGTGGTTTCCCCTTTACCCCCCCACACCACCCCCCACACAAGACACACAGAGAAACATTAAAAACAGACATTAAAACATATTAAAAAAACAATGCGGTGAAATCCGTCCCCGTTGATGGGTTTAGAAACTGATTTTTAAATTACTCCAGCGCTGAACTTGTCGGGCGATTTAAAAAAAATTAACAGAACGGCAATTCTTCAGCAAAAGGTTGCACTCCGAGAAAATGTATTTAGGACAGGTGGGAGAAACACCGCATTTTAGCCCCCCCCCCCCCCCCCCCCAAAGGCGCCAAAGTGTGTATATATATGTGTGTGTGTGTTTTGGATAGACTAGGGCTGATTAGGAATAGGCAGCATGGTTTTGTACGAGGGAGATCGTGTCTTACAAAATTGATTGAATTTTATGAAGAAGTAACCATAAACTAAACTCATAACTCATAAACTCAAAGGTTGATGAAGATTAAGGTTCCAGATGGTATGCGGCTATGGAAGGTTAGATCACATGGGATCCAAGAAGAGATTACGCAGTTCAGAATTGACTTAATGGAAGGAGGCATCTGGGATTGATGCTCGTTTGTGGTTTATATTAACGATTTAGATGAGAATGTACAAGGCAAGATTATGAATTGTGCAGATGACACTAAAGTAGATGGTAATGATGGTTATCGACATTTAGAGTAGGATCTTGATCAATCGGGCAAATAGGCTGAGGAGTTTAATGCAAATATGTGTGAAATGTTGCATTTTGGGAAGTCAAACCAGGGCAGGCCATTCACATTGATTGGTAGAGGCCTGAGGAGTGTTGTAGACCAATGGGATCTAGGGATTAATTACATAGTTCTCTAAAAGTGGCATCATGGGTAGATAGGGTAGTAAAAAAGGCTTTTAGTACATTGGCATTCGTCAGTCAGTGTATTGAATACATAAGTTGGGACATTATGTTATTGTACAAGATGTTGGTGTTGGAGTACTATGTTCAGTTTTAGTCTCCCAGTTATAGGAAGTATTTCATTAAGCCCAAAGGGTGCAGAGAAGATTTATGAGGATGTTGCCAATACTCAAGGGCCATTTATAGGAAAGGTTGGGCAGGTTAATAATTTATTACTTAAAGCACAGGAGGCTGAGGGGTGATCTTACAGAACCTCCAACATTCCATAGAAAACAATCCAAATCTATCCAAAGTAACTGTGGAGGGGGTGGTTTGGATGGGAAGGGATGAGTAAACCAGGAAGTTGTGGAGGGATAGGTCACTGCGGAAAGCAGAAAGGAGTGGAGATGGGAAGACGTGGTGGAATCCCGTTGGAGGTGGCGAAAGTGTTGGAAGATTATATATGGCTGATGTGGTAAGGTGAGGACTAGGAGATCTCTGTCCCTGTTGCGACTGGGGGGATGGGGACCAAGAGGGGATCTACGGGATTCCATGGACACGCGTGCGAGGGCCTCATCTATGAACGATGAGAGGAAGGTAGACACAAAATGCTGGAGTAACACAGTGGCAAACTTCAGTCCGAAGAAGGGTCTCAACTCGAAATGTCAACCATTCCTTCTCTTCAGAGATGCTGCCTGTCCCGCTGAGTTACTCCAGCATTTTGTGTCAACCTTCTGTTTAAACCAGTATCTGCAGTTCTTTCCTACGCAAAGATGAGAGGAACCCCTGTCCTCTAAAGAATAAGGACATCTCATCTTGAGCACAAATGCAGTGGAGACAGAGGAATTAATAGGGAATACTCTTTGTAGGAGGCAGGATGGGAAGATGTGTAGTCTAGATAGGTGTGGGAATCAGTAGGTTTGTAATAGACATCAGTTGATTGTCTATCTCCTGTGATGGAGACGATGAAATCATGAAAGGGGAGGGAGGTGTCAGAGATGGTGCAAGTGAATTAGAGTGCAGAATCGAAATTGGTAGTGAAGTTAATGAAGTCCATGAGATCTGCGTGGGTACAGGTGGTAGCTCCGATGCAGTCTTCAATGTACCGGAGATAGAGTTTGGGGATCGGGCCAATGTATGCCTGGAACATGGATTCTTTGACATACTTACAAAGAGGCAGGTATCGAGAAGGTTCCACTTAGTAAATGTATCTTAATATTTTTATGCACAAAAACAAGAATTGCTTTTGAAACATGACCTACTTATCTGATACCTAGGAATGACTTACCTTATGGTTGTTCTGTACCTTTTCATACCTGTCCCCTGACTCAGTCTGAAGAACGGTCTCGGCTCGAAACGTCGACTATTCCACTGATGCTGCCTGACCAGCTGAGTCTAACTTGGACTCCAAGGTCCCTCTGCACTTCAAAGCCATTAAGGGTCTTGCCATTAACTGTATACTTGTATTTAAACTGTTTGCCGTTCAAATACACGATCTGACTTTAACTGCAATGCATTTTATTTTGATCTTCAAATTTCCAATTATCTTGTTCTCAGATTTTGTCTGGTTTTGCTTCTGTGCTTTCTGATGTTTCCATTGTAATTGAATGGAAATAATTTGACTTCCAGTTAATAAATGTTTCTTAATATTTTTATGCACAAAAACAAGAAATGCTTCGAAACATGACCTGCTTATTTGATACCTAGGAACGACCTGCATTATGATTTTGTGGCAGAAGACATTGCATCAATAGAAGATCTCCCTTCTTCATGGTTGAATATTCAAATTGGAGATCAAGTAAAACAGAGATAGGACTTATAGGTGCTGATAGAATAATGAAAAACATCTGCTGATTTGACTTAAATCGCCTTTTCTGAATGCTGCATTTCCTCACATCAGAGACAGATAATATTAGAGAATATAGATTTAGAGTGAGAGAATTGGGGAGTTTTGACAAACAGTTAAGCAGTGTGTAGGAAGGAACTGCAGATGCTGGTTTAAATCAAAGATAGACACAAAAAGCTGCAGTAACTCAGCGGATCAGACAGCATCTCTGGAGAAAAGGAATGGGTGACGTTTTGGGATGAGAACTTCTACAGACTGAGAGTCAGGGAAAAGGGAAATGAGAGATATAGACGGTGATATAGAGAGATATAGAACAAATGAATGAAAGATATGCAAAAAATAACGAGGATAAAGGAAACAGGCCATTCTTAGCTGTGGGCTAAGTCAAAACAAGTTACAGACAATGAGACTCAACAAGGCGGTTTTAGAGCTAGTACAACGACTTGGGTGGGGGAGGGACGGAGAGAGAAGGGATACAAGGCTTACTTGAAGTTTGAGAAATCAACATCGTACTGCTGGTTTGGGTGAGAATGGATGAGTTAACCAGGGAGTTAAATGCAGGTGAACCTCTGCCTAACCTGTGGTCTCTGTGGTCCCTGGACAGAGTCGAGGGAAGAGGTTTAGGGTACCTGTACCTCTTCTTGTGGCTGCCGGGGAAGGTACCTGGGGAGGTTGTGTTTAGCAGTGATTAGTGATCACTTGAATTGCCTACGCACAGAAGGATGCGTAACAGGTTCGGAAAGATGTGATTAACGTGGATAGGTTTCCACTGATTGACATGCTCATGGTGGACTGAATGGCCTGTCTGCGTGCTGCATGATTTTGTCGCCTTTTGGTATGGTTCTGTACCATGAGCTAGAGTTGAATCTATTTGTTATCTGTCAGCAAGCTTGATTGCCTCTACTGGTGTTTGTTGGGCCGATAACTAATAGTATCATTTATTTTAATAAGCAAACTTTTTATAACATTTTCTGTGAATCGTTTTGACAAATTGGCTGTTCAAACAATTGTAAATTTGTGAATTTACAACAAATTTACAAAATTACAACAAATTGTTGGAAATTGGAGTGCATTTTCTACGAATAGCTCCATTAAAATATTATTTGTTGTGTTTGAGCAATTTTATATTTTTCTTCCCAGGCAGTGCTCCAATGTTGGAAGCAAAGGAAAAAATGTCATTTCTTAGATCTATCTAGCATATGTATCATGCTGACAATAGGTCCTAAAACAAGCTAAAACACAAACAGTATGAAATATTGCTGTCAATCACAGGTGTACAAAAAATGCCCTTTTTCCAAAATAGTACCTGTTTTTATCATGCCACTCTGGTGACGTTGCTAGTAGCACAACAGGACAGGATATAACAATTCTGAACATATTTGGATAAACAAACACCTTCGACCACTGCTATTCCATTATCAAAGATGCCGATCACTCCATCCCTCACTCTTACTTTTGGAAATCTGATCACTTGGTTGTGCTGCTTCTTCCTGCATATAGGCAGTGACTGAAGAGTGCACCCCCAGTGGTGAAGGCTGCACAGAGCTGGTCAAAGGAGGCAGAGGAATGACTTTGGGTTTACTTAGAGTCGGCAGGAGGAAAGTGGAGCACCCGGAAGAAACCCATGCAGTCACAGGAGACCGTGCAAACTCCACACAGACAGCATCCAAAGTCGAGATTGAACCGGGTCTCTACCAATTGAAACTGTGCCGCCCATAATTTACTACTTTAATGTCATTTAAGATAACCCTCACGGTTATTTGAATCTTTTCTCTATAAGTAGATAGCTATATAAAAGGAATAACAAGGAAACCGGAGTAAAACACCATGCGCTGGAGGAACTCGGCAGGTCAAGCTGTGGAGGGAATGGATAGGCGACGTTTGGGTCAGGGCTTTGATGGGGACAATTGTTCTGATTGATATGCTGATTTAAATCTTTTAGACCAAACGTCCCTAAAAAATGGCCTCAAGACCTTTTATCATTCAACTAGACCAGGTGGGACCCTGTCACACGGATGGCCTGGTCCCCCAACACACCCACCCTCCCTCTTAACCTCCCCAGGATCTCGAGGTTGCCGCTCCTTTGTGCCGAAGCAGCAGCTGCGGGGCCGTGGGCCGCTGTGGCTGTGGGGCTGCGGGGAAGCCGGACTGCAGGGAAGCCGGGCCGCGGAGGTTGTGGCCGCCCCTCCGGCCGCTTCCTTGCAACGCCGGGCGAGGCAGGCGCCGCTGCTAAAGGACAGCGGATGCGGCCAATCAGTGCAGCCGCATCCGCTGTCCCGGCGTTGCCCCTTATTGAGTGACAGGAGAGGAGACCAATCTGCGTGGTGGCGACTGACAGCAATCTACGCATGCCCATTTTTTATTGCTTTTTAATAACTTTTACAATATACTACTGATCGGAACACAACTTGGTGCATGCGCAGCACATGAGAACGGTGAGTTAGCTGGCTAAAAATCATAGCGCTATCACGTACCGTTTTTGTGCAACTAGAAAAACCCTGCAAACCGGAAGAGGACAAGATCAGAGCTTTAGTTGCGTATAGATAGACTAGGCCAATTAATTGTGTGGAAGTCTGCCTGTATCATACTATTCTGACGGTGCCATTTGAGATCAATTGAATTGTTTGAGATAATAGTAAGGGAAATGAACCAAATATTTCTCACCTTGTATCTTTGTTTTTTTAGATATTGGAGTCTCTCTGGATTGTGATGAGCCGAAATGTGAGTTTATTGTTCACAACTGCCACCACTTTGCTGACGGTTCTGTTTCACAGTGGCACAGCACTTCTCAACTTCATTCTTTCTTTGGTGAGAAAATTAATGAAGATCTGTTTATAAAACACAATAATATTAGAATAAATAAAGTTGTATCTGTTTCTTATATATCACAGAAAAGTAATAGTAAACTATATTTTCAGTTTTTAATATTCACAAACTTTCAGTTCTGTGCTTGATTTTGCTGCTATATGCAGAACATTGAAATAGTATCACAATTTCATAAGAGTTTTGTATTGGGAAAGAATGCCCAATAACATGGGTGCTGTTGAAGGCGATGCCTTTTTTCATATGACTATGATACATTTACAAACATTTATGCTTTTTTAAATTATTACAGTTCCTTGTGCCATTTATTTTCTCCAATATAAACAGGCCCTTGTCAAGATAGTGCAATTTGGGAATAATTTATATATGTATTAAATAACCTGACATAGGACATTTTCATTTTTCAAATTCATAGAACCTATCGAAATTTTGACTAACTTCTGAGACTAGAAGTATGTATTTACTCTACTTCTGAAAGAGAAGTTTCCAATCTCAAGCCTGTGCTGCTTAATTCTTTGCACATTAGCTACCTGAAAAAATAAAGTTTCTGGTCATCTTTCTTTCCGTTCTTCTTGAATACTTCAATAAGATCATGTCTTAACTTTCCCCATTCTTAGAAATGCAAATACAATGGGTGAAATCTCTTATTGTTACTTAATCATTAGTATCCAGGTATCCTAATAAATTTATGCTGCACTTTTTCCAAGGACATGTATCCTTCCCACGGTTTGATGCTCTGAAGTACTTCCAATGCTTTATTTGTTTGGCATAACATAACATTAAGGAAGAAGTGTCTCGACCCGAAGCGTCACCCATTCCTTCTCTCCAGAGATGCTGTCTGTCCCGCTGAGTTACTCCAGCTTTTTTATCTATCTTTGGTTTAAACCACCATATGCAGTTCTTTCCTACACATAACATATAAAGATCAGCATATTATCCCCATATCTCTGAACTCCTTGTTTCTAATTTTACATCATTTAGAAAGTGCTCTATTCTTTCTAGTTTGTGTCCAGCAGCAACAATCTTATGATTACCTGTATTATTCATGTAATCAGCAAACTTGGATTTATAGCGCTCTGTCCCATTACAGAAGTCATTTATCAATATTGTCATTAGATTTGACCCTGATCCGGACCCTATAAAGAATGCCATCTGTCACATTGTACCTTCCCAGACCATGCGTTTCCTGCTCCTGCCACTTAGCAATTTCCTCACCAGGTTAATTATTTTCCATAAGATTCAGTTTTAATTAGCAGTATCTTACAGGAGGCGCGATTAAGAATAAACTAAGTAAATGCACAAATTAATTTCCATTTTCAGTCTTCCCTATTTTTACATTTTTCTGTATACTGTAAATCTAGTTTAGTGCACAATAATTTTGTTTCTCCTCATGGACCATATTTAAAATATAGATACATGTTTCATGTGCAGAATTACTGTTCTATTGATGACGTGGAAAAAATAATTTCCGGCAAGTTGTTGAATATCAAAGATATAACGAGTGCTTTAGGTTTTTGATAAAAGCTTGTGTAGTTGAGTAATCAAGAATATGTTTTGACTTTTTTCTAATTATGGTTTTGCTTGTCTTGTGTCTAATGTCTTGTTTTATTGTCTTTATTTCAGAAATGTTATGTGTTGTTTACGTGGAATTTGTGTATCATTTGTTTGTGTGTTTGTCTGAGTTTACCTGCCTTTGAACAGCAAACAAGGTTTTCATTGCACCTGTGACTCACTGTATTTGTGCAAGTGACAATGAACTTGACTTAATTTTATACACATCTACACCAATTTACTTTATGTTTATTGTCTACATTCTTTACATTTTAAAAACATTTTTATGCTTTAAATAAAAAAATCCAGTTTAGTTTTTAGTCATATGTTGTGTAGTTAGTCCATCTAATTTCATTATTTGCATTATGCGAGTATGTCTTTTGTATATTTTATTCATGCCTGTTTCTTATGTTAGTGTCTCCAAGAGTGTCTCCAAGAATCTCTCCTTAGTGATTAAATTATGCCATTTAAACCCATTGCTGAAAATGTAATGACAATGGTGATCAAATTAGGTTAATCATTGCCCTAACCCAAAAATGTCACTTAGCTAAGACAATTATGTTACCGTGTATGTTAGGGCGATGGCTTTATTTTAGTGATAGTGGACACAAACTGATATATATCACACTATTTTCAGGTTTTGATTCAATGAGATTACATCACATTGCTTAAAAAAAAAAAATTCCCATGGATTCTTGTATTCCTTTCTGACCTTCCACTTTTTTCACCCCTGAGAAACACCAACCGGAGAAAATTTAGGGATATTTCTGGGACAAAGCATTGAAGTAATTATAACAACTATGATATTTCGGTTGGAATTCTCCTAGTGTTTTGTGAGGAAGGGCAAAAGAAAATTCCTGCATGCAGTGCATTCAAATCTGGCAGCATAGTCATACAAGAGGCCATCAAAATGGCTAAAAGGGATTTTCGCTCTAAACTGGAGAATGAGGCAGACATTCAACAGCTGCGGCAGGGCTTTCGCGCCATCACTTCCTACAAGACACAACGAGGGGGCAGCTCGTGCGACCGCGAAGCATGAATCCCAGACTAGCTCAATGTGTTCTACGCATGCTTTGATAGGGCCCCCATCGCCCTGATGGTATTACAGTCACAGAGGCAAATGTCAGAAGATCCTTCAGGAGGAACCTCGGAAAGCTTCTGGACTTGATGGTATACCTGGTTGTGTTCTTAAAACCGGTACAGACCAACTGGCTGGAGTTTTTGCGGACATCTTCCACTCAGGTGGTCTGAGGTTCCCACCTGCATCAATAATATCAGTGCCCAAGAAGAGTAGGATGACGTGCGTCAGTGACTACCGATAGGTGGTACTAAGGTCCGTGGTATGGTGCTTTGAGAGGTTGGCTATGGTGCATATATGGTACATATTAACTCCTACCTCAACTAGAACCTAGACCCACTACAGGTCACAACAGGTCAATGAAGGATACTATCTCAGTGGCTCTCCAGTCTGCACTGGATCACTTGGACGATAAAAACACACATGTCAGGATGTTGTTCATAGACTACAGCTCAGCATTCAACACTAGTATCCCCTCCAAACTGGTTACTAAGCTCAATGAACTGGGTCTCTACACATCCCACCTTCCTTATCAACAGACCATAATCTGCATGGATTGGCAGCGACATTCCTCTTCAATAACCATTATCACCAGTGCACCTCAGGGCTGCATGCTTGACCCCCTGCTCTGCTCGCTGTGTATCCGAACATAGTTTCAACTCAATCTTCAACTTCGCCGACGATTGTTGTCTTTGGAAGAGGAAGGTCGAAGGTCATAAGTGATATGAGTAGAATTAGGCCATTCAGCCCTTCAAGTCTACTCTACCATTCAATCATGGCTGATCTATCTTTCCCTCCTAACCCCATTCTTCTGCCTTCTCCCCATAACCTCTGACACCTGTACTAATCAAAAATCCTTCAATCCGCTTGTCCAAATCATTAATATACAACTTGAAGAGTAGCAACCCCAGCACCGACCCGTGCAGAACTCCACTAGTCACTGGCAGCCAACCAGAAAAGTCCCCTTTATTGGCACTCTTTGTCTTCTGCCATCCAGCCAACCTGCTATCCATGCTAGTATCTGGCCTTTGGTACCATGACATTTCATCTTCCTTAGCAGCCTCACATGTGGCACCTTATCAAAAGCTTTCTGAAAATCTAAGTAAACAATAACCACTGACTCTTCTTTGTCTGTAATGCTATTTACGTCTTCAAAGAATTCCAGGAAATTTGTCAAGCAAGGCCTCCCCTTCACAAAGCCATGCTGACTTCGGCCTATTTTATCATGATCCACGAACCTGTCTTCATTGTCGGAATGGTGGTGGAGTCAAAAAATTTAAATATCTCTGAACATTTTACCTGGACAGCATTTTGATGCACATTTTAATAAAGCCCATCTTGCCTCTACTTCCTTAGAAGATTGGGGAGATTTGGTTTGCCTACAAATAATCTCTTGAACTTCTACAGGTGTACAGTAGAGAGCATATTGTCGCATTGATAGACACAAAACACCGTAATAACTCAGCGGGAAAGGCAGCATCTCTAGCGAGAAGGAATTGGTGATGTTTTGGGTCGAAACCGTTCTTCAGACTAGTCAGGAAAGGGAAACAAGAGATAGACAGTGATGTAAAGAGATATAGAACTATCTCTCTCTACATCACTGTCTATATCTCTCATTTCCTTTTCCCCTGATTTTAATTTGAATCTAATTTAGGGAATGGTTTATTTAATGCCCCCACAAGGTTCAGTTCTGATTTTCTTTTTTCCTCCCTTGCCCCCCAATTCCCACCCTGCAGGTCATTTTCTTGACTACTCTCTTCTATCTTATAAGTTCAAATGATGAATGCTACAAACCAGTGAAGTGGGTAATTGGTTTGACACCACTTTCCCAGCCAGGTCCTTCCTCCAACATCGTTGGGCAGTCTGTTGAAGAAGCTATACGGTACGCAAGCCCAGTTATTAACCTCATTGTTTTAAAGGCATCATTGGCCAGACTGCAATTTTTCTAACTATTAAATTGTAACAAACTAACTGTCCGGCAGCATTCAATATTTCATTTGTTTTCTCTTGAACGTGGAGTAATGACATTATCACAATTGCTTAACAATATTTAAATATTGATAAAGCCATTTTCAGATAATTTGTGTAACTGCATATCCTGTGACATTGTGAGCAGTATGTTTTGTGTGCTTTGTTGAAATTATTTTAGTAATAGAACCAATGTCAAGTATTAAATTTATTGCATGAGCATGTGGATTCATTTGACTTATCCTTTCCTTGTCAATAAGCATGCAGTTTTGTATCCTGGGCTGAAAAGATCAAGCCCCCCTCATTCTTCACCTAGAGTACCCATTCTGCCTGCTCTAGTGGAGGCATTGCACACTACCAAGTTGCATGTTGTGAGAGCCTCCGTGCAGCATGATGTGTGTGATACTTTCATGTGAGTGCATGCACACTGGTATGACTGCAGCTTGTGGCAATAGATAAATGCTCATTGATCAATTAGTGTTTTGACCTACTTTGTTAAGAGACACATAATTGTTATTTAAATTTAAATCACTTCTGATCAACATTTTCATCCCACAGCAAATGTCAGTTTCTTTTCAAAAGTAGTTTGCTCTTTGAATTGACTCCATATTCCATATCAATGTTTAACTGATGATGTATAATTGTAAATTCAGAAGTACCAGAATCAAGAAACATTATGCTTCATGCATGTTTAATAAGGTCTGTTTAGTGCTTGGCAGACAATCCCTTTTCCCAAACCCTACCCCCACCTCAGCAATATTTTGCCATCTCCAGAGTGTAAGCTCTAGAACTAGGTTTTAGGTTTAATTTAGATTTAAGATTAAATTCCTTTGCATGATAAATGCAAATATAGTGCTCTACATAAGAGTTTCTGACCATGTGGGATAAAGCTTTGAGGCACGTGTTAGGTCATATAGTGATCTTTGGAATATCAGTACTGGTTTTATTATCATGTCAGGTCAAGTGCTAGTGGCATATTTCTCCCCAAAATAGTGGGGTGCAATAAGGATTAGTGTCAGGGCACTAACTATTTATAATCTAAAATAACAAGTATATTGTGACAAAATTTGCCAAGGATATAAATAAGAGAAAGAAAGTTGTGAGGAGGCTAAAAATAGTTTGCAAAGTGATATAAATAACTGGGAGTATATTTGGCAAATTGAGTATAATGTGGGGAAATGTAGGTGAAAACAGAAAAGCAGAAAGTTGTTCAACTTGCTTCAAGGAGTGACCTAGGTGTATTTGTGTTGGAAATGGAAAGTTAACATGAAGATACAGCATGTAATTGGGAAAATAAGTAGAATGTTCTTCCTTATTGCTGGGTGTTAATACCTAGATGAGTGTGTACAACTTTGGTCATGTTATTTAAGAAGAGATATATTTGTATGGGAGCATTCATTATGTTTAATCCTGAGATGATGGAGTAATATCTTACATGGAACATCAGAGGAGATTGGATAATTAGAGTTTAGAGGTGATCTCATTGAAAATAGATTCTGTGCAATTAACAGGGTAGATGGTGAGAAGATATCTCTTATGAGGTAATTTGGATCTGGGTGTCAATATGTATTTCAGAATAAGGGACTGTCCATTTGAGATTGAGTTATAATGAAGGATCACAGACCCAAAACATTGACTGTTTCTCTTTCTACATATCCTGATTAACTTGCTAATTTTGAGCATTTCTGTATTTTTGGTTGTCCATTTTAGTTGTCCATTTAAGATTAAGATATGGATGGTTTCTGAGGGTTGTAAAGCTTTGGAATGCTCTGCACTCAGTACCATGGAAGAGCCATACGTGACCCAATCAAGGTTAAGAGATATATTTGGACTGCAGGGAAGTTGAGGATTATGGGGATCAGGCAAAAACGTGGCCGAGGCAAAAATCAGATTAGCCATAATATTTTTTAATAGTGCAACAGATTCAAGGATTCATATTGTCTACTGGTGTTTCAGAGAGCTATGAGCCTGCGCTCTGCCCTTGTTCCACTTAGGAAACCTGAACGGAAACCTCTGGAGACTTTACACCCCATCCAAGGTTTCCGTGCGGTTCCCGAAGGTTCCTGGAGGTTTTTGTCCTCCGACAACCACCTTCAACTAGCATCGCAACCGGCCTCGACTAAAAAAATTACAGATTTTTAAAACGGAAACCATTTTCGACAAAAACCTCCAGGAACCACACGGAAACCTTGGGTGGGGCACAAAGTCTCCAGAGGTTTCCGTTCAGGTTTCCTAAGTGGGACAGGGGCATTAGATTCCTCTGCTCTACAACACTGCTCAGAGCACTACCTTTCAATGTGTAGGTCTTGCCCATGTTAGACTTCCCAAAATGCAACACCTGACATTTTTCTGAATTAAATTCCATTAACCATTCCTCAGCCCACTTAGCCAATTAATCAAGAACCTGCTGCAATTTTTCACAACCATCTTCATTATCTGTAAAACCACCCACTTTTGTATAATCTGCAAATTTGCTAATATTGCCGTGTATGTTCTCGTCCAAATCATTGATATCTTCTACTTGCATATGACCTGCACAGCCTAAAGTTGTTGGACAACTTGTTCTATTTGATCTTATTTGATTGTGCATGCTGGGTTGATGGCATTTGTCGAAACAGGGCGGACCACGTGAAGGTTGCAATCTTCCACCCCAATCATTGATATAGATAACAACACTGACATGCACAGCACTGAACCCTGATGCACACCACTAGTTACAGGCCTCCAGTCCTAGAAGCAACCTTCCACCATCACCCTCTGCTTATTTCCATGAAGCCAATTTTGTATCCATCCCCATGCAATATGACATGCATTCTGTGCATCTCCAAACACCTTTGGTATTGCACATTAATGTTCGCAATTTCAAAGTGCAGTTAATAATTTTGTTTCACATGGATCTTTTTTATAGCTCTCATTAGGTGACAGTTCATCTAAGATTTGATATATCAGTATTGGTTGTCAGAATTACTGCACCTTGTCTTCTATTATATGAAATAATACTTTACAGATGCGAACTTGGCTTTACATGCCCTAACTTCTCTTTTACAATCACTGACACATATGTTTAGTAACCTAATCAATTTTCACTCTTTTTACAGACTAACATCTTTATTAGAAAAACTCAGTTTGGAACAATTGTCCGTTTCTTTTTGTTAAATTTACAAATTTAGAGAATTTCTTTTACCTTCCTTTGATGGGCAAAATGGGGGCAACCTAAAATTCAGATTTAATACAGAACATTTCCAATACCTAAGGAGACAGTGCAGTCATGTTTTCCAGTAACATTATGAGGATTTGGGTGGATGGAAGAAGCAAATGATTGAAGGCTATTATTTTCTGACATTGGTAAAGCATACTGCAGTCTTTTCAAGCCTTGTACCTTTATTTCTTGGATTTAGTCAATATAAAAGTGTGTGGTTTCTTAAACGAGCAAACTTAAACTTTTTTAAACTGTAGCTCTTTGACTTCTCCCTTCCTAATTACATTTTCTTTTTGCTGTGTAATTTTTGTTGTTTATGGTAAACTTTCTTTCTAATGTGTAAAAATGCCTATTGCATTTTTACTTAAGTATTGCTTAACAGTATCCATTTTCAAACTATATTTGATGCATTCATAAAAATAAAGTATAAATATACTTCCGACTATACACCCACACCATCTGCAGATGCAGGCTAATGTGCATAAGTAATGAAAGAATGGTAGCAAACAATTTAAGTTTTGCCAATTTAGCCCATGCAGAAGATACTGTTAGACATAAATTCGTGCATGCAAAGGTCAATTGGTTTAACAATCATTTTTTAATAATATAAATGTTCAAAACAAAATTAATTTGGCAATAAAAAATTATAAATGGCACTTGACGTTGATTTTATCCAGCCAGTGCATTCATCACAACTAATGTAGGGTAATGGGAACTAAATCACCACATCTTTAAATATGTTTAATGCGGCACGTACAAACAATCACATGTGTATGTGGCACATACACATACAATCTATTGAAGGGTGAAGTTTTACAAACAAGTTATTTTGGAAACTGCAATCAACATGCAAGTAAAGAGAATTGCAATAGGTCTCCAAGATGGCCACTTTATACCGGATTGGAATATACAGGACTGGAATCTTCAAGCTAAAGCTTCTCAATACTAACTGAGAAACATTAACTTACTAGTCTACTATTCTATTTGTATGATATAGTTGTTTTGGAAAACTATTTAGAAATGTACAAAAGAAGTATGACATTTTGTGTTTACATTGTTATCACAGAGGTTTATGAATTACATTTTAATTACTTTCTTCATTTGACTTTCTGAGCAAAATAAATGTATAATCCTATATCATCTGCAGTGGCGTGTTTGATGCTTCCCTCAAGATGGCTGCCTTTTATGGGCTTTACACTTGGTTGACTCATACTGTATTTGGAATCAATATTGTCTTCATTCCATCAGGTATGCTTGTTTTTTCATATTTTTGAAAATTACGATTTTGTAGGCTGTTTGTAGTTCTGCAGTACTTTTTCACATGCGTTGTAAAGAATTATTTTATAATTTAACAGCTCCAAGAATTAGGGCTGGGACAAAGAATAGTAAGAATCATTTCAGTGGACCCCGACAAATGTAATAACATTATTTGTATGTGCCACAGGATTGTTTAATTTTAAAACAAACCAAAAATGGATACTCCTTAGAATGAGTACAATCTCTTTGTGACTAGTATTTTTAGTTTACTTGGATTCTGAGCAATATGGGAGAGATGGGAAATATCAGTTACTTCGCCTTGACTTTGATTTGGCTGTTTAGAAATACCACATTGAGATCTTACGAAATTGAAATAGGTTGCTGGCAACCTATGAAGCTAAAAAACAACTGAAAGGTATTAAGGAGTAAAAGGGTGTTTAAAAAAAAAACCTGCCTGCCAACTAATGGAGCTACCCACCTTGAATGAGACGTGTCTAATTACAAGAATGTTACCAGATGAATACATATTTCATAATTTGAACTACCATGTTTGGGGGGGGGAGGGGTGGCATTTGCAGTTCATATGAACATGTACCAAGGAAAGTGCATTGAAATAAAAATAGATTGTCTTTTTTTCTACATAAATTTCATACGATCAAATGTTATTAAGTAACAGCCTGAGATTTATGAATTACATGGAGATGAATTTTGAATATTCTGATGGTTGTAATATGAAGGTTACCTGGATTATGTTTATAAGAAAAAGATTGTGCTATGTCTATAAGTTCTAGAAATTTGATTTTGGGGTTAAATGTGGATGCATTAAACACAAAAGGTTGGTAACTTAGAAAAGTACAGGTCATCCCCAGATTATAAACGCCTGACCTGTGTACTGCCGTACATATGAACAACTGTTTGGTAGATCGGCAGGATGGATTTGCTAGCTACTGTGGGTCTGCTGGTGACCCCTGCCCCCTTTCTTCCCCCCCCCCCCCCCCCCTTTGTAGTGTGAGTGTGGAAGTCGTTCTTATCACCAGCTGGAATTACGCCACATTGAACCCAAGAAGAATACATTATAATTAACATATTGATGTCCATTTTGCAAATCCTATGTAGAGACATACCATCTGCACCAGTAGCAGTGTACGTTTTAAAACATCTGTAACATTCAAAGCAGCTTCTGCTGTTCCATCTTTTAAAAAGGCTTCAAGCCACAAAGGCTTCAAAATTACTTCAAGCCTTGGGTATCTATCGTTTTTCACTTTTGCAACCAATTGTGATAATCAACCTCGGGATATGGATCACATTGGATTACAACTGGAAGTGGGAAAGTTGATTTTATTCTGTTTTTTTAAAAAAAGTTTTTTTTTGTTAGCACTTGCGGCTACTCTTGGGGCAGTCCCGTTTCTGGGAACTTATTGGGCTGCAATGCCTGCAGTGATAGATCTCTGGCTGACACAAGGAGAGAACCTAATGGCCATCCTGCTTCTCGTTTGCCATTTGCTGCCAACCTACTTTGTGGACACAGCCATTTATTCTGATATTTCTGGGTGAGTGTTAAAGGATTTTGTAGTTGTGACATTTTGAAATTGTAAGACACAAAAATGGTTTTACATTGTAACAGATTTCTGAAGAACTATTATTGGGTATCATATCTGTTTTTCTGGGTGTTCTTCATTCAAAATGAGATGTAGGTAAAAGGATGTATCATTCTTGTTAAATAAAGGACTATGCATCTAAAAGGATTGGTCCAAGTCAGCATGGATTTATGAAGAGGAAATCCTGCTTGTCATATCTTCCGGAATTTTGTGAGGATGTGATGGATGAAGGAGAGCCAGTGGATATAGTGTATCTGGACTTTTAGAAAGCCTTTGATAAGGTCCCACACAGGAGATTAGTGGGCAAAATTAGAGCACATGGTATTGGGGGTGGGGTATTGACGTGAATAGAGAATTGGTTGGCAGACAGGAAACAAAGAGTCAGAATAAACGGGTCCCTGTCAGAATGGCAGTCAGTGGCGAGTGGAGTGCCGCAAGGCTCAGTGCTAGGGGCCACAACTATTTACAATATATGTTAATGATTTGGATGATGGAATTAAAAGTAGCACTAGCAAATTTGCAGATGACACAAAGCTAGGTGGCAGTCTGAACTACGAAGAGGATGCTAGGAGGTTACAGGGTGACTTGGACAGGTTGAGAGTGGGCAGATGCATGGCAGATGCAGTATAATGTAGATAAATGTGAAGTTATCCACTTCGGCGGCAGGAACAAGGAGGCAGATTGTTATCTCAATCGTGTCCGATTAGGAAAAAGGGAAGGGCAACAGGACCTGGTGTCCTTGTACACCAGTCACTGAAAGTAAACATGCAGGTACAGCAGGCAGTGAAGAAAGCTAATGGCATGTTAGCCTTCATAACGAGAGGATTTGGGTATAGGAGTAAAGAGGTGCTTCTGCAGTTGTTCAGGGCCCTGGTGAGACCACATCTGGAGTATTATGTGCAGTTTTGGTCTCCTAATTTGAGGAAGGACATCCTTGCTATTGAGGGAGTGCAGCGTAGGTTCGTGAGGTTAATCCCCGGGATGGCGGGACTATCATATGGGGAAAGATTGGAAAGACTGGACTTGTATTCGCTGGAGTTTAGAAGGATGAGAGGGAATCTTATAGAAACATATAACATTATAAAAGGACTGGACAAGCTAGATGCAGGAAAAATGGTCCCAATGTTGGGGGAGTCCAGAACCAGGGGCCACAGTCTAAGAATAAAGAGGAGGCCATTTCAAACTGAGATGAGAAAAAACTTTTTCACCCAGAGAGTTGTGAATTTGTGGAATTCTCTGCCACAGAAGGCAGTGGAGGCCAATTCACTGGATTAATTTAAAAGAGAGTTAGATAGAGCTCTTCGGGCTAGAGGAATCAAGGGTTATGGGGAAAAGGCAGGCACAGGTTACTGATTGTGGATGATCAGCCATGATCACAATGAATGGTGGTGCTGGCTCGAAGGGCCAAATGGCCTCCTGCACCTATTTACTGTTTCTAATATTAATCATTACCATGTGGGTGGAATATTAGGTGGGTTACACAGGAAAAGGTTATTCATCCAAATGTGGCCTTGCTGATTAAAAAAGAGTTATCCAGCCTAATTCTATTTTGAACCACTAGGTCCATTGTTTGCAAGTGACTTTCAGACCCCTTCCAGCTTCTGCATGCACCTCCCCTTTGATCGTCTAACAGTTAATTAAAAGTTGTGCCCTATTTTTTTTTTAACATTGTCTTGTCAGCTGAGGGAAATTTGTTCCTATGCACTTCTGCTGCACCTTCCAAAAATGTTATATCCCTCAGTTAAGAGTTAATTTATTCCATTCCAATGAAACAACCCTAACTTTTCTAGACTTCTCTCCTTTGAATATTTTTCAGTCTTGGCAGGATCCTTATCATTTCTACCTCCAGAACATCACAGCTTTTCTATAATATGATGTTCAAATTATACAGAATTCAAGATGTGGCCTAATAAGTCCTGTATGCAATTCAAGCATTGCAGGTAATTTAAGCTTCACAATAGACAATAGGTGCAGGAGTAGGCCATTCGGCCCTTCGAGCCAGCACCGCCATTCAATGTGATCATGGCTGATCATCCCCAATCAGTACCCCGTTAACATTTCTGCACGTTTATTCAATGCTTCTGCTAATAAGTGGAAGTATGATTTTTACTCATCTGGCCCTACTATCTTAAAGAATCTGTGGACACCAACACAAGGTCTTTCTTTCCCGCTACATTTCTCAATATTCCCCCATTTATTGTATTTGACCATGCCTGTTTGCCAAATTCAGATCGCCAAATTCATTACATCCTTCCAAGAATGCTTATGCAAGGCTAAGAGATGTAATGCTGAGGCTCTATAAGGTGCTTGTCAGGCCGCATTTGAAGTACTGTGAACAAATTTGGGCCCTATATCTGAGGAAGGATGTGCTGGCTCTGGAGAGGTTCCAGAGGAGGTTTACATGAATTATTCGAGGAATACGTAGGTTAGCATATGATGACCTTTTGACAGCACTAGGTCTGCAATTGTTGGAGTTTAGAAGGTTGAGGGGGGGGACCTCATTGATACTTACAGAATAATTAAAGGCATAGATAGAGTGGATGTGGAAAGTATGTTTGCACTGGTTGGAGGGTCTAGGACCAGTGGTCATAGCCTTAGAATTAAAGGGCACTCTGTTAGAAAGGTGAGGAGGAACCTCTTTAGTCAGAGGGTAGTTAATTTGTGGAACTCATTGCCACAGAGGGCTGTGAAGGTCAAGTCAGTGGATATTTTTAAGGCAGAGATAGACAAATTCTTGATTAGAATAGGTATCAAGGGTAATAGGGAGAAGGCAGGAAAATTGGATTAGGAGGCAGAGATCAGCCATGATTGAATGGCAGAGAAGGCTCGATGAGCCGAATGGCCTCATTCTATTCCAATAACTTGTGAACACTAATTTTGAACATTTTGGAGCAATGTTCACTTTAAAGGACTGGCTAAATGCCTTTACGGTTTTGAATTTTCCAACAAAATATATTGGATATATTTTTATGTATATAAAATATATGTTAAAAAATGCATTTATTTTCTTTACTAGCTTGTATTCTTCTGATTTCCAATAATTTCAGTTTACAGCTCCAATATTTAGTTCATTGCCATCCAAAGTCCTCCAAATGCACTTTGTCCACCGTTGCTTTCTTCTCCTACAATTTCTAAATTTACCAACAGTCAAATTAAAGAAATTATTGTAAATGCAAAGAAAGATTATGGCAAAAGACCAAACAAGCTTTTAGTTTGTTGTTTAATCATCGGGTAGTGCCGCGCGCGGCAGCCTCGCCAGCAGCTTGTCTGTCATTTCACCCTTTTGTTAATTTTTAGTGTGTCAATAGTATGTTTTAAAGATTTCTTAATCTTTTTTTATGTAGTGGGTGGAGGGAGGGGAAGAGGGGAAACCGTTTCCCAGTCATTACCTGGTCGGAGATGTGACTTTTCTTGGGGTCATATCTTCACGCGCCCCCCTGCGGCCTACCATCTGGATTAGCGCGGCCTTTCCTGCCGAGACCGGCCAGAGCTTCAGCAGCGAAGCAGCACTGAATTCCATCGCGGAGCGAGACAATGCCTTACTGGGGATCGCCTGTTGAAGCTCCGGAGCGTTAGGCCTGCTGCTTTAACATCGTGGAGCTGTGGTTTGCGGAGCTTCCAGCTGCGGGCGGCACTGACTCTAACATCGCAGAGTCCTGGGATCCTATGCCGAGGGTCGCCAGTGTTGAATCGCCGCCCAGCTCGGCCTGTGGACTTCGGAAGCCACCGTCTCCGGTAAGAAGTGGCCAATTCAGAAATTCCAAGCCACTGAGAGTGTTCTTCCGTTCCGATGCCGGCGCTCCGAACCCGGCGTGATCATCGGGCCACCCGTAGCGGCAACTGCAGAGTGCTCAAAGGCCCCGACCACAGGTGAACAAAGAGGAAGATGACTGAACTTTATTGCCTTCCCTCACAGTGGGAAACGTTGAATCCGCTGTGGGGGATGTTCATGTTATGCATTGTGTATTGTGTTCTTTTTATTCGTATGGCTGTATGGTAACTCAAATCTCACTGTATCAATTGGTGCATGTGACAATAAATGTAACTTGAATTTGAAAAGTAAGGGGGTGACATATTATTTAAAGAACACAGTAAAACTATGATCCAATTTTTTTCAGAAATATTAATAGGCTGACATTTGACTCGCATAGTTCTACTTCCCACTCTCTGTTCAAACTTACCGAGGCTTTTGTTCACACCCTCCCTCCCAACTCATCAGAGTCCTGTTTCCACCTTTCCATCACTGAGATTTTAAAGAAGTGAAAGCTAAAATGTTTCACTGAAACTAAAATGTTAGCATTTTAAACTCCTAAAATGTTATCTTTGGTTGTTCCCACAGGGGTGGTCATCCGTATCTCACTGGCTTGGCGGTAGCAGGGGGAGCTTACTACCTTGGCCTAGAAGGAGCAATCATTGGACCTATACTGTTGTGCATCCTTGTAGTTGCCTCCAACATATACACTGCTATGTTGATGAGTCCTTCAACTGGCTTACCAACTCCTTCCCAGACTCCTTGGCCATTGCAAATACATCGGTAAGTTCAATTCAACCCATGGCTTCTTTCTAGGCAGTGTCCATAACAATATCCCTACATCTATTTTAAAATAAAACTAGAATTTTAGAATATATAGGAGATTTATTAAGTATTGTTGCTTAAATTTCATAAGTATTTAACAATGTTTCTTTTTAATTCTTGATTTGAATGTTGTGTCTGGAGTTAAATTGATTTCAATGTGAGATATAAGGGACACTAATTTTCTATAAGATTCATAATTGTTCTTTTCTTGGGTCCTGCGTGCTACATCCATTAGAACAAAGGGGTAATGGTGAGTAAAATGGGTGTCTTATCAGCTCTACGTCTAAACCTTAGCAAAAGGGTACAGCAACAGTTCCCGTTAAAGATGATTCTGAACATTATCCAATTATATTGCTGTTGCAATCCAGTCTTAACTTGAAGTGAAAGCTATTTTTCCAGTATAGCTCTTTGTGCACGAATTTACTGTGGAAAATCTAAATGCATCCAAGTATATACTTTTCGAGTGATAACCAATGTCCTGATAAAAACTCCACTTTCCAAACGACCTTGTCATGAATCCATGACCTGCTGTGCCTGTCATATATAGCCAGTAAGAAGATGATCCAGTATAGGTCTGTTGTGGAAGTGGATTTAATAGTTTGCATATTAACTGGATTAAGACGAGTGACAAGTTACACTCAATATGTTCCATGGATATATTCAATATATTGCAGATCGCTGGAATCAAACTATTTTCTTCTCCTTTTGCCCTTTCAAGAATTACAGTTGGCGCACTATGGTTGTTCACGTCATCGAAATGTACCATCCTTCGTACCCTGCCTCCTCTCCGTCATTTCAGCCCTGTCCTCCACTTCTATTTGTTACTTTATACAAGGGTGCAATGACATTCCCGATTTGCATGAAGTTCACATAGTACAGTGTACATAATTGATACATAAATACAGTGACGAATGCAAAACAACAGAATGGTGCAAGATTAGAGTCAATCCAAAACAGTGCGAAAAATGTATATACTGCTTTGAGTATTTTCAGCCTAAAATATACCCGTGCCCAAAAGGCACCTATCCATGTTTTCCAGAGATGCTATCTGGCCTGCTGAGTTACTCCAGGACACTGTTTTTATACACTACTAGACCAAGTGCAGACCCGTTGGGTCTGTTCCTCCAACGCGAGGTTGCGGGTGGAGAGGCGGCATGCGGCGTCACACGAACTAACCACCCCCACGCACGCTATCCCCCTTGATATTATATTAATATTATTAATTTGCTCCTTTTACACCATAACCGCCCTATCCACTGACGCATAGCCCCCAACTCGCAGGCACGTCTAGAGAGAGGGGAGGGGGGGTAGAGAGAGAGGGCAGAGAGAGATGGGGTGAGACAGAGAGAGAAGGGCAGAGAGAGATGGGGTGAGACAGAGAGAGAAGGGCAGAGACAGAAGGGTAAGAGACAGAAGGAGAGGGAGGTGGGGGAGGGGGAGGGGGAGAGAGAGAGAGAGAGGAGTGGGGCGGAGTGGCAGGTTGCGGGGGGCCCGAGTGAGCGGGGAGTGATCCGAGGACCAAAGATCACATTGCTAGTATAGGCTCTTTGCTGAGGACTGACAAAAGCTTCCACCAGCGTTACAGAGGATCGGGCCGCGGACAGAGAGGAGGTCGTCCCCTGTGACGGGGTAGAGAGGAGAGGGGAGAAGGCGAGAAGAGCAGGCGAGGAGGAGGGGGTGAGTCGGGCGAGTGAGTGGGCTGTGCTTAACTCTCTGGAAACCGGCAGCTGGGCGGGCGGGGCTTCATGAGCTGCACGGGCAGCGAGAAATCTTCCCTCGTTTGATGCGTGCCCCGCTCGATGTGTCCCTCGCTCATAGCCGCTCGCTCACAGCCGGAGGCAACCAGCTTGCTTCTGAACCCTCTCCGTCTACCCCGCCCGATCGTAGAACATGGCGACGGCCCTTATCGTCGCGCAGGGCACGCGATGAAAACGTGTCCCTAGCGGCCATTACTCCCTCTGGATCTTTGGTCCGCAGTACAGCGGGAGGCGAAAAAATGATGGGGGGGGGGGGGAGAAAGGTGGTGGAAAGTGCACCTGCGCGTTGAGAACATCTACCTTAATGGAGTGCGGTGGGAGGGGG